>CM051034.1:31276029-31876029 GCA_027627225.1 Congeria kusceri
CAGTATCGTCATGAATAACAATTATACAAATAGGAACAAATATTATTATCACGCTTTAAGAAAGAGAAATAAATGTATTTATAGTTATCTGCGCGTACTGTATAAAAATAATATGTACTGTATTATCATGCTTTACAAACATAATTTATATCTTAGTAATACATAAAAAAGATCTCTAATGTATTCTCATGCTTTACAAAAATAATTGTTATCTTAGTAATACATAACAGTGATCTGTAGTGTATTCTCATGCTTTACAAAAATACTGTATATTTAAGTAATACGTGAAAGTTATCGGT
This sequence comes from Congeria kusceri, assembly GCA_027627225.1. Lineage (NCBI taxonomy): Eukaryota > Metazoa > Mollusca > Bivalvia > Myida > Dreissenidae > Congeria > Congeria kusceri. Next base: position 31,276,329 of record CM051034.1, read on the forward strand.
ACTGTATTATCATGCTTTGCAAAAATAATATGTATCTAAGTTAAACATTAAAGTAATATACACTGTATTCATAAAAGTTATATGTACTGCTTGTAACTTAGCATTAAATAGCATTAATCATCATGTACTGACAATATTTGTTATTTCAAAAGCTCTACATGCGTAAACAGGTAGTAACTTGATAGTTTTTGGATTCTGTGAGGAAAATAACTCCGTGGCTTTTAACAAGCTTGGGTGACGTATATAATATACTGATATATGTATTGTATTTTTGTCTTGTTTGTGAGTAGATGTTACATAAAAAAAAAGATGAAAATCATCTTCGAGAACAGGGCAAACTGGGCAAACACTATATTACTGATATCGGTATTATTTCACCTTACCTTCTCGATGTTAACCCATTAAAGGTTACAGTATACTAAATATTTCAGGTGTGCAATGCTATACTCTCTAAATAAATCAACACCATTTATTTGAAGACACAATTTTCTGTATAGTCACTTGCCATGACTTTATTTTTGAATATTTCTTTGTACGTGTGGTAGGAAAAACATTGTTGTGTACTAAAAATTCACTGTTTCGCTTGAAGGTTGGAGACTACATGACGAGACTTTGACAGTTGGCAGTATACCTTCAACTGGAGAGTATCCGGTAAAAAGATGGCCGTAAAACAGTGAACTTTGATTCGCGTCGAGTTCTTTCTTACATATCACATGACCTATCTTTTTTATTGTCTAAATCAATTCGGCTCGGAATGCTCTTTAAGAAAAGGTATGGTTATGAGGGTCTCTACGCGCAAAATGTTGAGTTTATTTTTTGTTGAATTTATTGCTTTTACATTGAATTTGTTAAGGAAATCTTTTAGTATATTGTGACCTAAACTGACTTTGGGTTAAAATAAAATATCGTCTGCAAGTGCAAAATATGGATGAGAAAGCAGATTTTTGGTCATTTCTGAGCAAAAGAGTAGAAAATATGTGCATTAAATGCATCAATTCAGATTGTTTGATCTGGAATGGTTGTATTTCAAATAGTTCCTTACCCTATTATGGCCGAATGAGGGCTAAATTGCCTTCGGACATAAAATCAGAGACATACTTGGTTCACCGTGTAGCGTTAATGTGCTACATGAAGTCAGAATTGAACGCCAGGGACTCTGTGAGCCACTTATGCAACAATAGCTTGTGTGTTAAGCCTGAACATGTAAACATAGAGCCCCATTCCACCAACATGGAACGGCGGACATGTTTACAGGTCGGACAGTGCAGCGGGCATGGAACTGAGCCAGCCTGCATATTTGGTAAAAACATGAATACAACAAGCTTTATCACTTCCTTTTATTCATAGAAATACACTTAAAATACATAAATGCATGTTTTTTTTCATTTTATATCTATTTCTATTGGGTATTTTTGCCTTTTTCAGGTAGAGGAACGCCTGATGCTGACGCGAGGGCCACTTGTTAGAGGTCTCTTATGCCAAAACAGGTAATAATAACAATTTATTATCAGGTACACAATCAACTAAGCATATTTATGATGCTTAAGGTGTGGAAGACTGTCATAATCAGGTTTGGGGTCACTCATGCCCTTGCCGTAGTGTAATTCCTCATGCAGTTTGTATCGATAATTCCGCGTCCTGGCACGTAAAGCTCGTGCTTTGTTGGTAGCGGATGTTTGCTTTCGGTTAAGGTCGTTGCGGTCCTCATATGCTATCTGCTTAATAATCTTTGACCCCTGGGTAAGGTTAGCATTTAGTTCAGTGGTTTTTGCAATTACAGAGTCAGCATAGCCATTGTTTAATTTGTGAACCTGCCCGTGAATTCGACCTACACAGTTGCGTGAGAAAGTCACAGTTTTAGGATTGACAGCTTGGTACGACCTGTTTACTGCTTCACTTTTTTGGGTTGTGGTTAAAAGTTTGGTAGCGTCAAGAGCAGCTGGACCTAAAACCATTTCAATGCATTTTTTAAGGACTTGTTGGTCACTGTCAACCATTTTAACCTTGACATTGTCTGGCATGAAATTCTTAGCTTGCCTATTTGTACCAGCACAGACATAACTGTACTTTGCACAATGAGTACCGCAGTAACCACTGAAGCATAGAACAATGGTTGCGATTACATCAACCATGACCTTCTTTAGAACCTTGATGTCACCCTGGTGTTTATTGTGGGCAGCTTTAAGCTCAGCCATACACCTAGCTTTGACCGAGAGAGCGAACCGACTCCTGATATTAGACTTGGAATGACCCTTGAGCATGCCCTTTGAGAAAGGCGCTTTGTTGAGCTCGCGCTTCAGCGAGTTGCCTAGGTGCCTCAGATCCTTAAGATGACCCACATTGTGACCGTGAGAGTTACGAACACCTTGGAATGCCCTACTGTCCCCATCACAAGTGAAATTTACTATTTTGATGTCCTTAGAGATCTGGTCACCTAACAACCTATTCCATTTGCCTTCATCACCTATTGGTTCCCTCTCTGAAACATTTGCAGAACAATGCCCCCTATGATTGGGGCACTGAACAGGTTTACCCTTATTCCTAAGCATTGATGCAGTCCTGCATAGTTTATTTGCTACTTGTACCACTACAATTTGCTTGTTTCTGGTATTGTTTTCACACATAGTGCTTATGGCAATAGTTCCGGCTTGAAAGGGTGTCGCGTCAGAGTTAAAAATTGGATTGTTGTAGCAAGTGTCCCCTTCAACATTTACCTTAGAGGGATCTTTTTGACCAATTTTGGCATTTTCAGCAACTAAGTTTTCTCTAATCTGGTACATGCTTCTCTCATTTAGGGATTTAAGGGCAGTATTGACCTTATTTGCTTGTTTTTGCATAGCAAGTGGAGAGGGAGCAATGATATTGGTTGTGTTGAGAATTCTGCGGGAACCTGTGTTCCCAATAGAAGTACTTGCAACACCTATTTGGAAGCCTACATTGATCTGAGCTGCCTTTCTGGCCCTGGTACTTGATGGAACCTCATTGTAAAGCTTATAATGCTTGCCTACATATCTGCATCTTGTACATTTTAACCTTTCCTCCCAGCCTAAGCCCCACTTTATGGAAGCACTGCCGTCAATTACCAAGTCGCCCCTACATTTATCACTTCTTAACCTATGCTTTCTATTTTCAGAGGACATCATAGACTGGAGTAGGGCGGGGACATAGACCTTGTTCGTAAGTAAGTCGGGATGGACTTTTGATGGAGCAGGAACCCGTAACAGGTCTACATAGCGAATCTTGTTCGCTCTCGGACGCAAGGGCTTAGCTGGGGTTTGAGAGCCGTCTACATCCCGAAAAGTAAGAACCTTGTCATTGTAAGCTACCCGTGCTTCAAAGGATGACCTTTCTAACCTTACATAGGTTGTGTTGGAATTTGACCTTCTTTCATAATTATGTTTTTTCCCCTTCACCGGACTAGTCCCACCTCGTTTAAAACCAACATTGAGCAACTTTTTCTTTTGCTTGGTTATGAACCCCATTTTGACCAGATTGCCACCTTAAAAAAAGTCAAAGTACTTATTTTGTGCCCAAAATATGCAATTTTGTATTCCCTTAAACCTCTAAATGTGAGCAGGCAATGCAAATTGACCACCTGCTGCAGTTTAAAGGCACTCATGACATTATATACTAGAATATATAATTGGTGGCCTGTAATTAAAGAGGCTGCGACAAACAAGGTGCTTTAAAGATTTTACACTTTATTGGTTTGAAACAAGCAATTACTGGAAGCTGATTGATTTCTACACTTCAAAGTATCTTTGATCTCCCATTTTGACTAATTTGTTAATTGTCTTGGATGAAATTGGAATTTTTTTTCTATAAAATTTACATTTTTGGGGTGATTTTTTTTTAAAAATACACAAAAAATACATTATCAAAATGGCTTAGAGTAAACATATCTAACAAAGTCATTCTCTCCTCACCCCACATAAGCCCCCCATACATGTTTGTTTGGTTTGTTTGGGTATTTTGTCACAAATATTGCAAATATCAGCTTTAATTGTTAGAGGGACATTTAAGCTTCAAGACGCTTGAAATCACCGGCTTCCGACCAAAATCACCTGTGTTTGAAAATATGAAATAAAATGGCCAAATGGACAGATATACAAGCCAAACTTAATATATTGGTGCAATATGCATGGGAAGATAATTATATGCAAGAAAAACTAATTTTAATGAGAACAAATTTCTCTTATAGGTTACAGTATACTAAATATTTCAGGTGTGCAATGCTATACTCTCTAAATAAATCAACACCATTTATTTGAAGACACAATTTTCTGTATAGTCACTTGCCATGACTTTATTTTTGAATATTTCTTTGTACGTGTGGTAGGAAAAACATTGTTGTGTACTAAAAATTCACTGTTTCGCTTGAAGGTTGGAGACTACATGACGAGACTTTGACAGTTGGCAGTATACCTTCAACTGGAGAGTATCCGGTAAAAAGATGGCCGTAAAACAGTGAACTTTGATTCGCGTCGAGTTCTTTCTTACATATCACATGACCTATCTTTTTTATTGTCTAAATCAATTCGGCTCGGAATGCTCTTTAAGAAAAGGTATGGTTATGAGGGTCTCTACGCGCAAAATGTTGAGTTTATTTTTTGTTGAATTTATTGCTTTTACATTGAATTTGTTAAGGAAATCTTTTAGTATATTGTGACCTAAAGGTAAAATTGAAGATCAGAACAGAAGATATTTCTACAAAATAATGCCCTTGAACAGCCATTTATGCGTCCTTCTACACCTTGGACAAACGTGTCAGTAATTCTTTGCTTAAACACACAAAAAACCATTGAGATCACCAACATCTTGTGCCAAGCAGACATGATATGAACTTAGAATACATTTCACTTGACTTGCCCATTGTTTTTTAGGGGATTACTTTCAATATCGTCTATGGCCAGCTAACTCAGTTGGTAGAGCGATGGACTACAAATCCGAGGATCGCGGGTTCGATTCCCAGCCCGGCCACATAACTTGTGTGGGGTTGGTCATGAAATTATTTCTGCGGCCATTCTCCCCCTACCTCTGATTCAAGTAGGGCAGTTGTCAGTTAATGGCATAAGTATGTGCACTTAGTACTGGTAAACCAGCTTACCCTGGAAAAGTGTGAGTAGGTTAACTGACCGCCGTTATATGACTGAAATACTGTTGAATTCGGCGAAAAATCTAAACAAACTAACAAACAAAAACAAACATAGTCTAGCATAATTTTATATATCATTTTAATGAATTTATGGTCTGGAGCACAGATCACCTTAAACCAGTACTTTATTATATTCATTTTACTCATAGTTAAAAAATCAAGTATCCCTGTCTCCGATAATATAAAGTCTTTATGTGTGCAGAGTTTGACACCTATTTGTCCTTCACCATTCAAAAACATATTTTAAATTAAAATAAGCAATTTTATTGTTGTTTTGTAGACATTACAAAGCCATTTGATTACATTGTAAGGGATATCCTTGGTACAGAAGATACAGACTCGGTATTTGAGGATTACATTTTACAGCTATAAAAGCAATGCATACTCATGTGTACACAAAAGTAAGACATCATAATGATATCGGAACTGCATTTGAGAGTCATTTAGGTCTAAGACAAGGCAAGTGTTTTGTTCCCGATTCTATTTTATTTGTATATCAATGGCATGGAGGATATATTGTACTCAAAAGGTGCTAGTGGTATTGATATAGACATGTTAAAATGCTTCCTACTCATGTATGCTGACGGTGAATGGCAAATACGTTATCTGTTGTTTCCATTTTCGCTCGACATTCAGCTTGTGCTGCCAGCAATACATGTTACTTTCAACCCAGTTTGCCTACTTTTAATCAAATTTGTGAACAATTTACCTATGACACTTAACATAGGTATCACTCTAAAATTATTTGTGTCATTTAAATCTCCTTTTTTATGTATAGGTACAATAAAACATTCGGTCCATTTATCTGGAAAATATCCAAGACATAATATTTTGTTAAACAATTTAAGCAAACACGGAGGAAGTTCATCTCTGCCATTTATTATAAATTCATTTAAGATCAGATCTGGTCCCGCACTTTTTCCAGTTTTTATATTGGCAGTCCCTTTGAATAATTCTCCAGCAATAAACTATTACTGTGATAAGAACCTTAACAATGTCAGTGTTTTTTTCACCTTTGGGGGAAAGGTGGCGGGGCTTTTCAGATGGGTTATTTTACGGCAAAAAGGGAAATATTTTTTTTTTTAGAAAAGCATTATTACATACTTATATTCTACTTTGTTATACAAAATTAATCAACTGTTTTGCTAGAAATCATAACTTAGACTATGGACTAAATTTGTTTGATGAAAGATTGCTGGGATTTTTTACGAAAATGCCTCTATCTTAGTCAATTTTTTGTCCGATTTTTTTCATTTTTTTTTTCAAAATAAAGCTTACATTCTGAGGGGTATTTTAAGGCAAATATAGGGAAAAAATATATACTTTTTTAGCCGGGAAATGGGGCCGAAATTTGGCCCGAAATTGGCCCTAAAAAACACTGAATGTTTACTTTCATAAAATTGTTGCACAATGCTTAAGTGAACTTTTGTGGTCAACAATGTTAAAATCTCGCTCAAAATGGTTTAAATGCATGCATTTATAGCATTTACATAAAGCACTCTTGTACAAGTTTGGTTATTATCCATTCAGTTTTAAAAATAGTTTGGACTTTATCACCTAAAAGTTAGGGCTTTATCAATTTTACATTATATTGTCCCACGAAAATAGCAATATAACGCTTATTTGGTGCATTTAAACAACGCATGAAGCAGATATACAAAGAAGAATGGCAGATGCGTAAGGTCGTACATTAATAATTGCAAAAACATTAATTGATCGGTACTTTTTTTGCATAAAATATTGCCAACTTTACTGATTTTTCTAAATTCTTAACCCAATTCATACTAATTTGGCCAAATAATTGCCATTAGGAATCGTTTGTAACAGCGCATTATACGTACAAAATATCATTGTATGTTGTGCGATATTTTAAATGTTGAAATTTACCTTAAAGATATCAGTATTTGTAAATAAATTACTGTCATAAGTAATTTGTCCGACATGTTTTCTCTGAAATTTGATTTATCATCTGCAAATTGGTTTACCGACGTACAGGGGGTGGTTCATGAAATTATTGAATGATAGAATTCACTGTTGGCTTTATATAAGAGAACTATTTTTACAGTTGTTCACACTTTTTTCCGCATCCATGCATCATACATCCATAATCATTAAAACACATGTTTCAAGTAACTGAAGTAATTTGATGCCTATACGATTTCGTATGTGCAAATTATAACAGTGCCGTCCAATGAAGGAATAGGTGTTCCAGGGGGGTGATGTGAAGGTCCTCAGCTGGAATGTTAATGGACTAACAGAACAGAAAAGGGATGATCCTGACTTCGTGGAACTTATATCAAAATATGACATCATAATTATGTATGAGACATGGGCTTCAGAAGCTAGTGATATCAATCTATCTTCTTTCAGTAGCTTTAATTATTTCCGAAAATTCCAACACAGAAATGCACGGCGTAATAGTGGAGGAGTCGCTTTATTTATACATGAACGTATTAAAGTGGGTGTAGAAATAATAAGTCATCAACACGATTCCATCATTTGGTTAAAACTATGTAAATATTTCTTCAATCTAGAAAATAATATTTATTTGTGTGGTGTATACATTTGGCCCGAGGAGTCACCAGCATATAATATTGTGGATTTTGATTTTTTTGATGCGTTAGAAAACGATATCAATGATTTTAGTATCCTGGGTTCGGTTTTTATCACTGGTGATTTTAATGCCAGAATTGGACAAAAACATGATTTTATCTTATTTGACCAGTGTGTCGATTTTATTGATTGTGAAAATTATATTCCTGATAATTGTTTAAGCAGGGCCTCAATGGACAAAAAATGCAATTCGTTTGGGTGTAAATTGATTGACCTATGTAAATCCTCGGGAATGCGAATTGTGAACGGCCGATTATTTGATGATTTTAACAAAGGTGCATTCACATTTGTATCTCGAAACGGTACTTCCACTATTGACTATGTATTAACACGTGAATCTCACTTTTCACAAATAACGGACTTCTCCGTACTGAATTTTAATCAATGGAGTGATCACGCACCATTGTATTTTTCTGTGATTTGTAATAATAATTTATTGCCTAAACAGGATTATGTTGAAAATAAGTACAGATGGAATGCAAATTTGAAAGATGATTTTAAAAATGGGTTGTTGACATGTTGCGATCAATTTGATCAGTTGACAGCTAGTATTGATCCAACATGCATACATGATGTTGTAAATAAATTTTCAGCGCTTGTGAAAAGCGTTGCTGATCCATTATTTCAAAAGTCCATTAACCATAATAATAAAAGTTTTTTTGCTCCTTCTTCAGTTCTTAAACATGCTGAATGGTTTGATAGCGAATGTATGCAAGCCAGAAGAATTTACGAAGAATCCTTGCGTATATTTAATCAGCGCATGACGTCTACTTCTCGCGAAATTTATTGTGATTGTAAAAGTCGCTATAAAAAATTATTATCAAATAAAAATAAAAATTTTGAGTCTAAAAAATTGCGAGATATTGAAGGTTTGAAAAGGAGTAAACCCAGGGATTTCTGGAAGTACTTTAGTAAAAAGAAAAACACTGAAAATGAGAACTCAATTTCTCTTGACGAGTTTTACCACTTCTTTTCAAACTTGGAGCAAGATATTTTTCAATCATCTAACAATAATGTGGAAGATTTTTGTAATAACCACAATTTTGATGGAGATGACGATTACAATGACGAATTAGATTTTCCTATTTCTATTGATGAAGTTAACAACGCTATTAAAAAATTGAAACGTAATAAAGCACATGGTATTGACTGTTTATTAAACGAATATTTTATTGAATGTAGTGATATTCTGTCTCCTTATATTTGTAACATTTTCAACGCTATTTTAGCTTCGGGTGTTTTTCCAGACACATGGGCGGAGGGGATTATAATACCATTGTTTAAAAAAGGTGATCGCAGCTCTGTCGCTAATTACAGAGGTATACCACTATTAAGTTGTTTTTCTAAATTATTTACCACTGTGTTAAACGACAGAATTGTGTCTTTCTGTGAAAAATACAACCTTATTAGTGATGCACAATCCGGCTTCCGCAAAGGTGTGTCCACTACGGATGCTATATTTTCATTATTATCTGTTGTTCGACATTATTTGAATACCAATAAAAGGTTGTATGTGGCATTTATAGATCTCAAGAAATGCTTTGACAGTATTTATAGAAATGCACTTTGGTTTAAACTGTTTAATGCTGATTTACGTCGTAGAGTATTACGAATTCTAAAGAATATGTATATGCATGTGAAATCCTGCGTTAAACATTGTACTAGTTTTTCTGAATTTTTCGAATATTCTGTGGGTTTAAGGCAAGGCGAAGTTATCTCCCCCTTGCTAGTCTCCCTTTTTTAAGAAGATTTAGAAATGTTTTTACAAAGTAATGTAAGTGCTGGAATTGAATTGTATGATATTGTTTTACTAGTATTATTGCTCGCAGACGATATGGTAATTTTGGGTAAGTCCCCCGAAGAATTACAGACTCACATGGATAAATTAGCGGATTATTGTAATACCTGGAGTTTAGAAGTTAATAGTTCCAAAACTAAAATTATGGTGTTCAGAAAACGTGGTGCTTTAAAAGATGATGAACAGTGGTTCTATAAAAATGAACCAATACAAATAGTAGATAATTTTAATTATCTTGGTTGTGTTTTTAAATATAATGGCAATTTCTCTGCAAATAATGAGTTCATCATTGGTAAATCTCTGAAAGCTCTAAATACTTTATTATTCAATATTAAGAAGGTCCCACTTACTCCAAAAAGTTACTCTGAATTATTTGATGCTTTGGTAGGATCAACACTTAATTATGCATCAGAAGTTTGGGGTTTTACGAAGTCTAAAGATATTGAACGGGTAGATTAAAAATTTTGCAAATCTATTTTGAATGTTAGAAAGTCTACATCATCCATTGGTGTATACGGCGAACTTGGACGTTATCCCTTATATATATCAAGATATACACGCATCATTTCTTACTGGTGTAAGGTATTGCAAAGTGATAATTTTATTATTTCATCATTGTATCGTCGAGGTTTAGACGATTGTAAATTAGGCCACTCGAACTGGGTGTCCTCTGTGAAGAAACTTTTAGATGATTTTGGTTTTTCGGATGTATTTTTGTATCCCGAAAGTATCCACGGTTCTTTTCCATTAATTTTCAAACAACGTGTAATTGATAACTTTATCCAAGAATGGCATGGTTCATTACAACGTAGTTCAATTCTGTTGGATTACGTTTATTACAAAAATAATTTTATGTACGAATGTTATCTTGATATATTGCCTGCTAGTCTCAGGAAATGTTTTACACGTTTTAGAATTTGTGCTCATTCGTTAAGAATTCAAACAGGCCGCTATGGCTCAAATAATATACCAAGAAATAAAAGGCACTGTCTCTACTGTGGAAGGCGTGATTTAAAAGATGTGTACCATTTTATATGCATTTGTCCATGTTACTCAACAGTAAGGCGACGATTTCTTGATAAACGATTTTACGATAGACCATCTGTGTATAAGTTCAATTCATTAATGGGATCAGTTAACTCTGATGTTGTTAAAAGTGTTGCCAAATATATTAAATATGCATTAGAAATTAGACAATCTATTCATGTATAATATACATGTACATCACTCTCCATACGTTTGCAACTTATGTTATGTTATACTGCAATTAATTCGTTTCGTGTTGAATTTGCATATATTTCACGATTTTTAGAACAAATTCCGAATGCATTGACCGCGTATAATGTATATATGTTCGTTTTTTTTTTCTAGATCATGTACTTTGTACTAATCTTGAATAAAACTATTGTCTTGTCTTGTCTTGTTGTTATCTTTTTTCAAAATGTGGTTCAATACGTATTTTTTAAAACTTCGTATAATAACAATCCCCGAATGGTATGAAAATATGTAAATATATTGCTTTTTAAATTATACTGATAAGGAAAAGATAATTGTTAACGCTTTTCTTTTGCAATACATGTATTACAATATTCTTGTATGTTCTAAATAGTGAATACTCGAGTTAGACAGAAGTGAGCTCATAAAATGAACACCCAAGTATGCTAAATCTCATCTACATGTCACTGCCACAAGAGCAATGTTTTATTTATTTAATTTTACCATTTGTTACACGGACGCACAGATGGACGAACAGACCAACATTTCTAGTAATATATCGATATATATATATATGGTTTTATGAAGAGGGCTGTAGACTATTAGAATTTGATCTACCCAAAATGTTCTTAGTTTAAGCCACTGACTTATTTGGCGAATTGCAGTTTAGCCCAGTACGCATAACATATACAGAGGCAAACACACACGCATACAAAAACAGACCTGTAATGTAACATTTGTTTATCTATTAAGTATTTTGATTTATTAATGTGTGTGTTTTTAGACTGTTGGCGGAAGCCAATGGTCTTTTGATGGGGTAATTTCCAAAACAGGTATCGCGGAAAACTACTTATTTTCTTTGCAGGCTATTAGTCAATAAATTGAAACCAGAAAGGGGCATTCTTCTAAACAGCAAACTTTCACACGTTTTCTTAAATTTTAATTATTTACGATAATGTATATAATATGTATTATAATCATGTGATTATTACAATTACATTTGATAAAATAAGTCAATTTATTAAAAATGTAACGGCACCCCCTACTTTCGATATTTACTTGTATGTAGCCGAAGTATTCACCAGAGTGTCCTGGATTATGTCCACAAAATAATCCGCTACATCGTTTATTTTTGACTCGTTGAGAAAGTGTTGTTTCTTGTTACCGATTCTCATTCTGATTATTTTGACAACAAATTACTGCAATTTGTTAATTTTTAACTGTAGTATGGACAATCGAGAGCTTGCATTGTATGACCTACGTTTGGCTCGGTAGGCTACGCTGCACCAACAATTAGTGCTCCTAATTACTACGCTTCATCGGTTATTCTGGCCCGTTGCATATTGACTTTTTACTTGCAAACTGGAACGTATACAATTCCTTTTCCACAAGATAACTAGCACGAAAAAATTATATGTTCGTTACTTATAAGTCAGTCTTTATTACAATGTCGTATATTATTGAATAAGAAGCCATATTATCAAGTTTAGAGGTGGGAAATTAAACTTCATTCAAACAAATGTTTCCTTTTAGCAAAAATGCACTCAAGTTCACATGCGTTTAGATTGTTTTGTCGCCAACATTCTTTCTAGCTGTCAGCGTTTTGATTAATATGAGCTACGGTTACTCAGTAAATTTATGATCAAGTGACGTGCAATCTGATAATAAATCTTTGTCCAAAGGTCAATGAAATCCTTTTACTTTGTTGTGAACTTCCGATGAACCGAGAAAACATCATCTTACAATATTCTTATAAGCCCACGTCAAGGTTTGACCGCTTTGCGATTCACACCGATATTGAAAAATATTAGCATTTATTTAATGCAAAGTAGTGAAATACAGAAAAATATCAGTGAGATATATTCCTATATCACTCACAGTGATGGACTACTTTTTTAAATTTTATTTGATTTGAACAATATTTAATTGTAAGTGTTGTCACCATTAATCATACAGAATTACCAAAAAGAAAAGTAGTAAAGATTAATAACACCAACTGTTAAGAATACCTCTCTGATATATTGAAGTGTCTTTCCTCTTATTTTCTCTTTCAGTCGTACTGAGCCAAGGAGACTAGAACAGACAATGCCTTGCGGGCACAAGTTTTACCCACAAGGCATTGGAGCTCGTCATCTTGGTCCAAATTTAATTTTAGCATCCAAAATATTTATTTTATCCTTTGTTTGCACTTTATTCGTCCCTGCATATTACATTTGCACTTGTTATTTACTTTACCTATGAACAGTAGTCTCCCTTTATTTACATAATTGTATTGCCCGTTCTCCAATTCCAAAATATAACAAGAATCCAGTGTACCCGTAAGTAATAACTTGTTTTCATTAAGCACATAATTATATTTTTTGTGTGTATTAAGTTTATTATATCCAGTAACCACTCTCAAGTATTCAAGTATCCAATGTGTGTTCTTGTAAGTTCTTGTTTTCTTCAATTTCTTGACCGACTTTTAATCCAATTGTGTTGTTAAGTCCGAATAATTAATATAGAAAACACTTTATACGTGTAAGTATTCAATTTCAGAACACTCCTAACATTACATCTTTTGTTGTTTTACATGTTAACGCGCATCTACGAGTTTAATCAGCTTAAAGTGCTTGCGAAAACACATGTGCGTTTGAATGTCGTGACTGTGTTAACTATTGTTTACATCATAACACCTATTCACACGCTATTTTTAGAAAACTGAATTTCGGAGAACTGAACGCACTTTCACTTTCAATATGTACTTTCATCATAAATATATTTAAAGCTAGCAGTGTGTGTTAACTTCTTGATTGAAAAGCTGACCATTATTCAACGACTACGTGTATCCAATTGTATTTAAACTTAAATAAATGTAGAAACCCGGATTCTGCGTTGTCTATGAATATACTGAGTAGCATAGTAGACTGTCGTACTGTAAACACGCTGCCACGATAATGCCTTGAGTCAAACTTTTTTTGCGATTTAAGTTGCTTAACTTGATCTAATCCACGGCTCATTTGATCGTAATCCAAGATGGCGCTGGAATGTTTATTACTAATCCCGATTTTCTACGCATTATAGAGAAAATAGTGCGGACGTAATATTGTAAATATCGTGTTGACAATCCCCTAAATAAAAAAAATCAAACGTAAAGAATATTCATATAGCATTTAAGTAAAAAGAAAATGTGTTTGTTTTCGGTGTGATAATTCGTGATATCGTCACCGGAAAGGGAGACAATAAACATATTTTCACTCACGCAAGCGCTCGTGAAAATATTAATTGTCTCCATTTCCGGTGACGATATCACGCGTTATCACACCGAAAACAAACAAATATCCTCTATACAGCGGTTGTATAACGAGAAGGTATAGTTGGGTTTCCTGCTTATCTGTTATTTATTGATCAATTACATTGTGTTCAGCTTGACGCTGATTTAAAGTAATTTGGGAGATTGATTATAGAAAAAATATAATATAGCATTATAAGCTTGTGCTAAATTGTATTGCTAGAGATATTGACAGACGTTTGATGACTGAACGCGCAACCAACCACATAACAGAGTTCCTGAGCAGCCTTGGTACTCACTCATTCTACTTTTATTTATTTTTGTCAAATATATTTGGATAAGTCATTTCAGACCTATCTTTTATTTGCCAAGCTAGCAATATAATTTATATTTAACACTTCTACCAAAACTATATGTAAGCAATTTCACTTTTTATTTACCCACAGCGAGAGTTTGTTCACAGAAAAACAGACTTCTGAAGAATTAAACGATCTGTCTGCCAGTCACAACCTAAATTTTGTTGGCATTCCGGAGAGACGCACTTTATAATACCACAAATGAAACGGCATGGTAATTAGGCAATTTGTATACCGTTCAACAATTGGGTGGCTTGTCATCTGGGGCAGGGTTTTAGAAATAACAATTTTGCTTTAATATACGCATTTTCCAAGACCCTAATGTGAAACGTCCGTTAGTCAGTTTGTTATGGTGTTAGGGTTTTAAATTTGTTTCGAATAACAACTATCCTTAAAATTAGTTCGGTTTTGACATATACGTGTTGCACCGAATGTTTTGATATGAAATAATTACCTGAGAAATCGTATTATCTAAATGAGTACACAATTATTTAGTTTTCTTCACTAGAGAATTTAAAAAAGGAACTGTGAATACGTTCAGAGACGTCCATCACCGGATTAATGCATATGTTGACAACAGGTTGTCATTGAGATAGGAATTATTCAACGTGTGCTATTTTGCGCAGCAAATGCGGTTTAGCTCAAAGATTCATTGTTTCTAACAATTTTGTTTGTGGTTAGGACACAATTAGGTATAATGTTTTCAAATAACACATACACATTCATAAGTATCGTGTGTTGATGCAGTTACCAACTGGTCCGCACAACTACGAAGTTTGTTTTGTTGTCTGTTATTGAGTAAGACGCACATACATGTAAGGGTGTTTAATTACCAGTGCAGTTTGCTATTTTTACATGTATGTGTGTATTACACTTATTATTCTTTTCTCTTTAATTGTGTAACCCATGGACAGTTCTAAAAAGTATTATACAATACGTATGTAGTGTTCGGTACGTAGTGTCTCTGATTTATGTACGCTATAGAGAATACACGTGGTCCAATTACTACTAAATACTGTGTACATATTCGCAAATGTGACATAATTAACAGAAATAATCGTACCGATCAATCATGTAGTAAATGAATGACAAATCAATATTACAGAATGTGAAATATATAACCGTAACATAATTATACAAGTAATTAATTGTACAGTAACCTGTCTATCAAACTGAAAAGTCATCTATTTGTGTTTCATATGTTCTACTGCAAAAATGCAGCCAAACACGCAATCTGAATACAAACGTTTGTATAACACACCAGCTAGGGAACGGTTGGTTATATTTACGAACTTAATTAACGCAAAGCCTTATATGTACATCCCTTGAGAGTATAAATGACCATGGTATTATCCTGTCAATGTTTTCGGGATAATAAAAGCCATTAGATAATTGTCTAATTACCAAGTCTCTTCAAAGAAAATATTTCAATCACGCTGAGTATTATCAATGTTGCAAGGCCTAATCCAGAAAGCTACATTTGCATTAATCGATTAATGTTAAAGGGACTATGTCAACGAAAAATTGGCTTCCCTTTCCACTTTAAATTATATTATTTGATTTAAATGCTATTTACTAAAGCATGTGCATTAAATAAATAAAATAATATAATACAATATAATACACACTAAGATATTTGATAAAAACAAATGAGCCAAAAAGCCTGAAAAAATTAAAACCCCAAGCTGGTATCAAACTCACGGCTAAGGAGCCATACGAAGAATTGACAGTAGACAGCGCTTTAACCAACTGCGCTAT
This sequence comes from Congeria kusceri, assembly GCA_027627225.1. Classification (NCBI taxonomy): domain Eukaryota; kingdom Metazoa; phylum Mollusca; class Bivalvia; order Myida; family Dreissenidae; genus Congeria; species Congeria kusceri. Next base: position 31,292,495 of record CM051034.1, read on the forward strand.
TATGTTTGGTAATGAGTCGTTTGTAAAGTATGGTTGCACAAAATGATCACAATTCTGACGTCAAAATGTAAACAGGAAAAGGGCCAAACAAACACAGCCCATATTATAAATTGATTTTTATCTCAGAGTGCGTACACTCTTTTCCTATTATATATACCCTGTATTAACTGTTATTATATGCCTGTATTACTATCTAAATTTCAGATTTAAAAAAGCCCCTTTGAGGCCCTTTTCGATGACATAGTCCCTTTAAAATTCATAGCATAAATGATTTCCTTCTTCAGGATAAAGCGCATGTCGATGTCAATATATTAGTTAAGCCAATATATTAGTTCATACCACGCACGTGTACAACATAAATTTATCAAAAGTATATATAACAGATGTGTTATAACTAACACTACAATTTAGTATTTGACACACGCTAGGAAAATGTTTGATACATTTAAAGAGAAAATATATTTTAATAATTGTTCATAGGATCATTGCACTGTTTTAGCTCAATAGTTTTAGTGTTGTTTCCGAGCGCATTTCTCATTGCTTTTTTGTCAGTACATCTCACAGTTTTTGCAAGGACTGTCCTTGTCAATATGTTGCGCCCAGCTCTGTAGAATATCCCTATACAATGATGATGAAATCGAAAAAATCCTGTCTTTCTCGGATTTTATCGTTGTTATCATATATCGCTATTTACTCGAAAATACTTAAACTACGTCATAAACGAGGCTACCCAAAACCGGTTAAGTTCGGATAGAGTAGGAAAGCATTGCGATGTCATTGCACTGAGTTATTTTTTTTTATCTGAAATCATAAAGCCCCAATTTTTTTAGCAGCAGAAAATTACACGCAGAACAATACTTTTCCCGACATTAAAAAACTACTTAGTTATGTTTAACTTACGGATAAATGCAGTTGTGGCCACAAACAGATTATAGGTAGTTTAAGCCATATTTATAGAGCAAAAAGATACTAATCCACTTGTTCCACACCAAGTAAATGATATTTGCTTTGAACCTTTACTGATCGTTACCTTTCAATTGAACTGTAAGTGAAAAAGCCATAACCGTCTATTCTAGTCATTACTTAAGTCTCGCAAGTAGATATATTGTTTAAAATCATAGACGACAAAATTACCACGAGGCTTAAGTCTCCCTGTTAACAGAGTAAATACCGTGATTTGTGCTCTTTTATTACTATTTAAATATAAACAAACTCCAGTTGCGACAGCAGGAGATAACTCTTATTAGCAGCCCGAGGTTTAGCATCGCAAATCAGATTAAATCTGATTTGAGATGCTATTTGGTTAATTTTTATTTACCTTACTCGTATTGTGAGTATTTCTGGGTCAAGTGTGAGGTTATCAAACATATTTTGATTATATTCATTTATTGATGTAATTCAACCATCGCAAATAAAATTAATGAGTGTTTGGGAAATATATTATAGATGTCTGAAGAATCACACATTCTGTTGAAATAACAAGACATTTCTCTTTGTCATCATTCTAGAGAGTGGCGACAGGTAATTGCACTGAAAGAAGTGGCTGCGGGATGAAGCAATTTGTAGTCATATCCAGAGATGAGCGGCCTGTTAAATGTGGCGGATTTGCTAAGGTTAACGACATTTTGTTCTGTTCACAATGTATGTCACCTTTTATAAACAATAACCGCAAACACAATTTGAAAATCTACGCGTTTGACAACCAACAACGAAATTTAGTTCGATGGTGTTCATGATAATTGATCATGAAAATGTCGTTTTTTAATAGCTGAATCCACTAATATGGATATAGTATTCTAAGGTAGTCGGCTGTACTCACGGATGGTGATCGTTAAAAATATGTTACAAATGTGTCGGTGGTAATGATATATTACTTTAAAAGTAATTGAAAATGGTCATGTATGCAAGAAAAACATTTAGTGGTGCATTGCGATTGATGGCAGTGTCTATGATGATAATTATTTCATCGAACTCATTCCTGCACACTGCTAGGTCGTATTGGTAAAATGTTTGGTAAACGATATTGTTGATGGGACGTTATTTGGACAATATGCTTTAAAAGGGAATAAATGCACACTAAGCGTATTTTGTGCTAGCATCACGTTCATTCACTTCTTTCTGTTCCATTTTTATGTCAATCCAGTACATGATAGTGATGGGAATAGTCGTGGTCTACTGACAGACTGAACGAGTGACTACACGTTTGCATTCAATGTACTAGTATAATAGGTTCAAAGAAGAAATATGGCATTACACATGATAAAAATATTGTCAAGTATTTTAATTGAGACTATTTATATTTTAATGATACATCTAACAATGCCCATAACATGTGATTAAGGGTTATAAATGTTAACATATGATGTTTGTAAGGTTTGCTTTGTTTTATGCGCATCAACATACACAATATAATTTAACAAACGGAGTATGCAAAACCAAATTTGTAAAAAATAACTTGATTAAGGCCATTATAGTTAAATAAACAATTTGTTTGTCAGTTTTGCAAGATTTTATACTAGGTTTTAGAAGTATTATCTGCGGACAAAGGTCGCACCTATTATGGTAGTAAAATGTATAATACATTTTATTATTCCAACACATATGTCTTGTAGCAGTTACTGAGCGTTACTGCTTGTAGCCTGCCCATTTAATCTCGGCAGTGTTCTATGTTAATCTAATTGTATCTGAAAGAAAATTGAAAATAACGCTGACAATACTTCCAAAGCGCGACCATTTCCCTATAAATAGAATCCACAATCCCAGAAGAACAGTGTATTCCAAGAAGTAAAATAAAAAACCCTCCTTATACAGAAATATATTGCTATGGGTGTCATTGATAATTATCAATAACAGTGGGTATATTATACGGCATATTAACGAGAAACGGCTGTATAAGAGAAATTCGTGTATTCGTTTCGTTGATTTTTTTTTTAAATATGTGTGTTATTCAAATCTTAAATTGTAGATATTAAATTGTAGAAGCCATTTTTTTCATAGGAATAAACAATCCATACAGTAAGTGTATATAAACCATTAGGTGCATGTTTAAATATTATAATTTTAAATAAAACATAATGTTATACATCCACGCACCACGGTGATCACAATTTCAACCAGGCGACATACTAGTATGGTGAAAAAAGCAATTGTTACGTTGTTTTAAATGTATATTACCCGAAGTTATCCAATATTTATTTCCAAATTGTCACCCTTTTTCGTGTAAGGATATTTCACCATCTTTGAAAATTGAAATCAATGATACTGCCAATAATATTTTAGTAAACGTATTTATAACTGGTAGATTGCTTTGATTCGATGTCTTTAGTGGAGGTTTGTCAGAGGAGGTAGACATATGCAGGTACTCAGTGCAAATAAAGTAATAACACCCTGCCTTACACTTCTAATGTTGCGATGTTGATTTTAGGCGTTTGACAATCTGCCCGTATTGTTCTAGAATCTTATCTGCAATAACATAGTTACTAGTTGTCATGGCATGTCTATTACGTGTAACATGGGTGTCTCGGGGCGATTTATTTTGTTAAAACCCAAACAAAATAAGATCAAAAACAGAGAAATAATTGTGCTCAAAGAATAAACTACTACTACTACTACTACTACTACTACTACTACTGCTGCTGCTGCTGCTGCTGCTGCTGCTGCTCTGTTGCTGCTGCTGCTCCTACTACTACTACTACTACTACTACTACTACTACTACTACTACTACTACTACTACTACTACACTTATTACCATAAGTCTCTTTCAAGCTTTTCAGCCATCGTTGCAAAATTGACGAAGAAAAAACGCGCTACCCGGTCATCTGTCCGTTCCCTTCTAAGACTAGTATAACGATCAGCGTTATTCGATGGTTAACCTTATACATGCATAAGCAAGCATGATGCACAAAACTGCTGGTGATTTGTTGTCGCATAATTACATGTATGTTGTGTTGTTTCAGGAGTATTACCTAAATATAGTGGCATAAACAGTGTAAGCTATGATTGATGTACCAGTGCATCATTACAGTCTGAATCATTTCATGATCCGGGTCTTTTGTAGTGGAAAAATTATTATGGCATCGTACCAATCAAGTATCGGAATTGTTTAAGAATAAATTCGGTAGAGAATTGATGGATTGATATGAATGATGAAAATAATCCAAAATAAGCCACTGCGATTTCTTTATTAACTATTTAATGCAAGTTATATGCCATTCGTAGTTCGTATGGATAATATACGTATTATGATAATTATGGCTATATTCACGATTTCGACATTGTCAAATCACGCGTAACGAGACTGGCGAGATAGCGCGAGAATTTTAGGTCAGGGGGGGTTCCGTGTTCTCGCTCTAAAGTCAACATCGATCAGCTGCTGATGCAGTTTCACATGAACTGCCATTAAAACTCAAAATAAACGATTAATTAACGTTATATGAAGACGTATTGCTTAAATTTACGATTTAAACGTTTACACACATAATAATTAAACCTGGCTAGATAACAGTATAAATGATCACACGAGGAGTGTGTCAAAATAGGCAAAAAATGAACAAGAAACACCACAGCAAACCTACCATTAGAAGTAAACCATTAAACTCTTTTGATATGCTACTTCGAAAAACTCCATCCACTTATTTAAAAAAATTTAACATGTAAATTTTTTAACATTTACTTTGTACTAAATGTGTAAAAAAAATAGCCCAACATTGAGTACATTTTTATGGGCCCAGAAAATTAGTTTTATTTGATTTGATGAGTGCGGTTTCTCACAGATATATTAATTTAATTTATATATCATTATATATGATTTTTTTCTTTTGACAATTGCAACCTGAATAAAAACCGGGCCCGGCTAGCTTAGTTGGTAGAGAGCTGGACTGTCAATCACAGTGTTCGCGAGTTCGAGCCCCAGCCCGGCCACATAACTTGTGTGGGATTGGTCATAAAATAATTTCTACGGCCATTCTCTCCCTAACACTGCTTCAAGAAGGGCAGTAGTTACTTTTATTAAAGTATGCACAGGTACTGGTCAACTGCTTAGATCGGCTAAGGAAAATGAGTAGGTTAACTGAACGCCGTAAAGCCTGTAATTGTAGTAGATTTTGCTGCAGTATATACAGGATGAGTCCTGCAGTTCCACATAATATACCTGTGTATACCATCATAAGCAATATATGCAGCTTAATTATCTTCACTGAATCAACAATACAAGAAGAAAAAAGTCCATGTCACTGGGGTATTCTCTTTTAATCATAAGCTATAAATATAAAATCACATCCACAGCACACAAATCTCGTAAACAAAATAACATAAAGTATTAAATTATGCTGAAACAAGTATCACACAAAATACATTAGTAATGCTCAAAGCATGGAAATGTTTTAATTAGTATATTTCTGTGTAGAACCAGTACTTAGTAACTTTGTCACAAGTTTTAGTACAGTACAGTAGAAAACCAAGCAGATTCATCACCAGATATTGAGTAGGGCTGATACCCCAGACATTTCCAATTTACCCATTTTGAACAGGAACTTGGACAGTCACAGTTAATGCTGGTTCCAATGTCACAATAAACAATTTTTTATATAGAATATATATAGCTACTTCCCGCAGTGGTTTTACACAAAATCACAAAGCGGTCAAGGGTCATAGCCCGGCAGACTGAATCGACGAAGAAAATTATTTAGGTCACCAATGGATCACTTTTCCACTGTATGCGGGTTCCGGAATGTTTCGCACCAATGATGTTTTGCCCGAGGATGTTTCGACTTGGAATTTTGTATGCGCACAGATGTGTGATTATTAACTACTTATGACACTCCATCAACTACCATCTGTTATGATAACAACAATTCATTAACATTATTATTTTAAATATATTCACTTGAATTTGGACAATTAATAATATTACTTAACTTAAACACACATTACATAATATTTATATATTTTTATAAATGTAATTACATTAGTGGTGTTGTGTGTCACAATATGCTAATTCAAAACGAACTACTACAATCAGGTGAATAATCCCCTGGAAAATCACGGTGAGACATTCCAGATTTTGTTTGTGATAGTTACCTGAAACAAATAAAGTTCAGTTAAAGTATTATTATTATCATTATTATTATTATTGCAAAGATATACAGTAATACAAATACACAATAATATTATGTATAAACATACTGAACTGGCTACTCTAGCAATTCCGTATATACATTAAAACTTCTAAATATTGCCTATACGTTTTCTATTGACAAACACTGATGACACATTTAAGAACTGTTATGGATAAACATAACGTGCATAAAAATAAATATACTGGCGTTATCGTTATTATTTCTTAACCTATTTGAAAGAAAGGTATTAAATCTATTGCCAAAATAAGATATGTTGACTTTTGATAGCTTAGTTATTCGATCATTAAATGTTTAATTCCCATACCTCACCCACGTTTAGAATGTTAAATTTTAATCTGTTTAAAACATAACAAAGTGCATATAAAGCATAACTATGTATAAAAGCCGACTTACATATATTTATCCACAACAAGTAACATATTTCTTTTCCAGTCATATAGTTAAATGATCAAAAATGCTCTAATCAAGAACAATTATCTGAATATGCAGACGTAGCCTAATCAGTAGAAACCCCTTGACCTCAATATCCAACGCATGGAATGTCGAAAAGGTCAATACGCTACTAAGATATTCATTTTCCTGCTCAGCACTGCAAACGAAAGGAACATGTACATGATACAGTATAATTATAAGTTCTTGTCTTCAAATCGTAGTTTACTACTTAAACTCAGAATTATCGCTGATTTTCATCCACAGAGGTGATCGCCTTAGGGCCTTCTATAGCAACAACAACAACAACAACATAAATTTGATTACACATAAACTTTACAGTTTCTAGTGTTTAACAATAATACATTGTACATTATACATTATAGTAAGTGATAATTTATTTTAATATTTATAAAACTGGATGAACTTGTCTAAATATAAATGAAACTTGCATTTTCACTCATAAGAATAGTACATCTATTTAAAATGGAACTGTTTTCGTGTGTCCATTTGAAGTAAACAACAATTATATAACTATAGCCACATGAATATCAAATTAATTAAGCAGTAGTGGTATAGAATATGTTTACAGATATACATCAATATGCACATTTATGCAAACATCTGTTATTAATTGTTCATCATAATATTTTGGCGAATACTTAATGCCTCTGATATGTACTTGCTTAACCTAAACATTTCACTTTTATTCTGTGTATTTAGCAATTGCGTGAGTTTGAACATACTAGGCCTGATTCTATAATAATTTTTAATATATTTTCTCTTATTTGAACGAATGTAGTACATTTCAACAAGAAGTGGAATTCATCTTCCACTTCATTATTTTGGCATAATTGACAAAGTCGCATGTTTCTATCTACCTGATCGTATCTACCAGTCTGTATTCTCAGATTATGTGCACACAGACGTAGTTTTGTAATCGCTGTTCTCAAATTTCTTGATACGATTGTTTCTAAATATGATTCAAATGAAAATGTTGTTTTTATTGCTTTATACACAATCAAAACTCTATTATCAGTCACGTCACGTTGTTGTATGTTGTTGTTGTTGTGTTGATGCAGTTAACAAATGGTCCGCACAACTACGAAGTTTGCTTTGTTGTCTGTTTTAGAGTATGACGCACATACATGTAAGGGTGTTTAATTGCCAGTTGTTTACATTTTGCTAGCTTTCCTTTGTGGTGCAAAACAATAACATTTCTAAAACGTATGAACAAACAGAGTGTAGTGCCCGGTGCATTGCATTTACTCTGATTTACGTACGCTGTTTACGACATTAAAAATGACCCAATTACTTTTTAAATACTGTGTACATATTTTGCAAGCGTGACATCATTACAGAAATAAACGTACGATAAATCATGAAGTAAGTGAATGACAAATCAGTATTACAATAATACCGTTTCTAATGTGAAACATATTACCGTAATATAATAATACATAGTAATTAATTGTACGAAATAACCTGTCTATCAAAATGAAAAGACATGTATTTGTGTTTCCTATGTTCAACGGCAACAAAAAACAACAACATCAGCCAAACACGCAATCTGAATACAAACGTTTGTATAACACGTCAGCTAGGGAGCGGTTGGCTATAGTGACGTACTAAATTAACGCAAAGCCTTATACATGTATTTACATCCCTTGAGAGTAGAAATAACCATGGCATTATCCTGTCAATGTTTACGGGAGAATAAAAGCCATTAGATAACTGTCTAATTACCAAGTCTCTGAAAGGTAAATTTCAATCACGCTGAGTATTATCACTGCTGCAAGGCCTAATCCAGAAATCTACATTTGCATTGTTTGAAGAATGTAACATTTCAAAGAATATGTGCTTTCCATCTTCAAGATAAAGTGCATGTTGATGTCAATATATTAGTTAGCCAAAGATATCACAGGCGCATGTACAACGTAAATTTATCCAGCGTATATTACATGTGTCATAACTAACACTTTATTAGTATTTGAAACAAGCGTGGACAACGTTGTTTGTACGTTAAAGCATTGGGTATTTATTATTAATTATTCATAGGATTGAATAATTATTATGCGATTGATGTTAAATTTCGCACAGGACACCGATTGTCAGTAATAGCAAATTAAAACAATCCTCAAAAGCCTAATTTAAGATTAAGTATTTAAGACATTATATCCTGAACATTGTAGACCATATATTGGCAAATTGCTTATCAGATTATCTATTTGGGAAGGGCGATGGAGAAATGTACATACGAATTACTGTCTGAATATTTGCAATCATTGCACTGTTTTAGTTTAACAGTTTTAGTGTTGTTTTCGAGCGCATTTCACACTGCCTTTTTGTCAGTACATCTCACAGTTTTTACAAGGGTGTCAATATGTTGCGCCCAGCTCTAAAGAATATCCCCATATAACGATTATGAAATCGAAAAAGTCCTGTCTTCCTCGGATTTTATCGTTGATTTTATGTAGAGCAAAAAGATACTAATCCATTTGTACTACAACAAATAACTGATATTCGCCTTTAACCTTTATTGAGCACGACCTTTCATTTGAACTGTCAGTGAACTGGCATAAACATCTCTTCTAGCCATCACTTAAGTCTCGCAAGTAAATACATTGTTTAGACGACAATAACCACGAGACCACCAAAGCTTATTATTTCTCCCTGTTAGCACTTTTAATACCGTGATTTGTTCTCTTTTATTACTATTTAATTTGATTTGCGATGCTATTAGGTTAATTTCTATTACATTTGCATGTATTGTTAGTACTTCTGGGCCAAGTGTGAGGTGACCATAATATTTTAAAAGATTATTAGTCAACAATGGTAAAGTTTAATTCCATTGCGTACTATCATAACGTCACCCAAAGTATATACTTATCCAATACCCTGTACACAAAGTATTAATTTTTTTCCACATTAAGTAACAAGTAATACTAGAGCCGGAGCCCAGTGTCTTTCATTTTTAATTTGAAATTGCTGGCATTTCGTTGCATCTGATAATTCATTTATGTGCACTGTAATTGTTGACAAGCCCAATTACGCTTCAATTAATTAAATTCAAGAATTGATGTAAATCTACCACCTAACGCATACACAATTAGTGTGTGTTTGAGAATTATATATTTTAGATGTATGAAGAATCATCAATTCTGCTGATGTAACAGTACATTTCGCTTTGTCATCATTCTAGATAGTGGGGACCGGTAATTGCACTGAAAGAAGTGTATGCGGAATGAAGCAATTTGTAGTCATATCCAGAGATGAGCGGCCTGTTAAATGTGGCGGATTTGCTTAGGTTAAGTTTTGTTTCCTTTTACAGTACCATAACCGGTCGACAAATTTTGAACATCGACAACAATGACAAACCAGATAAACTCTTCTTTTGAGCAACAACACAACGTTGTTCGATGTTATTCATTATAATTGACGTCTGTCATTATGCTCTCTGTAGTGTACCTCTTTCTAAAAGTGTTAATGAACTAATGGATCGTAATTTAGCTTAGGTGTTGGTAATGCTATGGACGATATATCTGACATGTTAATGGTTGTATATATTTACGTTTACTATTGGATGCATTTATGAACTGCGAATTAATTCATTACTAGCTTTCAACCACTTATAATATCCATTACTGTTGATGATATACGGTTGTATGTATGTTAGATCAATATATATCGTTTTTGATTTAAATGAAAAAATGTATAAGGTTTTAGTATGATCCGGGAGTCAAATGTACATCAGTATAAATATTTTCCAAATATGTTGTAGGAAACGCTATATATTTTATATATCATTAAAAGCTAATGACAATGATCAGGTATAAAATACAACCATTTTAGAGTGTTTTAACATTTATGGCAGTGTTTATAACGAGACTTGTTTTGTCGAACATATTCCGGGACACGGCTAGGTCTTATTTCTAAAAGATTTGGCAAACAATATTGTTGACGGGAAGTTTCTTTGGACATTATGCATTACTAGACAATAAAAGTATCTTTCAAAAGCACACCTTGCATCGACTATTCCGTATTTGGATGATATATTTTGTTATCAGTCTGGGCCCAGTTGCTCAAAACTTTAACGGACAATTAAGCTAACAGCGGTTAACTTTTGGATTAAGTTTTTGATGTAAATTAAACGTTAAAATGTTAAAATTTGCATTTATTTTAAATAAATTGATATGCTCAAATAATTGTCAAATGCTTCACATGCGAGTTGCTTGTAATATTAGTTTTATTTAAATCTGAAGTTAACAGGCCGTTAGCTTAACCGGCCGTTAAAGTTTTGAGCAACTGGGCCCTGTTCAGTAGATAATGAATAGATGGGAACATTTCTGGTGTACGTAAAAGACCATGCATTTGTAATAAAATTTTTGATATTATAAATAATTTCTACAACGAAGGAATATATATGTGCAATAAATGAAATAAGAATATTGACAATATTTTTAATCGAGACTATTTATTCATGAAACAATTGAAAATTGCCCATCACTTACGAGTTATAAAATTAACAATTTTTTATCTTGTTTTAAGTAAGTTCTGCTCTGTTTCATATGAATAAACAACGTTTATGCAAGATCAGTCTTGTAAGCAATAACTCGATCGCCAGCATTGAAGACAAATAACCACGCTTAACGACCAAATGCAAACATGTTCAGTTGTAAGGCAACCTTATATTATACTCATAAGTGCCAGATAATTTCGAAGAGAGAAAAGAACCTCATACTTATTGTTAAAGTGGTAAACTGTGTATCACATAACATTTTACTATTCCCAGATATTTGTATTACGCATTCGTCTTGTAGCAGTCATCTAAAAAAAACTGAACATACGTAAATTTCCAGCATGCCCGTTCAATCCCACAAACTGAGTGCTATTTGTTAGCCTAATTGTAACTGAAAGAAAATTGAAAATAACGGTGATAAATCTTCCAACTGACGACCATTTCCCTATTCATTGACTTTATAATGCTATCTTACTGAGACGACTGGTCTGATTTACGTAATAAAACGCAGTTTTATTATCACAAGAAAATGCTTTAGATCCTGAAGGAAGTTCAGCCTAATTTAACTGGCCATTCTGTGAATTTATAGGATGCACAGCCTAACCTTAATATGTAAAACAGTGGCCTGCTAAAGGGCTGCATTGTGTGGAATCACTGTCTATAAACTGTTAATTTGATGATACTTTGATACTTTTTTGCATATAAAAATGTGTTACTGTTAACGTACTGCTATCTCATTAATTTAACGCGAATTTGTCTAATTCGTTATTAACCTACCAATTAAGTATCATCCGAAATAGTCCTCGCATCATCACAATCATCATCATCATCATCATCATCATCATCATCAGCAGCAGCATCATCATGATCATCATCATCATCATCATCATCATCATTATCATCGTCATCATCGTCGTCATCATCATCATCTTCTTCATCCTCATCATCCTCCTAATCATCAACCTGAAGTACAAGTACTTGCAGCATTACTACATGTGATTATAATTACGTGCTCGTTTACGTGTTTTATAAATGAGAGACTAAATTATGGCATCAGCATAAAAATTACAATCAAACGTCTTCAGAATTGTTTAAAAATAAAATTCGGTCGCTAGAGGTTGGATTAAGAGCATGTATACCAAAGTTTCAGAGTATGGGAACGTTGTTGTGACATTAATAAAATCTGCTGCTCCAGAATCCTTCTTTTAGAGCGCAACCTGTTAATTTCAATAAAGAGGATTGGGCCGCATGGGACTTTTCGTAATCAAAACACGTCTTACCATTGTAAGCACCCAGGGGGTGTTTCTTAGTCGAGCGGTCCTAATGTCGTGAATAAACAAGGGAAACGTCAGGAATATATTGACATAAAGATTTCATTTCATACATAGTTTCATTAAAACACATATTTGAGTAACGCTTTGTTATAAGTTGCATAAATTACTAACAACGACGTAAACTTAGTGACGGCAGTTCTTTAAAAGATGGTGTTCAACCTGTCAATGGGGCCAGTTGCATTGGTTGACTAAATAATAGATATCATAACTTTTACATGTGCAAATAAATAGATTTATTACCATTGACAATTCTATTTGATCTGAACATGATGAAATATATGATCAGACGAAGCTGGAAATGAACAAGATTTAAGAATATTTAGATTTTGAATATTCGCGCGTGAATCTGATGTCACTGACTGGCCCCGATTGACTGTTTTGAGCGCCTTATATAGGCTTTGGATGCTGGAGCTGGATGCTGCATTGCTGGCAGCCAATCAAATCACAGTATGCAATTTACAATGCTGGAAGTACCTTGGCAGTACTTCGGTTAAACTACTGCATTTTGCGTAGATTAATATAAGACGAAATCATTAATAAAAACAATATAGAGGAAAAGAGGCTTTAAAGATTTGAGGTATCAGTATTACTCCAGCACTACGCCACACAACAATGAAATAGTGCCTCGAATCACGTAACATTAACATACATTTAAGCGTTAAGTTAATGCATTATATTAAAACATATTAATAATATTAACTTGGCAACACATATTACAAGTATTCATGTTTTAGCTATTGTATATAAAGATATAGCAATAAACAATATATTCCTACGTCAAAGATACGGAATGCAACTGTCGGTCAGATACAAAATCTTAAGCGCCAGTATGAGATGCTGGAAGTCAGAAATTCATATTATAAACAATGGATAATCAATTTAGATATAAGTTGGATCAAAATAAAATTCAGCAAAGATTCAAATTATTGGAGGAATGATAACAGTCATAAATTGTAAGTACTATGTAACGTCAATGCAAACTGTTGTATTATTATTCGGACAGCGCTAAGTTCGGACAGTGTCAAGCCAGGCTATTACACCATCAATGATGTTGAAAAAAAAAAACATAATTACATAAACGACTGCAGCCATTGCGATATTTCCACTGCACTTGTATATTTCATTTGAGATTCTATTCGTTGTTCTTCTTAATAATTGAAATAGTGTACGTTCACGATGATTGAGGTATTGTGCTTATAACATATACAGTTACATTTTCAATTTCCTGCTTATCTTTGTTTACGGACATGATACAGTTTATTAGAAAACGTGGTCAAACTGCATTTGACTATGTAACCTTAAAATTATCGCTAATTTTCATTTTCGGAAGAGTTCGCAAGAGGATATTCTAGTTAATGCAACAGAAATTAAATGTGGTTAATGTATTATTGATTAAGTGCTAGTGATATCGTTAGATTAATTGCCCAGTTGTCGGTGCTAACGCTTTATGGAATCATTGAATGAAGTATTCCCTATTAAATTCTCGGCCTTATCTACTTGAACCACTTTAACAGTTTTTTACACTGTTTTCCCGGATGCATATAATATGTCCGATATGTAGATCGTGGTTTAACTAATTTAATAGATGCAGAACATATTGGCAACTTAAGGGTGTGTTCGAAAACTTCTTGAAATCCATTGCATGACAACACAGTAGCCAAGATATATGTCAACATTTGCATTAAGCATGGCAACAAATACATATATTCGATGTCTATCCAATTTCCAATGTGCACATGACACAGACTGTTTCATACTCATATGATCGACTTTTTCCAAAAGTGTTGATGTAGTTTGTGCGTCGTTGTATAGTGCGAAATTATTAACCTAACACTCAATATTCTTCGTGACAAGCCGTAAGTGTGTTTGGTTGTGTGCGTTGTTTTGGACCAGTTTCTGTTATTGGAATTTACGTTGATATAGATTTAAATACGGGGTGGCGAGAGTGGTATTCAATGGTCGTGTGGTATAAGTGCTAGCGCCGCGCGCCATCGAACCGAGTTCAATGCCGTCTGAAGCGACCTTTTGTAAAATGTTAGGAGTTATTTTTAAAATCTGCAGGTCATAAGATATTAATTTAAAATTGTAAAATATTTTATTTGAGTTACTATCATTTTTAACTATTTTGAACTGTACATTTACCAAGGTTTCATTTATAATCATACAATGGATACATCATGAAAAGCGTGGGTACTTATCCACAACATAATGTGAAAAAAAATGTTGATAAAATGTCTATGCCGAGACTCGAACTCCAAACTTCGCATCAGCAGCGCGGCATCTGTTCCACTACATTCGAGCTTTTCGATACAGAAACCAATACTATATCAATTTACATTGTAGTACTGCCTATGCTACGCCGATAATTGTCGTGGTATCTATAAATAATTCCCGATTGCATTCGGAATATTCATCAGTGTCAGGTCAATAATTTCGCACTTTTTTTAAATAAAAAACAATCCCCGAAATGAATGAAAACATCCATTGCCTTTTTCTGACCGCTAATTATAGATTTGCAAATGTTAATTGTTAAAGGGTGTATTCTGCAAACCATTATACAGTATTCTTGTATGCTTTGTTTAATATGCAATATTTCAACTACGGACATACTGAATGCAAGAATAATGTTTTATTTATTAAATTTCTCATGTGTTTTTATTGCTTTCTTCGATAACGGTAACCAAGTAAATTAATGATTCAAGTAACGTGCAATGTGATCATACATCTTCGTTCAAGAGGTCAATAAAATCCTATAGTAACTTTGTTGTGAACTGCCATCTAACTTTAATTCAATGACAGCTTTGTGGATTACACTGACATAGACATCATATTAACATACAACACAGCTGTTTTACTAGTTATAATATATAAGTTATATTGATCGACTATATTGTGTTTAAAGTAATATGGGATATTTATTCTAGACAGTAACATTAAATAGCTTGTGATAAGTTGATAATGAGGAAATCAAATTAGCGTATTATAATGAGGAAATCAAATTAGCGTACCTTTTAAATTGTCCATGAATTGTTTGATATAATACAAAACACCAATGCAAGTTTTTTTTATGAAAACCGTAAACAAATCAGCACTACGAGTCGCACACATTATTTCCTTGTTAAGTGAATATTATCAATATATTATTAACATGAAAATATGTATTGTACAGAAGTGAAAACAATTTTATCGTATAAAATGTTGGGATTTCTGTTTGCTTCTCGAATGCAAAACCAATAATTCAAAAAGTGTTTGCTTAATTATGGTTCTTGTGTACTCGATAATTCTCTCCTTAACGTCTTCAATGGTAATAGACTAGTTTTGAAGCAATGCCATTTACATTTACATTGTTTAATGTCGAAAATACGAGTATACTTCTATCAAGATGCTCTTTGTTAGCAAAGTCCTATTTATTTGCAAAGCTCACACGGAGGGAGTTTGTTCAAGGATTAACAAACGAAGAAGTACACAATCTGTCTGCTGGTCACAATCTAAATTACAGGATATTCACATTAGTTAGCGCTCCCGAGAGACGCAATTTATAACACCGCAAATAAAATGTCGGCGTTATTAGGCAATCTGTATGCCGTAAAAGAGTGGGTACCTAATTATCTGCGACTGGTTTGGGATATAACAATTTTGCCAAGTATGCGCTTTTTTCTGGATAGTCCATCGACAACAATAACTGTCAGAGGACAGCGCGCTCGGCTTTTCAAAGTATTTCAGTTGGCGCATAGTTTTCACAGTCGAAGGGGCATACATTTGTTGAAATACAATGAAGAGTAATGGCAATCAGGTCATCAATTTCCTTCAAGTTTCAAGTCAATACCTTATATGGTTTAGAAATTGTAAGACTTTTGAACAAAAACTTTAACCCCTAAATCTATGTGAAAGTGGGCTTAACAGGTGCTCGACAGATAGATGCGCACCAGCATTTATGTCATTATTGGACTAAATATAAAAACGACTGTATTTGTATTTTAAATCATTTATGCTTAGCATGCACACAACCAAAGTGTTAATAATATTAACTATAATTTCCATAATTAACAAATGATCACAATGCATTTTTATGGAACTGAGAAACTTATAAAAATAATAAAATCATACATTCTTGTAGCAGTAGAAAATTATCAAAAATTAATTCAACAGTACTCTCATAACGTCAAACTATTACTTAATTCACGTTATATTAACACGTATATTGCAGTTACGGCTAATAAAGGATTATAATGTAATTTTAGCCACGTTTATACAGGAAACAAAAATAATACTAATATTAAACAAGAAGCGAATGGCATTTGCTTTTTAACCTTTACTGAGTATTACATTTTATTTGAACTGTCAGTGAACTGACAAAAACTTGTCTAGTAGTCAGTAGTTAAGTCTCTGAAGCTTAGTAGATACAGACGAGACGTACCATGAAAAAAAACAAGGATAAACCCCGTGGTGACAGTGCCAATACCGTGATTTAGGTATTCTGAGAGAAACACGCTATTACTTTATTGCATTTATGTTTTTACCGTCTACTTTCTCTTTATTCTGCTGATGTATGTTCTATAAATCATTCTTTGAAACAGTTTATGAATGACTTGTAGTTATTCTTGTATCACCGCTAACATTACGTTCATTTAACGTATGCTTTCTTAAACACCGCTGTTTGTACAAACATTAGTATGTGACCAATTATACAAAGTTTAATTCCATTGCTTGATATCATACAGACACACATGATATTCACCTATCCAATGCGTATGGATACATCTTATTTAAGTTCAACATCAAGTTACAAGTAATATTGGAGCCGAAGTCTAGTGCATTTGTTTTTCTAATCGAGATAATTGTTGACATTGCGATGCATCTGGTAATTAATGTGTATGCATTGTAATAGTTTATAACATTGGACAGGCCCAATTAGTCGCTTCTATTAGCTATAATAATTTATTTAAGCAATTATACCGTTAAATAAAAATCAAATTGAAGACTATTTAGAAGAGTTGTAAATGTCTGACGATTCACCGGTTCTGTTGAGGTAACTTGAAATTTCTCTTTCATAATCACTAAATTGAGTGGGGCACGGTAATTGCACGTAATGAAGCGGCAAACGAACGAAGCAATTTGTAGTAATATCCAGAGATAAGTGGGTTGTTAAATGTGGCTGATTTGCCAAGGTTAACGAACACCACCCACAGTGTATGACAATTTAATATTAGTGCAGCAATTACATAACAGAACAACAACTATTGAAAATCAACAGATGCAAATTAGATAAACTCTCTCAAATTAGATAATTGACGTCTCTCATTAGGGCCTCTTTAGTGTACCTCCGTCCTAAACTGTGCATTAATTAATGGTTTGTAAATAAGCTCTGTGATTTGGGATACACATGTATACCTGTACATATTAATGTAAATTTATGTACATGTGTGCGTTTTGTTTAAAGAGCGACTGTCTAATTTTTATAGATTTCTTTCAGGTCTCTTTCGTTACCCACTAACAAAAAAAAACGTTTTATAAATTACATAAAATCGCCAACATCGACAAAAACTATTTCTTTTATAAAAAACGCAGATATATATTTATCTTCTACATAAGGTTTTGAATGAGAAAGTAAGAACGGCGCATGCGTCAACAATCGATCTAACTCGTCTAGACGCCTTACATATATTATATAAGTTTACATTTCTCTCTTATTACGCATTTGTGAACATAAGTTATTCTCAAAATTTATCATAATATTATTTGAAAAATATACTGACATCATTAGAATCCATGGATGGTTTTGCATTATAATTTTCGTACAAAACCGCACAGTCCCTCTTTAAGATTGAATAAACCGGGAATGAAATCTCGACTGCCTTTTAGCCACTTAGAATATCTTGCTTTCATTCACTATTCCATTTATGTATGCCATATTGTGTTATCTGTCAATTCACTACACCATAAATGGGTGGGAACATTTGTGATTTAGGTGAAAGATTAAACGCTGATATCATGCACTTGTATTTATTTATTATTTATAATATGTTTAACGAAGAAAAATATTAAACCTTAAAAGGATACTGCCAAGTATTTTTAATTGAGACTTGTATTTTATTGTAAATGAATCATCTCCAAATTGCTGATTATATGTGATTAACGGTTATAAATATTAACATATGTTGTTTTATGTAAGTTTTGTTCTGTTTCGTACGAATAAACATGCACTATATAATAAACAACGGAGTATGCAAAACTAATGTTGTAAACTCGAACTTCATTGCTGACATTGAAGATTTCGGCATATCAGATTTAATACACTTGCCATATATTTTCGTAGCAAGCAAATAAACTCGAACCTATTATTACATTAGAGAAATTTATATTACATTTCAATGTTCTCACACATTTTACGCACTTGGATACATTTTTTTTATTTTATGCTAGGGAATTATCAGAGAGATAAAATTCAATTTGGTAATTCACTGTTTTCAAACAGTGAAAACAACATTGGTAACTCTCTGTTTCAAAACATTGAAAATTACCACGTTGACAATGAAACTTTTCCCGGGAAGTCGGGAAATACCAAACTAATACATATTTAAGTATAAAATAAAATGAAATTTTGTGTGTTTTCGGTAGCATATCGATATTTGATTCACTCGAAACCAACAAATGTCCTCTATATATTAGTGCAACAATAACAAAACCGAACACCAGCTATTGAACATTTAACAAGTTTGACAATCAAGATAAACTTTAATATAGCTGAGTGTTTGGTGATAGTAGAGATGATACATATAACATGTACTCTGTACGTTTAAGCTCGAATGAAATTTGAACCGCAAATTTAGTTACTACAAGCTTCTAGCCACTTAGAATATCCATTACTTCTGATACTATAATATATGTTAGATCATAATATCGTTT
Source organism: Congeria kusceri (assembly GCA_027627225.1). Lineage (NCBI taxonomy): Eukaryota > Metazoa > Mollusca > Bivalvia > Myida > Dreissenidae > Congeria > Congeria kusceri. Next base: position 31,311,821 of record CM051034.1, read on the forward strand.
TTCATTTAGCTGAAAACATTTATTCGGATATAGTATTGTACGGGGGGCGGCTGTACATCAGTGAACATATTTACCAAATTTGGTGTAGGAAACTCCGTATTACAAAAGCTTATGACAACGGTCATGCATACAAGAAAACCATTTTGTGGTGTTTTAACAATGATGTCAGTGTTTAAAACGAGAATTGTTTTATCGAACGCATTCCAGGACACTGCTAGGTCGTATTGCTAAAATGTTTGGCAAACAATATTGTTGACAGGAAGTGTTTTGGACAAAATGCATTAAGATACAATTAATGCACAATAAACATATCTTGAAAAAGCATAACGTTCATTCACTATTCCATTTTTGGAGATATATTGCGCTATCAGTCAATTCCGTACATAATGAATGGATGGAAACATTTCTGTTATACGTGAAAGACTGAACGAGCATCTATGCATTAGTAATCAAATTATCAAATATTATAATGAAAAGTGCAAAGAATAAATATTTATGTACGTTAAACCTGATAATGGTATTTCTATTATTTTAAATAAAACATCTGAAAATTGCATGTGATTGCATATGATTTACGATAACCGTTAAACTATTCAAATATCGTGTAAAATGTCAGTTGTGCTATGTTGGATGCTCACAACATAAAAACAACGGATTATTTTACCAATGTTATAAACAATAACTGGATTGCCGGTGTTACACTGACATTGTTGAGAAATAGCTACGTGAAACGTGTTTAAAAGGTTATGGCTGTACAGCCAATCATTAGACGTTTTGGAAGCTTACGTGAGCATTCAAAGGGTAGCACTTACCCACTGTGACTACATGCAAGTAAATTTCCAGCTTGGATATTTAATACCATTGATACAAACATGTTATACGTTAACCTAATTGTATCTGAAGGAAAATTGAAAATAACGCTGATAAAACTGCCTAACCTCGACCATTTCCCTCTTTATTGACTTTATAATGCAATCTTACTGAGACGACCGGTCATATTTACGTAATAAAACTACTTTTCGCTGTTTAATTATCACAAAAATGCTTCAGATTCTGAAAGAATGTTTGCAAAATTAAGCAGGTCTTGCAATTCTGTGAATTTATAGCATACACCGCCTAACTTAAGTAATTAAACAGTGACTGTTCAAGGTCTGCATCATGTGGAACAAGTATGTCTAGGGCGTGTGACTCCTTTATGCATATTAACATGCATTTCTGGTAACTGCATGTGAGGTATCTCACTAATTTAGCGGGAACGTATAATTAACCTACCAATTAAGTATCGTCTGAAATCGTCCTCGTGTGAAAACTAACACCAAATTACAATGCTCGCGCAAGCTTCAGGGGCCGTATTCCAGAAACATCTCAAGTAATATCTTATCCTTAACCTTAAAGTCAACATTTTATTTAACTTTTTATTTCATTTTTACAGTGCATTGTTCTAAGTGTTAATTAATTTTCACCTATAGTATTAATTTTTGTATATATAAATACAAAAGTTTCACAAATTTGTATTTGATTTCTAAAAATGTAACTTTGAAATTTTTAACTTAAGTGAAAATATGTTAAGATACACCTAAGATATTTCTTGAATATGGCTCTAGAAAAGACTAACACGATATTCTTTGAATTTCTTTGTACATTGTGTTTTAATTCTTGTCACATATATTATATATGCTGAGTCAAAAAATACACTTATAAACTTGTTAACATGATTGATAAGTAGTATATTGGGAATAAGTGTCGGTATTAATCATTCATTAAAGTGGATAAAGTATCATCATGATAATCATCATCAGCATCATCATTCTTAGTCGTCTATTTCTAATTCTCCACTTTGGTGTGTTATTGTTCACACACTCTCTTCTACACTTCTAAGCCATCGTTGCATAGTTAGCGATCCGGTCATCTGTCCGTTCGTCTCCTAAGACTAGACCAACGGTTAAACTTATACATTTGTAAGCGAGCATGTCGTACAGAACTGCTGGTTATTTGTTTTCGCATATGTTGTGTTGTTTCTGTAGTATTACCTAAACATAATAGCATAACTAACTTCTTCTGTCTAGGCTATGATTGATGTACCAGTGCATCATTACATTTTGATTTATACGGGTCTGATTTCTGGGAGATTACTACTATTACAACGTACCAATCAATTATCTGAAATGTATAAAAATAAATTTGGTAGCGAGTGGGCGGACTGTTCTCGAGCGTGTATAACAAAGTTTATGAGAATAGGAACGTTGTTTTGGCAATAAAATCGTCTGCTGCGCCCAAATCTTCTTTTAGATCCCAACCTGTTACTTTCAATAAAGAGAATTGGGCCACACGGGAATTTGCAAGATCGGAAAACGTCGTAACAACACGAATGATGAAAATAAAACAACATAACCGACTGCGGCCATTGTGATTTTTTTATACTGCAAATGCACGTAAGATGTTCTTCGTAGTTTGTACAGTAATATGCTAATAACATATACAATTACTTTGTTTTCAATTTCCTGTTATTTTATGATCTTTTTGATGCTGGTAAAGACTTCAAACTAATGAATTCCATTGCCTAGTTGTATTTCAGGTGCTAACGTCTTAGGTAATCATTTAATGAACGTATTCAATGTTGAAATCGCCGCTTTATACACGATTTCTACTGTTACGGTTGTTCACACTTTTTATCGCATCACTACACCCGTCCGAATATGTTGATTGCAGTTTAATTATTTTCATAGACGCCCTTTATATTGGCATGTTGCACACACACTTGATCACCTTTCTCAAAACGTGTTAATGTGCGCCGTTGTTATAATCGCCGAATTGAATAAAACCCTTTTTGTTGGTTTTCATTACCGATTATGTGGATAAGGCAAATCTAATTGTTAACGCTTTTCTTCTGCAAACCATATTACAGTATTCATGTGTGTTTTTAATATTGAAAAATCGAGCTTAAGACAGACGTGGTGCCATGTTTTATTGAATCTTGCCAGTATTTCTCTCCTTATTTTTTGGAAAGTGTTTAGCTTGTTCTAAAGAATATTATAGTCGCATGCATTGCATGGTGTGTCCTTTTTCAAATTCAACATATGACAGGACTTCTGCCATTATAACGAATCCCTGTTTAAGAAAGCAAATCGCAATAAGAGATTACAAGCTTCTGAAATATAACACAATCTGTCTGCCCGTCAGAATATAAATCATAGGCTATTCACGTTACATTTGTTAGCACTCCCAAAAGACGCAATTTATAACTTCGCCAATGACATGACATCGTAATTAGGCACTTTGTATGCCGTATAACCGTTCGGAAGCTTGATATCTGTGGCTTTTTTGGAATTAACCATTTTGCATTTTCCGCGTTTTTTCAAAGCACAGCTAGGTAAAACTAACAAAGTTGGTTCATCTACTAAAATTAATCATTTAATTCATGCCAACTTATGAGGCGTGTCGTGGGAAAACCGGGCATGCATTAAGTTCGGTTTTCCCACGACACCCCTCACATATATTTTGTTGTAGTTCTTTTAAAACAATGGAGCGTGTCTGTTTGGTTAATAGATGCATGTTTATGTATAGGAATGATATTGTATATACATAAAGTAAATACATACAAATACACATATACTTAAAACACGTTTGCAAAAATAAAAAAGAACAACATAACCACAGATATCTAACAATCTGCTGACATTGTGAAATTGCGAAGTGTGGGACATCCATGAAGTATTTGTTATTGTTTTAAATTGCTTCCTTTTTGGGGTGATATGTATATGTAGTCTTCATATGTACAACATTATAACCACTTGAAAATTGAAGAAATGTGTTCCCGAATACAAAAATAGTTCAGAGGCGTCCTTCACGAGAATTAATGCAAATGTTGACAATGTGATTATTCATTGCGTGCGATGTCTTATTCGCGCTGACAAATCGTTTAAGCTCAAAGAACTAGCGATTGTATTTATAAATATTTTTGCGCAGGTCAGGCCAATGAACGTTTTAACAAGATATACTTAAAATGCACCAAACTGTTAGATTTCTATTCATATATGCAGTGTATACATGCGTCGTATTTGTAAATTAGAACACACAATAATGTTCTACAAACAAATAAAGCACTATGTTATTGCGCTATTTTCTGAGCAAATATATTATCTTCTGTCCAATCACAGCAGTGACAGTACCCCTTGTCCATCGATATAGAGTCTATTTTTCTAACTTGAATTTAAAAGCATAAACAAACAAACTGAGATTAAAATAAAATGCTCTATCAGTTTAGAACAAAAGTGCGAGCACCAGCCTTAGTTGATGTCATAACCCAAACAAAGAAACGGAATGGTTAATTAAAGAGAAGTTTGTTTTTATATGAGTGTGTAATGTTTTACCTGTTTTAGATGCTGTCATTTGTTGTCAAAGTTAATTATACACATTTTAATTTAAAATTAAATATAAATAATATGTATTTAAACATGTATGGTCAGACATTGTTCATTGTGATTAAGAAGACCGGTATTTTAAGAATAGAGCGTATGTTAATTCAAAACTTTAACAACTGGTCTGTACACTATTGAAGTTTGTTTTGCCTTTATGTTATTGTGTACGACGCACGTGTAAGGGATCTGTTATTAGTAGTACATATAAAATATAATGCCAGTATGGTGTTCTGAAAACTTGTATTAGTCCAGCAGATAAAGAGCAAATTTTCAGATAACCGTGCAATAGCTTATATACAATATGTTTTTGCATGGTTATGTAGCTAAGACATTGTTATTCACGAATCCGCGTGATGGCACCCTGTCATCTTTGAGCATTTTCGTAAAACAAGATAGCGTACAAGATGGCCGCAAAATTACGAAAACTGCGAATTTTGGGCTAGATATGCTTGTCTGCAGCATAACTTTGTCCAGCATGGATGGATTTCCAAATAACTTGGCAGAAGTGACAAGCACATTTAGACAAAGCGGCACGCACAAGAACCAGGTCCCTAGGTCCAATGTCAAGGTTTTTTAAGGGCAAATGTCAAATATAAGTAATTAACCCTTAATATTTTCTCCCGGGCAAAACTTTGTCCAGTTATGATAGATTTTCAAATCACTTTGCAAAATTAAAAAAAACATGGTGGGATAGAGTGTCGCGTGCAAGAACAAGGTCCTTATGCCCAAGGTCAAGGTCACAATTCAAGGTCACATATCAAATATAAGAAATCAATCCTGGACGCTTTGTCCGGTCCGGGGCATATCTTTGTCCAGCATGTATGGATTTTCGAATGTCTTGGCAGAAGTGACAAGCATGGTGAGAAGGAGTGTTACATACAGAAACCAGGTCCCTATGTGTAAGGTGAAGGTCATAATTCAAGGCCATAGGTCAAATATAAGAAATCAATCCTGCACACTTTGTCTGGAGCATATCTTTGTCCAGCATGGATGGATTTTTAACTTGGCTGAAGTGATAAGCTTTGTAAGACGGTATCTGCAAAATCCAGGTCCCTATGTCGAAGTTCAAGGTCAAAGGTCAAAGAAAATATTGGATCATATATATGTCCATCACGAAAGAATAAAAAAAACGTTCCAGAAGATAAGCTTTATAAAACATTTTGTCGTGCACAACACCAGGACATTTTGCCCAAGGTCAAGGTCAAATATATATTCAGAATATAATATTTTTAGGCATGGATGTACTATCGTGTGAAGTTGGGTCGCGTACAGAAACCAGGTCCCTAGATCCAAAGACAGGGTCACACTTTGAGGTCAAATAAAATAAACAAATCCTTAAACTCTGTCATGAGCATAATTGTGTCAAGCATGAAAGGATTTTTGCCAGAAGTTATATTGTGTTGTTATTGTGTAACAGGCACAATCATGAGACTGTATGTCGCTTGCAAGAACCACATCCCAAGGGTCATAGTCAAGGTTATAACTTAAGTTCAAATGTTTGTTCAGAGCATAATTTGGTCACCCATGGAGGGATTTCCAAATACAATGTTAGTTGTTATAAATGATTACCATCATGATGTGGTACGTCACGTCAAAGCACCAGGTCCCTAGGTCCAAGGTCAATGTCACATTTAAAGGTCAAATATTTGCTAAGAGCATACTATTGTCATGCATGCACGAATCTTTTAATAATACTGTATTGAAGAAATTATAAACCGTCATGAGATGGGTAAGTGAAGCTTGAACTCATAATTACCACAGTTTTCATTACCCACCTTGATTACTAGTAAAGTCCAAACGCGATATTGCGAATCGCGATACTACGAAATGACGGATACTACGATAATCCTTGTATAATTAACTACAAAAAGATGCGATAATACGAATTCGCGATTGAACAAAAGATGTGTTACTACAAACAAATGTTTCGGTCCCATCATAGCGTTTGCAATTTAATGTTAACGCGATACTACGAATCAGATTGTCACGGAGACTGTTCACACCTTCTCAATGAAGATTTCATACCTCTGCCAAGTCAGACACCAAGCCAGTTTGTTTGCACCATGGACAAATACAGTTGTTAATGTGTATAACTGACATTTTAATCCACTTTAAATGGTGTGAAGTGTGAGATTATTTGGGTTAAAGGATTTTAGTAATTACCAAAATGTTTGTGCGAATTTGATTAATTTGTTTTGAGGATTTTATATTTTATTTTTGCTTCATAATGTGAATACATACAGAAATGTATTGTCATATGCAATACGTTTAAGTTCGTTAAGTTACGTCAACGCCTGCAAATTAACACTAAATGTAACAATATTACGTTACTACCGGAATGTCGTAATGATGCGATAATAAGAAAAGATGCGATACTACAAAACACGCAATACTATGAACAAACGCTGGTCTCACGTGACTATTCGTAGTATCGCGTTTCGACTGTTTTTCGTTGTCTTGATATAGATTTAAGAATATGCATGGAATAGTTTTGATACCTCAATTCACCACACAGAGGGAGGCTATGGAGATGAATTAGATGCACACATACAATAGCTCTACCTTATTAATTTGTGAATATTTATCTCAAAATAGCTTCTGTGACGGGCGTATGTTAATGACAATGGCACTCACGTCTTATACATGACACCGGTTAACAGCTCAAATACCAAAAACAATCCACAGGTTACTGAAATACTATTTGTTGCCATCCCAAGTGAAAAATGAAGTCTCTATGAAGAACATAGTGTTTTTGTTATAAAACAGGGTTCAGTTACTCTGGTCTTTCTGGTCCGATATGGCCCCTACAAGACCTTGACTGAGACCTTATGGTCATACTCAAACAGTGCAAGGTTTGTCAAGACTTAACAAGAGAGTCATGATGGCCCAAAGCGCTCACCTGAGTACATGTCATGATAGAGACCAGCTCTGACATCTGAATGTCATCGCCAACAAACTTACCCACATCAGACAGATTTCTTACTGTTGTTGACCGGGCAATCGACTGGTACAATACAGATGCCTGTCATGCCTTCCCATGTAGTTAACTTGGCAATCGACAGGCGATATACAGATACCCGTCCGGTCGTATTCTGTTAATCACCTGGCAATTGATAGGTTTAATACAGATGCATTTATGGGTCGAAACTGTAGAGAACAGGGCTCAAGCCTACTAGCCATGCCCAATCACATTTACCGGTACATAACCTAGAGGTTAGTCCTATCGCTACAATCACAGTCAGCTGATTTCCATTTACGGTGGTTTATTCCTTATTTTTACACAATAATTTAAACAGTCGCAAGTGACAGCAATAAAGACACCTGTCAGTGTTACGTTTATCATCGATCAGGACTAGTCAATCAAACAAATCATGGAACTTTGCGTTTGATTTGTGTTTTAGGTCCTATGAATGATATTTAGCTTACCAGTTAGCAGCTCATAAACCAAAACCAATTAACCGGTTACTGAGTCCATTTTCTTGTCACAAACACGTGCAAATAATTCTGTTATTTATAGCCTAATCAGGGAAATTCTTTGGTTTATTATGACATGGCCATGCACAAGCAAAAGTGATGAAGATTAGATGGTAAATGAAGTTTCTATGTTACGCAAAGTCCAATTTTGCTAATGTTCTCAAAACAAGGGGAAATAACTCTAATGTTGATGGTTCTATCTGGCCCTTAATTGCACCTAGGTGATATCTTATGGTCATACACAACAAGGAATTAAAAGTAAATTCTCTATGGAGACTGAAAGCGAATTATTGACAAATTATGGATTTTTTTTCACACATAAGGGGAGATAACGGGTCTCATCTGGCCTATATTGGACCTTTTACTGAGACCTTATGGTCGTACACGAAAAGTGTAATTTTGTAAGTATTAGACAACAAATAAAGTCTCTATCCTCCACATTTTCCTTTTTTTCACAAACATTGGGCAATAAATCTAGTTTTTGTACCCACATGTTTGTCATTTTTGGATTATTTTGAAATCCTCTGGTCGTACACAGGTTATGCAAGGTCAATTTCAGATGAAAAATGAATTTTGCTTGTTGTACAAAGTGCATCTTGCAGTGCTTCTCATAAAAAGGGGCAATAACGCTAGTGTTCCTGGTCCGATCTGGCCCGTTATTGAACGAGAATTTATGGTCATACACAAACTGCAAGTTTGGTAGAGATTGAATGAACAGTGAAGTCTCTGTCGCATACTGGCGCACAATTGTTGACGCATTATGGATGATGCAGGAAAGTACCCCTGTACCAATAGTTCACCGAGCACGAAGTCTCAGGTGAGCTCTCCTACATTGTCTTTTATGTTCTCACAAACAAGGGGCAATAACTCTGGTGTTTGTATCCTAATCTATGCATTTTTTAAATTGTTTTCACATCTTGTGCTCATACGCACGCTGTTCAAGTTTGGTCGAAATCAGAGAAAAAAATTAACTCAGTATGTTGCACAAAGTCCATTTTGCAGTTCTCTCGTGAAAAAGGGGCAATAACTCTGGTGTCCCCCTTTACAAAACGTTTACCGAGCACGAATTGCTCAGATAAACTCAGATAAACTCAAACATATTTATGTAACATACATTTTTAAATTACTAAATTTGTTTGAAAGAGATCACATAATGACTTTTTCATACAGATGTATTATTTTTGTGAAATTTTAGGCGTACCTATATTTTTGAAAGATAACTAGACTTCTAAATGACATACCATGTTTTTTTAAACTTTAGATTGATTTGTTATTTTATTGAGAGAATAATAACAAGTAATCGTTTTCAACAAGAAAATAATTGATTCAATCAATTATAAAACCAAATTTTAGACCACACATGACTTTTGGCGGCCATATTAGACGCCGTATTGAATTGTGAGAGTTGATTCTGTTATGATATGGTCCTGACAACAAGAAAAAACAAAAACAGTTTGTATATAAGTCATTGCACAGTCAACTGCAGGTTCTGCCAGACTATATCTGTCGCACTGGCTGTGTGGAGTCGCTTCTTCGAGTGCGATGCTACTTGAAACAACCAACGTTAATGTATTATACGGTTCCTAATATAACCTAATGCTTTTGATTCTCTTATAACTCGTAATCTGTTGTATATGTTTGCGTGCAAGGACACGTAATATGTTGTATATGTTTGCGCGCAAGGACGCGTAATATTTTGTATATGTTTGCATGCAAGGACACGTAGAATGTTGTATATGTTTAAGTGCAAGGACATGTAATCTGTTATATATATTTGCGTGCAATGACATGTACTCTGTTGTATATGTTTGCGTGCAAGGACACGTAATCTGTTGTATATGTTTGTGTGCAAGGACGAATGAATTAAAAATGGAAACGTAGCTACTAGGATTCAACTACTCAGAATATCCACAAATATTTACAATAAATGACTATATATAAATAAATAAATAAATAAATAAATAAATAAATAAATAAATAAATATATAAATATAAATATAAATATAAATATAAATATATAAATAGATAAATAAATAAATACACACATATATATATATATATATATATATATATATATATATATATATATATATATATATATATATAAATTTTGTTGTTGTTGTTGTTGGTGAGGACGCTATACTACATCAAAACAAAAACACACAAAACAAGTGAAAAAGGTCACGTACGCAAGACAATACATTTACACTTAAATGACGTTTAAGCATGTATGGCAGTCTCAAGCAATACTTGTTTTACAGAGCCTATACCTGGTCTCTGCTGGATTATATTTCTAAAATATTTGGGAAACTATTTTGACGGGACGTTTTGGAAATTATGCATTAAACGATAATAAATGCACAATAAACGTATCTTACAAAACTATAACTTCCATTCACAGCTCCATTTTGGATGATACATTGTTCAATCAATCAATTCCGTACACGATGAAGTGACGGTAATATTTCTGGCATGCGTGCAATATTGAACGTATTAACACTTGTTTGTACTCGATTTTATAACATTATTATACTCAGTTCGAAGAAGAAACATCTTTGTAAACTTCATCGTTTTAGAATAATGCCAAGTAATTGTAACAATAATAGACTAGTATATCGGCAATGAAACATCCAATATGATTGAAGATTTCCTAATTTGTTTCAAATCTAACATTAGCGTTTGAGATTTCACTGTCTTACAGAATATTCACAGCCTTCACCATAAACAACCGTTAATTAAATATTTACGTCATTCTGTATAATATTTTGAATACTGTATTGATAATTCACGTGTAACAGTGAATACAAATTCACGGAAAATCAATTTATACTTGCAGGGTTTTTTACTGTATAATGTATAAATAAAAGTAGATTTATCGAAAACAAACTCTTTTTGTTGTACTTTACTTTTATACTAATGATACCACTACCCGATTTTTTGGAAATCTGTATGTACACATTTTATAATTCAAGAGATAATACTATAATAATACACTATATAATGAGCTTCAATTATTGACTGAGGACATTTGCTTATCAAGTTTACTGTTTGATTTGTTGATATTTGATGACTGTGATTTACAGTTTTACCAGCATTTTCTGGGTAGAATAAATGGGCAATTTGCGCAAAATGCATATAAAATTTAGAGCAGTTTCATACAATATCGAACGCACCGCAAAATCTTATAGCATGACATAAATAATTCTTATATAAAATGACAAATGGAATCATTATTTTGCTTGTAACAAAATAAGCATATTTAACAAATCTTAAAATACTCGACATTTCTGTGTTAGTTACTAAGTAGTGCACACGTAGCCTAGCACATACTCGTACGAATATTTCCACTTATATTATAGAAATCATACAAGACAAAAGGCAAAACCTATACAGTTCCACGGCAGCCATGTTTGACATTTACATTCAGCATTATTTCGTAGCAAGAAAAGCAAGAAACGTAGCTCGTCCTTTTTATTTAATTGGTAATCTGAATTTCACATTTATTGTTCCTAGTAATTATGTTAACGCACTTGTTCAGTAGCAGTCATCTAACAAAACAACATGTACGTACATTTCCAGTCTGTCTATTGAATCTCCTAGATACGATAGTGTTACTCATTTACCTAATTTAATCTAAACGTGAAGTTATTGGTGGCCTACGACCGTTACCGTCTTTATTGATTTTATAATGTGATCTTACTGAAACGAATGGTCCGAGTTACGTTATATAACGACTTTCCGCTGTTTTATTATCACAATAAATTGCTTAATACCATGGACGAATGTCTTCAACATTTAACAGATCTAGCAAGACCTAACAATTCTCTGAATTTATAGGATACACCGTTAAACCTAAAAAAAACCGTACCAACAGTGGTCTGCATTATGTTGGATATTCGTATCGTGGGCTGTACTTTGTACAATTACTGTATACGAAATGTGTTTTAGTGTAATATGTACAGCATAAAGAAATTGTTAATAGTGGTTTATTGCACTATCTTAAAGAATACCTTAAAGAGCAAATCCTATTTTGTTTTGGATGTCAGTGGTTGAAATCGGATAATCTCAAAAATATAGGAGTATCCTAAAAAGTCCACACAATATGTCTTCATCACATTGAAATAAATCACCAAATATACATCATAAACATATTCTATAACCGTTTATTTCAGTTGTAATTGTACCGGGTATGCAGTTACATCTGTGAATATGCATATAATAAGAAAGACAAAGCTGAAACTTAATAAAATACTAAATCTAAAAAAAACAACATTTTATGTAACTTTTATTGTATTGGATATGATTCATTACAGTCGCGGCAAAGAAATTATCATTGCCAATTCTCTTATCAAATCAGACAGCCAACAGATGCGCATATGAATGCAAATTACATGAGACTGTATTGCTGTGCAAACAACAATTGACAACTAGCAGTTAATATATTTGCATTCCCGCTGGAAGCTATGACATGGTTTGCGACTTCTGTTGATCGTTTCCAGGGAAAACGTATGATTCATTATAACTTAATCAAACGTAACTAAATTTATGGTAACATTTAAATTTGATACAATAAACACTATACTTTTCTTTAAAAATTAATAAGTATGAATATAAGTTTGATCCTTTATTCTATGATGTAATGCAATAATTGAACAGGAACGTTGGACTCAATTAGGTAGCAGTGTACATTTATATTACAATACTATTCTTGTTTTTAGAAACACAGAAAGTAGAATCTAAAGTATGATTATAAGCATATTCTTTACTACGTTATTTTATTAAATATAAAATAGGAACGTCGTTATACAGTTTGGTAACATTCTTAATTGATATATGTTCGTAAAATACCGTATTTAGTTTAGAACATCATAACTCAATATGAATTAAATTATGACATTTTTGGACACCATTCGTTGCGTAATATAACTCGTTAAAGCAATGAAAACAACATATCGAGCTGATTGTGTAAATGTTCATAATGTGAATGTGAACTTCTTTTTTCGTCAATAAATCTGTGAAAATATTTTCTGATTTGATAAACACCAAAACGTTTATTCGAGCGGGTTTGTTACGTATCATGTATGCTGAAGAACATTCAATTAATTAATTCCGTAATTTAAAGAACAACATGTTAAATAAGTTATACATCCAAAATACTATATCCAAATCTGGCAGGTATTGCACTATTGTGAAGTATATATCGAGTTAGCATGTTAGCCACACCATTTAAATATCCAGTAAATATATCAGGTTTCAATACTTGTATGTGGAATGAACAAGCAAACTTCGGGTCCTAACGGCGTCGGGGCAACATTTCAAAATTTGCCCCCTCTACTTTAGGAAAACAATTTTAATGTCAATGAAATATCTGTATAATATTTTATTGTAAAGCAAAATTTCTTAACAAGCTCGGTGCATAATTGTTCATTACGAAAAAAGAAACATTACATTATAATAAGTGTTAAGGTATTAACTTTTAAAGATCTATAAAAGAGAACTCAAGGGCGACAATGTCAGAAAAAATGATATTAAAATATTAATGTTGACAAGGTGGACAAAGATAATAAATGCTATATATACATTTGTTTTACAATTAGACCTTTTGCGAAAACGTTTATTTGCTTGCCGATTACGAACGATATTGTATAATTCCTCTCGTTCCTACATGAGACATCTACATTTATTTATTTTCCAGATGGATGTAGGTCAGAAACAGATGAATCGCAAATATCAACTGCACGAAGCTTCGAAGTACACGTCACCGATATAGCAAATAACCTGTAAGTGCGAATGTCTGAATAAAAATTACTTTGAACGTCCCGTTTTGTAATATTATTATATTTATATTGCTTGCGCAAACACAATTTATTAACACATTCTCTTAATATAAATACATCGATTTGTGTTGCGTTCAATATATATCTTAATAAAGATAACGTGTCCATGTGCTCGTATTTCTGTACCGATATCGAACCTTAAATATTAAAGATATGAAACTTCATCAGCAGGAAAGAAACCATTAATAACTTCATACGGTTGAAATGCAATTAATTAAACGCCTGCATCGGCAGGTGATAATCTTACGCATATGCTTTAATTATACTTGCGACTTCAAAGTACAGTAGCTGTTAAAAGTCCCTTGATTTTCTTACAATGCATATTATGTGTTAACGAAAATGGTTTCAAACTCACCGGTTTGCATTTACATAAAAAGCGTATTTGAAGCAGACGTTTTAGTGGTTCCAAACGACGCTGATGATTTTGGTGGATATATAAATTTATTGCAGTGAACATGCTGGTGACATACTGTACGAACGAATGCATTTTTTCATATAGAAGTGTTCAGGAAACAATATGATTGATAACAAGTAATTCCAATATTTGCATGAGTCAGTGGAAGCTTTTTCAATCATACTATTGATAATTGCATATTATTACCAGAAGCAGGCTATTGTGTTTTTAGTAAATGAACGAATCAGTTTCACGTTATATCATAAGCACATTTCATTTTTTATTACTACTGCTACTACTACTACAACTACTATTACTACTACTACCACTACTACTACTGCTACTACTGCTGCTGCTGCTGCTGCTGCTGCTGCTGCTGCTACTACTACTACTACTACTACTACTACTACTACTACTCTACTACTACTACCACCACCACCATCACCACCACCACCACATGAAAAAAAGATCACTAAGTAATATAAACATTTCAGTTAAAGCCGCAGTCCAGAAATATGTGAATAAAAATAAAAACTTTGAAGAAATCGCAGAAATCGCTTCTAATGGACATCTTACCGATCAAAATACAAAAAACGGTATTAAAATCAGTAAAATAATAACGTTTCGGTAGCTTTTTTTTTTATCGTATATGTATGTGATAGCTGGTGATGCCTCTGGAGTAAATCAGCATGTTATTGTTTATTCCGTTCGTACCAAGCGTTTTCAAACATAGACATCCTAAAATGCCTTTCGTAAATAAGAAACAGTTTTCAGTCGAATAAATACCATTAACGTTCATTAGAACTATTGACAATTTACGATGGATTGAATTATATTCTATAGACTGAGGCATTAACATTTTCAAGACACTATTGGCGACAGAATGGGTCAGAAACGGTAGCATCATGGTCTGTATCAGAATGGTAACATAATTGGCAGATGATCAAATCCCAAAAGCGTATTTACCCTAGCACGACAATAGCAGAAAGGAAATAAATGTATGTTTATGTACTCTACGTGAATGGAACTAAATGTATTGTTACTTAGTGTACGTGTTTGTATTCAGCTATCTGAAAATGATGCTATTTTTGGATGGAGTATCGTGTCTTTGTTAGACAGTGTAAAAATATAATTGTGTGGGAAATATAATTGTGTGATATTGCGTACCTACCGACTGTCTTTCTGGATAAGGAATATATCAGTCATCCGCAAGTCTAGAGGAGCTGTTACATCAGAAGACAATACTCATAGGGTATATTAAATAATCAATGCAAATCTTTTTACATCGGCTGATGTAAAACTATAACTGGATAACAAGAAAATACATATTACTAGTATGTTGTGTTATTCCTAAATATCGTTAGGCTTGATTAATTGTGATAAGTTTGTGTCAACAAGAGAGTACATACATTTTCATATACATTTTTTAGATTTATTGGAAAAACATTTCTTAACACAACCTATTATTTCTTTCCAGTAAATAAATTTCTATATTGCCGATATAGCTGGAGTTTTATCGTTTAGCAATTAATTGTCGTGCAATTTTCAATAAAGCAATTAATTGGAGTCACTTTGGATAGACTAAGTTGCAATTTCATGTACAATGTAGTGTGATTTTGGATAGGAGTAGTTGTTATTTCATGTGGTGTCACTCTGAATAGGAGTAGTTGAAATTTCATGTAGTGTCACTTTGGATAGGAGTAGTTGCCATTTCATATACAGTCACTTTGGATCGGAGTAGTTGCCATTTCAGGCTGAGTCACTTTGGGTAGGAGAAAGTTGCCTATATTATGTAAAGTCACTTTTGTAAGGAGTAGGTGCCATTTCATGTAGAGTCACTTTGGATAGGAGTAGTTGCCATTTCAAATAAAGTCACTTTGGATAGGACTAGTTGCCATTTCATATAGAGTCACTTTGGAAAGGAGTAGTTGCCATTTCATATACAGTCACTTGGATAGGAGTAGTTGCCAATTCAACTATAGTCACATTGGAAAGGAGTCGTTGCCATTTCAGGTAGAGTCACTTTGGACAGGAGTATCTAAGTAGTTGTCATTTCATATAGAGTCACTTTGGATAGGAGAAGTTGCCAATATTATGTAGAGTCACTTTGGTAAGGAGTAGGTGCCATTTTATATAGAGTTACATGGATAGGAGTTGTCAATATTAAATAGTCACTTTGGTAAGGAGTATTTTTCATTTTATATTGAGTCTCGTTAGATAGGAGTAGTATTTTGAAGCAAACGATCTGGCGCTTTCTGTGGCTAAGTTAAATTTTACCAATGAATACACGGCGACCAGATAGGCAAAGGAAAAGGATATGTCTGAGATACGCAACCATGCCTATATTGACGCATGCCCAATTGGTAAATATCCAAACCGTTTATATCACTGGCAATCGTTCAGTTTAGCATAAAAAACTAACGGTTTATGGTCGAAAGTTAACAAAAGGAACAGTATAAGCTTGTTGTGGGATATGAGTATCATTATTAATGCATGATTCTGCCAATGTAATTACATATCATACAACAATACCCTATGTCGAATATCTGCAGGAAACATGCGTATCACGTTTGTTAATGATGTTGATGTTAATGATGTGCTAAACAATACTAACGTCACTTGTGTGAAACAAAGGTTTTCTATCGCAGTTCGTTGACTAGCATTGATTAAAGTGAAATATTATATATCAATTAATTACCTTAATAACTCATTACCATATTATCAACTTATTATTAACTTATAACTTATTATTATTAAAATATTTCACAAAAAACACCAAATAACACACGCCGAACCATGTCCGGAGTAAAGCAATTACCAATGACGTCATCACATTAAGACTGTAACATTCAACAGTAATCGAAACATAACACTCCAATTAGCTCTCAGGTGTAAACATCGAGTAGTTATATTTGCCCATTTGACTGTGACAGTAATTTGTTCTGCTATGACAGTTTTAATCACATCATTAAATCTTACCTCTACACAATATCATATATTTAATGAAGTTATTTATTAAAGGTGGTATATGTGTCAGGAAGTATGATTATTTAACAAAATGTAAGTGTGAATTTAACGCTTATTTTTAGTTTATCATTATATGTCTGCTGGAAAATCCTTACCTATACATGACTGTGACATTGACGTTACGTCTTCTAAATTGGTTACAATACAGTAAATATATACAATTTTGTTGCATGATTATGCATTTGTTTTAAAACAGTACACATATAAATTTACTACTAGTAATAAATAACCTGTGTTCAGCAATGGCCGTATATTTTCACTTACCAAGACTGTGATAAAGTGAAGTGCTAATGATCAACTCATTACAAACTGATATTTTGACCATCAACATGTTATTTGTTCAATATCTAGCATTATTTAAATTTCATGCAGACATGTTGGCATCTTCTAAGGGTATTCAGTGAAATCCTTTTTTGAAAACAATACATACTTTCAAGTTACAACACATAGCATGAAGATGATGACATATTCCATAATCTTTGTAGCCTCTAGGGATATAATAAACAATGTAATCAAAATCATATACCTATAGTTACTTAAAACCAAACATAATTTTCCCAAAGTGGACATAACGACACTTTAGTTAAGTTAGTTATCTGCATATCAGTAAAGATTAAATTATGTTATTGAATAAATTGCTGATCTGGCTCTTACACGAATATAGTATAGCTACTTGATGTAAATTTATATATTTAATATATCTAAATTTAAATTTATATTCAAACGAGAGGTAAAATTGAAGCGTGTCGTGGGAAAACCGGGCTTAATGCATGTGCTTAAAGTGTAGTCCAGGACGGCACTTTCCACCTACGGTGGATTTATCTTTAGAATATACGTCCTTGAAACAAAAAATACCATGAAAACGGAAAGTGCCGTCCTGGATCAGTCTGTGCGAACTGCACAGGCTAATCCGGGACAACACTTTACGCACATGCATTAAGCCCGGTTTTCCCACGACACACGTCAATTGTGTTTTATTCACACTAGCGTTATGAGGTTTGCCATGAGCTTTTTGTATTGCTGACGCAGCTGGAGTTTCAGTGTCTTTATTTTTACTAACATAAACATGAACGACCATCAACTGCATTTTTACATTCAATTAAGGCGCGCTACTGCTGCTTTGCATTTCATTATATAATAATATAGGTTAGCTGTAACTTATTCTTGTTGAGAAATTACCGAACTCATGAACTCTCGGGTATTTAATACTTACTTCGATAATCTTATGAAATAACTCCGATTTTGTATGCATAATAATTACAGACATTCTTAAGTGCACACTACTGTTTAATGTTTTGTATTAGCCTATTATATAGTTTATGTCAACATACACAACATATTAGTCAATATTTAAGCTCTGCATCATTGTTTTTTGTGTGAAAAATATAATAAATAAACATTAAATAATCAGTAACTAAACGTAAAATGCTCGCTGAAAAAATGATGCTTCTCGTTTGTTTCTTTCAATTATTGGGGATTTTAAACCTGTTTCGCAAAATGTGAATCAAGCGATTGGTTAAGAATACTAGGAAGAACATTTCCTTTAATTTTCAACTACTTTTGTTGCGTATTAGGAACGTTCCAAGTCTTCAACAAGATTCTGTGTTTGATAAACACTCATGGCCCCGGTTGGTGCTGGGTAGCCCATTTCTTAGTCCAAATTAAGTCAAAGTGAAGGTCAAAGTGAGGTTGGGTGATATGGGTGGATTGGGAACGGTCATAAGTAAAAACTTTGTAAATATCCAAGTGTTGTAGTAAGCGGTGTTGGTGCTAGACGAAACGGTAAAATCTAGTTAACCAAGAAATGGCACATCAGCAACAACTGTGTAAGTATCGAAGTGTTGTAGTAAGTGGTGTTGGTGCTAGACGAAACGGTAAAATCTACCTAACCTTGT
Source organism: Congeria kusceri (assembly GCA_027627225.1). NCBI lineage: Eukaryota > Metazoa > Mollusca > Bivalvia > Myida > Dreissenidae > Congeria > Congeria kusceri. The sequence continues at coordinate 31,330,866 of CM051034.1, forward strand.
CACGGACAGAAGGACGGACAGGACGATCACTATATGCCTCCTGCATCTAGCTGCCGTGGGCATGAAAATGCCAACTCAATACAATAGTAATAGGAAATTCGATTAATATGGGTTCATATCGTGCATTAGAAATATGTGTAATTCTTGTTTTTTGACAAACCAACATGTATGCCTGCTTCTACTGTGAAAAATATTCTGAAAAGTTCAAAGACAGTATAAGCCACCTAATTGAAAATCATTCATATGAAGAAATTAAATTCAGCGTTGGTATTCTAAACCAATCTAAGACAAATTGTTCACTAAGATTTTATAAATTTTATAATTTAATAATTTCTGAAAATGTGAGAAATTCTTAGTTTTTTCTTTATTTTTTATTGTAAACAAATCTTAGAAAAATCTGATCTGTATATAGAAATTTTATAAGTTTTCGTTACTTTAGCAAATATAATGATTTTCTTAGCTTTTATCTTAGATAGTTTCACGATGTATTCTTAGAGAACACTTATTTTTAAGAAAAAGGGTGATTTGCAATAAAATAAATAAACAAATAAAGAACAAACATTGAATATTATATGGAAATTTAAACTATGAAAAATATTACAATAAAAAATGGGACTTATGCACAGATTAACATATTTACCAAGAGTAACTCCATATTATTGAGTTTATTAAATTACAATTAGTTGGCGACATTAGAAACTTAGTATACTGAAGATACTTTAGTATATACTATATGTAATACTCATTATATTTTCATTTTATACTTATTTTAACATGTATTCAATTAAAAAATAAGTGTTTGAAACAGTAGAATTTTGTCCTTTTGTTTAAAACTTTATAATTATATTACTTGTGGATTAAAACAAGAGAAAGTGAAAGTAGAAAGCAGTTTGAAGAAACTATCGTATTTTCCAGTATTTGTTTGTGTTTAAACCTAAAACACCGATCTCTTTCCTTTCAATTGTCTGAAATTACTAACCGTTGAAATTCATAAAACATTATGTTATTTTCGTTTTTTGGTCCTATAAAGTAGTTACAATTTAAAAAGCTACTATGGTCACATGATATTTGTTCCGGCAGTGATTTATTAAGTAATTTGCACGACAAATTCGGTACTGGTACAAAAAACATTAACTCTGTCAAACAACCAGAAAAGACACACCCCATACAACAGCTGTCTCGCTACTATGGGAAATCAAAGTATATTTGTAAGCAATACTCAGTACAGTAGCCTGCAATACCCCGTTCACGAGCCACTGAATCAATCAATCCCCAGTACACCTGGCACAAAATTATTGGAGTCCATATCACAGCCATTTATTATTCAAAATTACTGGAACTTGAAACGTGTGCTCCTTATAGCATTTGTAAACAATCTCGAGATTCACATTTTTAGATCGAGGTTTTAGGATCTTTAATAAATGACTGAAATGAGCGAGCGCCGACAATTGTTTTCGCGAGCATTTCCTTTTTAAACGGAAATTATGCACCCTCCATTTACAACATGTGTCATATGAAGTACACGAATATCTTCACAATTTAGTTGGCAGTCTACATAAGCACCTGTTTATGGCATATTATCAACAAATTAATTGAAATCGATATAAAACGTACCGCCTGTGTAGTGAATCTGCTCTATTTTGGCTCAATAATGGGCCCCAATATCTGGAGTGACGTCATACCGAATGGTTTTAGTAGCTAGCCACATGAAAATATGAGTTCGCTATTTGATAATGAAAATATACTTATTGGTTTTATTTTAAATAATATCGAAAACTAATATTACATGCGTGTAGAATAACGATCTATGAAGACGTGAGACTGTTCGTTTTTAAACCAAATCAAAATATGCATCAGTTTTAAATATTCACGTTGGATATTCAATTTACGTAACATTATTCACAAACATTAACAACATACGCCGAAAATCTTTTCTAAATATATTTCTTGTTACATAGAAAACGAAGCGCTCATGCAACAACTGTAGCATCAACAACAAGGTAAGTTAGACGTCTACATACATGTAATTTCATTATCAACTTACATACTGCAATCATGATTATTTTCATTTAACAGTTGACACGGTATAATGGTTTAGGATGCCAGATGCGCCGTCAAGTATCGACTGGTGAAACATCGGATCTTATCTGACGATAAATGCCCTACACGGCTCATATACCCTTGCACAAGAATTCCGTGCTTTACCCGCCAAACTTTGCTGTAAACACTCTAAAAACAACTAAGTACCGTACAATTCCGTATTTTGGAAACAAGAATAATTTCATTTACTCACTCATTTCGTGATTAAATTTATTATTCTCTATTCCTCAAATACAGAGAAATACAAATATCAAATTGACTTGCAAAGACATCATGATCATCAACCTCATCATCACATAATAATTATTATCATCCCATCACCATCACCATCATCTTCATCATCATGTTTATCATCATCATCACCATCATCATCATCACCAGTATCATTACCATCATCATCATCATCACCATCATCATCATCCGCGTGATCAATCTTCATTCATATCAATACAAAACAAAACACAAGTAGCAATGGGTATTTGTTAAACTGATGCTGGAGCTGATGGCAGGGGTATATTCCCAATTTCAAGTCAATAACCTACGTAGTGTTTAATGTATAGGACTTCTGAATATAAACGTTAACCAGAAAATCTATGCAAGTATGGGGAATAAGTCTGTCAAGGAACAAAACAGAGTTGTGGGAAATGTTGCCTCTGATGCTGCAGTTGATGACAAAGGTGCATTTCAAGTTACAGGTGAATAACGTATGTAGTTTTGAAGTTACAAAACGTTTGAATATAAACTTTAACCAGAAAATATATGTGAAAAAAAGAATAACTCTGTTAAAATACAAAGCAGAATTATTGGGAATGTTGCCCCTGATACTGGAGTTGATGACAAAGGTTACTTCCAAGTTTCAAGTAAATTTCGTATGTGGTTTTGAAGATACAAAACTTAAAGATTAACTTGAACCAGAACATTCAGGAGAAAAGGGAGCATAGCTCTGTCATAATACAAAACAGAGTGATGGAAAATATCCCTAATACTAGAGTTAATGACAAGGGTATATTCCAAGTTTCAAGTGAATAACTTATGTAGTTTTTAAGTTACAAACTTTTGAATATAAACTTTAACCGGACAATCTAAGTGAAAAGAGGCATAACTCTGTCAAAATTCAAAACAGAGTTATAAGGAATGTTGCCACTGATACTTGAGTTGATGACAAAGGTATATTCCAAGTTTCAAGTGAATAACTTCTGCAGTTTTAAAGTTACAATACTTTTGAATAAAAACTTTAACCAATTCAGACGCGGACGCCGACGCCGACGACGTCCTATTCTTCGAATAGTTGAGCTAACAATTATCCAAATGCTGTCCGATGGAGACTGCTGCATAACCATCTTCGTACGAAACATGTCGGGATAACTTCTGTCGCCCGAAGCACACATCTCAGGTACCGGGTACTAAAATGATACTAAAACAATTCTAGAATTTCTCTAGAGAACATGTCATAATTATCTCATATATACATACTTATGCATCAACCTATGTGGCAAGCAAAAAACATCCTTCATTCACTGCAATACTATTTATGAAAACAAAAGACAAAGCAATAATTGTAGAGAAATCAGCAAATATGCATTTATTAACAAAGTGAAGACACTGAGTATTACATTAACCTAATACATGCAACTAAAGTGAGTATTCCGATACGCATGATTACAAGAAAATATTATAATAAATAGCATCCTGTATGCACATAATAAAGCAACAATAAACAGGAAAAAATATTATATATAAACTTCCACATACGTACAGCGATAGCTCCAAACATTGGACTATACATTAGTTAGAATTACAAAACTACAAAACGCATGTCACACATTGAGCTCTTAATAAAGCAACAATAAACAGAAATAATAAATAAAAACTATCACACACATTCACCAATAGCTGGAAAATTTGGACTGAAATAGAACATATTTAGAATTACAATACTATAACATACGCATATAACATATTGAGTCACAAACTGTCATAGGATGATATTTATTAAGTTACTTGATTACTATAGTTGACCGTCAATAAATTGTATTCAATCGAATCACCATTCATCAATCCGGGTTTTGTCACGAATAGTTGAAACTCCTCCCCAGCTATTGCTAAAGGATTAATTTCCATTCATCGAAAATCACGATATTAGCACGTGTTCATTTCAATATCATAAACATTATGCACGTGCTCTTCTCTATGAAAAAGTTTACCCGCAAAACACGTGATATCCAAGTGCGATGATCGGATAATATTGCAGATGAATTTGAATATGATTGACATTTTTGGAAGCGTCTATACTAATACCATTTGTTACTAACCTGTCACGCAAGACTTAGCATCTACTGATTATATTTGTATCATTGAACTGTTATCACACTTTGTGTACATATGTAAAGATGGAAAAAAGAATTGACATAACGTTTCAGGTTATTTTAAGTTTGATAATTATTATTTATATGACTAAGAATCCTCGGACAGAAGAACCTACTCTCAAACAAATATAGAAAAATACATTTACATGTCGACTGGGCTACGTTGGCAAAACCACGCCGTCTGCCGTTTATGTATCCTACAAAACCTTGCAATGCACGAGCTATTTCCCGTTTTAAACGAAACCGGCTTAGAATCTCTATTCCTTAGGTATCACACGGGACCGCGTGCTTACTATATACATGTAATTTCAACTGACATACTGCAACCTTGATTATTTTCATTTCTACTTAGATAGAAATATGAAGGTAAATGAATACGTCTTACACACAATAAAAGTTACCAGTTTGCAAACCCTTGTTTGTGTGTTACAGATTTACATGTACATTACGTGCACCCTACGATTGCATAGACATGTGTCTGTAACATACTTCCTTGTATGAGAAACTCGACCATTCTGAATTATCTAGTTCAAAACGATGCAATACAAATATAACATAACCGCTGTCTATTTCAGTCGCAAAATCAGAAAAACATCGAACATTTCTTGAAAATAATTTTATCAAGTATTTATGAAAGACTACCTTCTTCAAACCAAACATTCATTAATTATACTGCAACTCAACTTTTCAAAAACACAAGCATAACGACTGAAAATAACTAAATAAACCACACTCAAAAAGCATATACTTATCATCATTGACAGAATCAACGCCAGCAAGCGGTGGGTCCAACATTTGAATTCCAACATGAGCGCCGCACTTGTAAAATACTGCCTCTTTCTTTATCCATCTTGTTGCTTCCAAACACAGACCTCGAATGACGATAAATACCCTTTTACACAATTCATATACCCTTGCACGAGAATTCCGTGCAGAACCCGCCAAACTTTGCTGTAAACACTCTAAAACCAACTAAACGCTGTACAATTACGTATTTTTGAAACGAGAATCATTTCATTCATGAACAACAAATATTAGCAATACAGTGCGACATAGACGTTTTTGATTAAACTGGAAACGCAGTTGTTTAGTACTTTTATTAGAACGAATTAACATACTGAACATATCAATATCAACCATTAAGTGTTTGTTTACCTACGAGGATTCTGGAAAACGATTTCCAACCATTATGTTAAAGGATCTAACGCTGTAAGCCATCAACTGTTCAATGCAGTTTTCCCAGAAGACACATGTTCCTTTCCAGAAGCCGCTCAAGAATAATTTTAATTAATTACACGTCAACATTTTGTTTATTTCATCATAGGTTTTGTCATGTCTGATTGTCAGTATTCATTCTTATAATGGCATTGCAGTAATTCGAAAATAATGCTGCGATGGAAGTGAAAAATCAAACCCAAAACTTGAACTGTGAAAGAGCCGAGCTCGAAATGTCACTGTTGTGATGAATATAATGAATATTGCTATATGTTAGTTGTTACCTCAAAATAATAAAATAACATTAAATAAAATGTTGGGACTAAATTAACTTTGGGAGTTATTTTTTCCTCTACCTTTATTGTTGAGATGACAGGTTTAATCACTATGTTAAGTGACATGATTGCCGTCACCCTTACCAATACAAATCAGTACTTTGTTTGTTATCCAACTTACTAAATATACTTTTTGTTTTCTGTATCAGATGTTTTAATTACAGTGACGTCACTTTGCAACAAATGTATTTAATATGATATGAATATACATATTTATTATTATTTTTTTTTTTTAATTAATAGCAGCGCTTATTTTGATGAACGGGCTTTTATACGTTCACGTACATGTAGTTATGGATTTCTAAAAGTTTACTGAAAATACTTTATTAACAAACATTTTGTAAAGATAAATGAGCTGTTTCCACTACGAATTCATTAATTACACACACGTCTATTCATATAATATTAGACACGCAAACTGAAATGGATTATAGTTCGTAGACGGCATTTTGGAGTTGTGTATTGAAATTGACTTTTTCAAGATTTGACTTTTTCAAGATTGTGTCAATATTGACTATAGCGTGCTAAATTTTTGGAAATAAATGTTTGAGGCTCAACATAAACTGATCCTGTGTAATGACCTTTAGTGCATTTATTTGGAATGTATTAAAATAATTGTGTATGTATGATTTATTGTTCCATTGATGACGTCATACCACAACCAACCAAAGTGCGGATTTATGTTAATATAAAAAAAAACGTTTTCGAAATTTATCACGATTAAAACTAATAAACTATATACGTTCTTGGTATCAATTTGTTTGTTTTATTGCATCTGATTCATTTTCACTTAAAATGTTGACTTTATAGTTGATTCCGAGTAATATAACGTACCTCCAAACATTGAGTGATATAAACGCTAGTTACAAAAATATATCAGGCACCTTTGTATCAGGTCAATTTCAGCATAATGGTATGCTAAATGTTTAGATTGCAAGAACGCATCTGTATCACATTTGCTTTTTGCAGAAAGTTGGATTGTAAGTTTATTTATTTCTTAGTGATAAACTTCACACAAACAGTATCAAAGAATTTGTAAAATAGGCGGTGTGTGTTAGAAATGGACCATTGATTAGTTGTTGAGTTAATCCCGATTATCGTTTAGATCCAGGAATTGCTTGAAGGATTCTTATTTATTTATTGGGAGATTCCCACATTGCACTGTCCAGTGTGATGCAGCATACAATTGAATTCATCGTCCACTTACATGGCCTTTTCATCTATAAAAACAACTTCTTTCTGTCTAAGTTATCAGAGCATATAGCTTTTAAAATGAGATTTATTTTATCAGCATGGATCATTCTACGTGTATACAGCTTATTCATTTCATTCCATTTCAAAATAATGGATGTAAGGGGCTTAGTGGACTTTCTTTTGTCAGCCAACAACGACCAAGTTAATTCAACAATGAAATGACCCTTTACACGATTTTCAGTTGAAAAGAAATAAAAATAAGCCAACAGACTAGTTCGTCTTAAAATACAGACACATTATTTCGGCCACGTTTTTGTCTCCCTACAAACAAATCGACTGAATCTCACCGATTCCTTTGGATGCATATACTTCAGATCCCCGTATTAAACACTATAAGTAAAAAGTGCTAATGGAGCGTAGTGGCTTTGCTTTCAAATGTAGAAACTTGATGACATTGCGTTGCATCTGAATAGTAACTGATATGCATTGAAATCTGTCACAATACCAATTTCACAGTCTATTAACTCATTTATTGATGTAATTCTACCATTAAACGCAATTCTTATTATTGCCAAATGCGGATATGGAGTGTTTGTATTACGCATTACAGATGTATGAGGAATCAACAGTCAGTTGAATTAACATAACATTTTTCTTGTATAAACACTCTCGAGAGTCGGGACCGGTAATTCCACTGAATGATACCAGTAAGAAAAGAATGAATGAAGCAATTTGCAGTCATATCCAACAATGAGTAGCTTGTTAAATGTGGCTGACTTGCTTAGCTTAACTTTTGTTCTGTCCACAGTGTCTGCCACGTTATGCAATGCGTGTCAATAACACAGTAAAACAGCAGCTGTTTTAAAACAAAATGCACTCTTCTTTTGAAGCAACAAAAAACGTTATTAGTGTACTTCCCAAATTTTAGACAATATGCATTAGGAGACAATAAATGCACACTAAAGATACCTTGCAATAGACATTCTTTTAGCAACTGTGCGAAAACAGTCACAAACGGATGTGCATGAAATATTTTCTGGGAAGGTTGGAAATGGAAAACGAATATAATTCAGTGGTGATGCGGATCTTCGTCTGAATCCAGTAACCTGTTAAAGGATTCTTTATTTCTGGGATTCAGTACAATGACGGTAATTCAATTATCAATAAGATTTGTTGTTGTAGCCATCGTTCGCAAATAATGGAAAAACATATTCCCTTCTAAAAAACTTTTTTTTGAAATTGTCATATCGTTAATTTGTTTATATAACATTAAACATTTCAAGGTTAACTCCAGTTGCATGTGTCTATTAGCACTTTTCAGCCTACCCATTTAATCTCCATGGTAATTTTTTTTTTTTTTATTAACCAAATTGTATCTGAAAGGAATTTGAAAATAACGCTTATAAAACTGCCAGATCTCGACCATTTTCCTCTTCATTGACTTAAAAATGCAATCCTACTGAGACGTTTGTCAATTTATGTAATATAACGACGTTTCGCTGTTTTATTATCATAAGAAAATCTTAAGACCCTGACAGAGTGTCTTTATCATTTAACAGACGCAGCAATTCTGTGAATTTATAGGATACACTGCAAAACCTTAATATGTAAAACAGTTGCCTGCGAAAGGCCTGCTTGATGTAGAACGTGCGTGTCTTGTGATGTGATGTTTTAAATTAACTGTGCGTTAACTCATTAATGCAACGAGAAATCTGTTATAGTTCATGCTTTACTAACTAATAGTTAAATATACCATGATCATAACGAAACGGTAACCCAATAAAAGCACTTGCATCAATATCAGATGATCATACCATTGACCTGACATTGTGTTTTTTCGCTCAAGGCCTTTTGCTTGCAAACGTTTTTTATGTCGACGTAAGCGATAAAATAAGCCAATAATATAAGAAAACATTTTTAATTATGCACGTTGTGTTAAAACAAAACAACTACATATTGTGAGTTTATTTAAAATAAAATACAAAACATAATCAACTTTTATATGATAAAAAGAATGCGCGTTTGATAAGAAATCTGTATGACTTTAAATAACTGATATCGTGACATCCACACTATTAATTCTAATTCTTTTGTTAAAGCAGACAGAAAACCGATGCAGATCTGAGTTCAAATTAACATAAAAAAGCAGTGCCTTGCAAACACAATGATAGGCAACTAGCAATTCAAATATTTGCATAGCCGCTGGCAGCTAGGACAGGCACGCGGTTGTTGAAGGTCGTTTCCAGGCACTACATATGATGAATTCTAACGTAATCGAACGTTGTCTGAACATTTGGTAGCATGTTAAAGTGATAAAATCAATATTATATTTTTCATTAGAACGTTAAAGGAATATGATTAGAATTTTCTTCTTAACGTATTATATTGAAACAACGATAGGAATGATGAGAAAACTTTTGGTAGGATTTTAAATTGACACGGCAAATAGCATCGTTGTCTATCGAAAGTAATAAATTGACATAAATTGGGGTAGCAATTTAAACAAGGCGGTTAACTCCACGTGTCTTAATTAACTAATATTGCACAATATAATAAAAAAATAGTTTCACTTTAGCATTTTATCTTCCGGTAAATATTCAAAATTTGCATACTTGCTTGAGGAATGTAGAATCAATGTACGAGCTTGTTAGTTACACGTGAAGACAGTTAATATGTTAAATATGTTAAACTGTAACAGACAGTCACCCGAGTTTGTTCTGCAACTACAGGGTATACTTTGTACGATAAAAATAATTTGTTTATAATCGAGACGTTTTCGTATTTCTTCTCTTGTAGGTTAGATACCAGTAAATCATTGTGTATCCCTCCGTGGTCCATTCAAAAGTAGTGCCTATTACTAAAAAGTTCCTCTTCTCTTCTGGCATAAAAAGCCATTTAGGTATCTCAGACATGCCTTTTGTGGTTATTTCTAATATCCTATGAGTGTCTGAAACATTTTGATGCATTTCATTGGAGGCTAACTTGAAAGGTGAACTTTTGGGGTGTGTTTACTGTGGTATATGGCTTTTGTCGAAATATGACTGCCGAAACCCTATTTTCTACCGGTGCCTGCATTCAAGTCAGATGCATTTTCTTAGAAGTAACATGACATATCGTTTTTATTGCAAATTTTGGAAGAGGACAGGTTGATCTTTAAATTGATACCAGGCTTGCACAATCTGAAATAAAGGATATGCTAGAAAAATGCTTGGAAAGTTTGCCGTTTTATAATGGGACCCTATGGGCATTGGAATAGTGGTATCTAACCTGTAGTGCATCAGATTAATCAATGTTATGGTAAGCAAATATTACATTTGGGACCCAAATAACCATAATAGCAAACCAACGCTCAGGAATGTCAGCATTCTTTGGGTATGATTTTATTTTGGTCACATAATTATTTAGCTACAAGATCTAGCGACAGGCGTTCTCCTGGGAAATATTATCCTCAGATAAGCGGCTCCTGAGATAATACTAGACTGTCTGCCAGGTTATGAAATCGTACCAGTCAAGCTTTATTCTATTAAGTTATATTTAAGCGGCATGGGATTATGTATCAATAGTATCTAAGTTTTTAACGTCTCCTGATCAATGTTTCCTTATCCTACGCTAACCAAGAACTGTTTTACATACATGAAAATTATGTTGCATACTGTACACATATAATATGCAGATAAGAGTATATTTGATTTTATATAAACATCACTTTACACGCGCGTTGCATAGTGTTAAGTACAAAAGATACACTATGAATAATTTTACGTATTTAAGTATAAAGTCTTAAACTCAAATCTACATACTGGGACTCAAGGCAATACTAATAATTTAAATATATTATACATGTTTGATATATAATGGGAAAGTGTTGACGCCCTCAGAGAATATATATAAATATATACATACAAACTAAGGGAAACTATTCTTGTCTCATCAAATAACGTTTTTTAAACAATATATATGCAAATTGCATAACTAGATAAGACATAGTGACCTGTATTTAGAAATTGTGTATTATTTGAGAACAAGTCATGCAATCCAATGTGTAAACCATGCTAATCATAACTAGATAAGACATAGTGACCTGTATTTAGAAATTGTGTATTATTTGAGAACAAGTCATGCAATCCAATGTGTAAACCATGCTAATCATAACTAGATAAGACATAGTGACCTGTATTTAGAAATTGTGTATTATTTGAGAACAAGTCATGCAATCCAATGTGTAAACCATGCTAATCATAGCTGGATAAGATATAGTGACCTGTATTTAGAAATTGTGTATTATTTGAGAACAAGTCATGCAATCCAATGTGTAAACCATGCTAATCATAACTAGATAAGACATAGTGACCTGTATTTAGAAATTGTGTATTATTTGAAAAACAAGTCATGCAATCCAATGTGTAAACCATGCCAATCATAACTAGATAAGACATAGTGACCTGTATTTAGAAATTGTGTATTATTTGAGAACAAGTCATGCAATCCAATGTGTAAACCATGCTAATCATAACTAGATAAGACATAGTGACCTGTATTTAGAAATTGTGTATTATTTGAGAACAAGTCATGCAATCCAATGTGTAAACCATGCTAATCATAACTAGATAAGACATAGTGACCTGTATTTAGAAATTGTGTATTATTTGAGAACAAGTCATGCAATCCAGTGTGTAAACCATGCTAATCAATATCTTATTTCAAGCCGAAGTATTGTAATAATGTCACTTAAGATACAAATAGGATATGTATGAATGTGCCTCCAACAAACATATTTGAAAATAACTTTTATTTTATATCATTTTTTAATAAAATAAACTATTAACAATAATCAGTGTGACAAAAAGATGTTCGTTATAGTTGATGTTATATATTTGAAACTCGTCATCATAAGTTTGGAAGTTAATTAAAGCAATGATAATACAGAACAGGTTTTTCTCTTCTATAGTTAGAGCCTTTGGGAAAGTTTATATTCGCTCTCGATGGACGAAAAGTATTGAATAATTCCTCTTGTTCCTACATGTGACAACTACACTAATCATTTACCATGTATGTAAGTCAGACACAGATGAATCGCAAACATTGACTGCACGATTGAAGCTCTGAATACTGAAGGGAGCGTGGACGAACGTATGTCAGAGTTAAAAGTACGTTTCATACCCGTATATGTAATATCGTAATACAATCTTGCTGGCGAAGAATTTATAAATACATTATATCAATGAATCGCATTGCATTTCTTTTTACAATTCAGTAAATTAATTATAATGTGCTTATTAGATTGTTTGAAAAGTGTTTTACAGAAAGAGTCGCAATCTTTCAAACCATTTCCATTAATGTATGTTCGCTTTTTACGAAAATATAAGATACTTTAAACAAGTGTTACAAGCAGACCGATTTTAAATAGATCTACCTATTCCTTGTAATGGTTATGTATTATCTTTTTCTACTTTTGATGCCAATTACTTGTTGTCCAACATACATTTCAAACTTACTGCATAAATGGCTCGATTTATTACTCCTGATAAGCAAAAATAAAATATCTCATAGTTATTAATGATGGTACAATTTTATGTTATGAAAACAAATAATATTACTTGTACAGCATTTATGTACCGCAGTGAAACGAATACATACGGTGAAACACACCATTTCTTGAAATACATCTGAACTATATACCAATCAATTTTCTACCTTCAAGACATACTGTATTCAACATTCAAATATGAGTGATGGATTACAAAATCCGCATTTGAAAGTTTTCTTTTTCCATGTATACTAGTAGCCTGTGTCAACGGACTACTATAAGGTCAAAACAAACACTTTGAAATTTTATTGAAATGCATATAAAACATTGACAACGTCAAAAGTGTGTGTAGATTTAAATCTCTAGTTTGAAAAGTGATCTTACTAAATAAGAACCCACATACAATCAGTTGCTTATCGTATCTCGCGTTAAGGTTTCATTCAAGAGCAACCATAGCATTTCTTCAGCATCTTTCAGCATATCCAGAAACAAACAAACCACAAAGTTTACTGTTATTTCACCCAAACCAACCATTTTTATTCATCAAAAGGCAAAAGAGAAAAACAGACAGCGATGGCGATTTATTTTGTATTTAATCCAACACAAAAAAACAATGACACAATATTATACACTGCACACATACAAATTCGGAGCCAACGTTTCTACAAAGTAGTAAAGCGTCATATACTGACGTCATCATTGCACAACTCATTTCCTATAATAACATTGTTTCTGTGACATAAAATAGTTCGTAATTTGTTTTGGTATTTTAAAGAATAATATGCTGAGAAAGGTTTATAACAAATGAAATATGAACACTAGTTTTCTTATGGTGAGACTGAACAGGACCATCTCGACTGAAACAAGTTTTCAGAACACCATATTGGCATTATATTCTATATATGTTTAAAATAGGTCACTGAATAACGATACAATTAAACGAAAATATGTTTAAAGTATATAACAGCTAGCTTAAGTATCGAAATTAAGAATCGAAATGGCAAAATCAACTCCAGTGTAAACTACCAAATTATCTGTTATCAGGTATTATTTTTTCAACATCCAAATTATTCCACATTGTTTCAGCTTTTATAAACAGTCACCCTTCATCTTTACAGGTTTGCCATTCTGAGATAGCTGTTCAGTTTTCGACAATACATTTGGGTCAATATTCCGCATGTTCAGTAATAAAGTTGGAAACAAGTGGCTGATTATTTTTATGCCAATAGTGTAGTGTACATATACATATGCAGCGTATGTTGCATGTTTAAAAAATTGTGTTTTGTATTTGTATAGTATTTTTCGTATTGTGCAGTTTTGTTTGGGTACATGGTCAATTGCCTGAAATAAAGGATAATCACCAGGATCTCGCGCCTGCTACTGCAACTGACAATCCATATTGTTTTGAGATTCAACGTTCGATAAGAAGTACAAGTATAGGCAAACGTTATCGTAATTGTTGTGCGCAGACTGGTGACAGATGCGCGAGCGAATGAAAAGTTTACAATCAATAGTGTTCAGCAAACACATTTATCGGAAGCAACATTTGCATAAGTCCGTGGCAGCTATGCCAAGCATGTTGCTGATATTTACATATTACTAACAAACGCAGACTACTAAAGAGTTTCTGGTTAATAAAATGACAGCCGTCGGATGTGTTTTCGCAAACTAACGCGATATTAGACAGACGAGTATGTTTATGACTTTTCTGTATACCGTAACGCCATTTCAACTTTAAGGGGAATACTGACGGTATTGGTATGTACAAACACTGCTTAAACATCTCTAAAATATCATAAATTGCGTAATGTTGTATTTCTATTGCCATAATTCAGCACATCCTGCATATACGCAATAACAAACGTTAGCTTGCTACTTAGAAACACCTATGGATACTACCAGTTAATACATATTATGCATTTCACATTTTGAGGTAAAGATTTGCCAAAAAATGAATAGCTAAACATAGCAGATAAATAAAACTCAAGAGAAATCACCAGGACAGAAACCATCAGTAATTTCATTCGTAATGTAACAAAATGATTGTATCATGTTTTCATTATCGAAACAGTTGTATCATTAGCAAATTATTAAATCCCAAAGCGGCATGACAGAAATGAAGGCAATGGGTTATAACTTACGTGTTGTTCTGTACTTAACTAGCAATGATGCTTTCTTTGGATATAGCACTAAATCATTTCTCTGTGTAATATGAACGCCGGGGAAAAATAACTGTGTGATAAGCCCGTAAACTGACATTGAATAGCTACCGTCTGTCTTTCTGGCTAAGAAATATATCAGTCATCCACAAGTCTTCGGTAGTTCCGAGGCCAAACGGTCGACCTTAGTTTGCGCGACATAATCAAGACTATACCCAAAGGCCGTATGATATAATTATTATTAGGCTTGCTGGATCAGATTTTGTAATGTTACAGTTGGTTTACAAGAAATGACACATTGTTTTAATGATTTAACAATTATGGTTTGTATTTGTATTAATTGTTCAAATCATTGTGTTTCACCATTAAATTTGATAACTTTTCGTTTAATTGTTAGATTAATTTATAAAGAAAAGAATGTCATGTTAAAACCTATTATATTTTAGTTCACTCAATTATTTTATTTCCGACACAGTTGGAGCTTCATAAGTTCAGCATTAAATTGGCACGCAATAAATATTCGTTTGTACTATATATAATTATAATACATTAAACAATATGTAATTGGAAAGTTATATATTCAAGCGAAAGATCTAGCGGTGTTTGTAATTGAGATAAAAATCATTGATGAACACTTCGCCTTAGCTACGTGTACTTGACTATATTGAAACGTGCCCAACTGGTCAATACCCAAACATTTTCTATCACTGGCAACAGACAGTGATACATGTTGGCATAAAAAGCACACTGTTTATGGATAGAAGTTAAACAACTGAACATTCTAAGCTTCTAGCGGACATGACATATTAAGTAGTTTAATATGGAAATCATCATAAATAGTTGAATAAATGATTTTGCAGACTTTATTATGTATCACAAAACAATACCCGGTGTTATATTACTTCATCACACATTTTTGAAATGTTTGTTATTGATAATGCCAATTGTTGTGTAAATGGATTCAAATGTCTGTGACATTTATGGCTTTTATTTTAATCATGTTTTTGTTTTGTGCAAAATAATAACGTCTCTTGTGGGAACAACGTTTTTCCATCGCAGTTCGGTGGCTAACATTCTTCATATTACGTATTCATTGATTGATTCATTAGTTATCAGGTAATTACCTGAAAAATTTAATACTCGAAAGATTTACATCATGATAATAACAAATCGTTTATGCTCCCTTTTTATGCATTTGCATGGAGGCAAATCAATATTACAACAACTAAAGCATATTGAATATTATTATGGGCTGGTGTACATGCTATAACACTCGTTTGAATTAATGTACGAGAAGTTCATATTTATTTCGATCACACTAGACGCCTAACAACAAGCCATACCCTTTATGTGAATGTCTCTTTAATGTTTATGCTTTCCTGATATTATACAGTAGTGGCCGGTTGGTATTGTTTTTATGTTAAAACGACACCGATCTCAATAAGAGAACACAAATGGTCATGGGTCTCTTACCTGAGTTTACTGAATCATATTGGCCCATTTCTGTGAAATTATTTCAAAATCCAGATAGTGGTTATATACTATTTTCAAAGTTTACAATAAAGCCATATATGAAAATCTACTCTGTCCCCTGCCAGACATGTTGTTAACAACTCATAATAAAATGAAGGAATTTGGTAGAGGGTCGCCCAAGGAACATTTCTTTGTTTCCAAATCCAACGAGTGGTTTCAGAAGATTTGTAATATAGGCATATAGGGAAATTAGCCCGCTGGTGGCCTTTTTTTTTAACTTTTCAAAATAATTTGAGATATTTTGGTAGAGGACCAAACAAGGAACATGTCTGGAATTATTTTGAAATCCAACTAGTGGTTACTGACAAGAAGACTTTTAAAGTCTCCAATATAGCCATATAAGGAAAAAGGCCCCGCCCCATGCTTTTTTAGCGAATCAAAATAATTTGAAGTCTTTTGTAGAGTGCCATCAAAGGAACATTTCTGTGACATTATTTTGAAATCCATCAGTTGGTTTCTGATGAGAAGATTTTTGCAGTTTTCAATATAGCTATATGAGGAAAAAAGACCCGTCCGCTGGCGTCCTTTTTTTTAACGAATCAAAATAATTTGAAGTAATTTGATAGAGGACCACCCAAGGAACATTCATATTAAGTTTGATTAATTTCCACCAAGCGGTTTCAGAGAAGAAGATGTTTGAAGTTTTCAAGAAAGCAATATAAGGAAAAAAGGGCCCGCACCCACCCCCCGGCTGCCATGTTTTTGACGAATCAAAATAATTTAAATAACTTGAAGTGCTTTGGTTGAGGACCGCCCAAGGAACATTCATGACAAGTTTGGTTAATTTCCATCAAACGATTTAGAGGGGACGATTTGTGAGGTTTTCAATGATGAAAAATTCGACGGACGACGACGGACGGTGACTGACCAGAATAGCTAAACATTGGGCACTTCGTGCTCAGGTATGCTAAAAATGACATGACATGATTTGTTTGCATGTTTAGCTACAATATGGCATATTGACATTGGAACTCTAATTTCTTATCAGATTATTTTATTGTAAAATAGCCCTATGTACAACGCAAATGCTAGGTCATTGGTTGGTTTATAAAAGAACAATACAATGTAACACGAATAAGCAACATCGACAAATAATTATTCTTCCTAAATTAGGTTTCGGTTATCTTTTATAAATCACAAATATGTTATACCTCAATTTACACATAAAGGCGCGGAGTAATGCGGTTCCTCGTGACTTGGTCACATTAAAACTGACGATGTAACATTAGACAGAAATTTAAACATAACACCCCAATTAGCTCTCGTGAGTAATTATCCTGCGGCTATATTTGCCCAGTCGACTAAGGCAGTGATTTGTTCCGCGAATACCCACAATGCATGTTTAAAGAACAACGTTGCGTTAAGTTTAAAGGGTAAATTATAATATATTATTAAGTTATGTATAAAATGTGTTATCTATCACTTATATTGAAAGTATATTATACCGTTCATTGTGTTCATGATTAGTTCAGGAATATGTATGAATTTTCAAGCAAACCTATATTCATAAAGCTAAAACAAACATTAATGGCACACTCGCATATGTTATAATTAACCATACTTTTAGTTTGCTGTCTTTACTTTGAAGACGACTCAGACTAAGTGCCTGTCTTTGACAAACCCATATATATTTAGAAACTGTAAATAAAAAATTAAAATTTCATCGTTATAACGAAAGTGCCAATCTCCGTTACCATCAGATTGTTACCTCGCTTGTATTTTCATGCCAACATAACGGCGACTGATATACTACAATTATTTATTGAACATTACTATATTTGGAAGTAATTTAATTTAAACCGGAGGATACTCTAGCCTCTAGAGTATATTAATGTATGTAAACAAATTCATATCACAATAGTTCATCAATGAGAAGCATCATGTCAAAACCAAAAATCAATTCCCTAAACGGAGAAAACACATTTCTATAGAATTAATTACTTGTACAACAATTGCCAGCAGAATCCTGGTGAAAACATTGCTGATCTGACTCATGTTCACTTTTGTATAATAGCATTAAAAACACTTAATTGCTCAGATAGAGCGTACGTCCTGGTTTATATTGCTTCATCATCAAGTTGAGATATTATTTCCATGTTTTATGTAATATTTACGTGACAGTGGGCAAACTTTATATAAATATTTATATATTAAAATAACTAATATATGTTCAATACATATTAAAACCGCGTAATTATTTTGGTTTACTCATCAGGTTTTAATTAGATCATACTGTTGACAGTGGAGTTTAATTTTCTTGTATATTTACTAAAGAAGGCGTGCACGAAGGCATGCAGTTATTTTACTAATGCTGCTTTGCATTTAAACATACAATAAAATATATTGTCATTTATTATTATTACACTAATGCATGGCTCATGGGAAAGACTTCACGGATTGATTCATACAGACTCCGTGTTCCTCATTATCTAACTACAATTATGTTGGTATAATTATCACAGACATTAGTAAAAGTATACTACTGCTTAATCTTTAAGGCCAATCTATATTGTATGTCAGCATATGCAGCAACCGTAGTTATAGGTCAATCTTCTAATTTAATACTGTTTTCTAATAATTGGAGGATTTCCACAGTCTTGGGACCAGTGTGCAGCTAAAATGTATGCCAAGGAAGATAGATCGCAGTAGATATTACATGTATTAACTGGTTTCACGTTTGTTAACTCTTGTAATAAAAAGGGATGTGGGCGTTTATTGAAAAAAAATGCTATTTTTCTGTACGTTTATCGGAACGAGTTAACTTTCCAAACATATCAATTTTCACCATTTAGTGTGAGTTCACCTCTGAGGATTCTGGACAATGACTTCATCTAAGAATGGTTAAAGATCTATTGCTACAAGCCAGTAACTGTAGAATAAAGGGGTCCCAGAAGGCACAGATTCCTTTTCAAGTGCTGATCATAAGAACTCATGATATCGAATCTGAAACTTGCGGTTTGAATGCACAAGTTTTGATCAAAACATGCAGATGTGACTTCGTTGAATAATTACACGGCAACAATTTGATTTTGTAAACTGAAGTCTTGTCACGTGTCAGTGTTCATTGTTATATTGACATTGCAGTAATTTAAAACTCTATAACATTGCGATGTTAATGAAATAATGAAACTTGCGATTTTAATGCACAGAAATGTGATCGAAAAAGTTGATTGTTGTAAAGAAATTAAAGGGACTATGTTAACGATAAATTGGCTTCCTATTGCACTATAAATTATGTTATGTGATAGTATGTTTAGACAAGTGCATAAAAAAAATAATAACATAATACACTATACGATATTTGGTAAAATCTAATTAGCAAAAAATTCTGACAAAATTAAAACCCCAAGCGGGTCTCCAACTCACAACTAAGGAGCCTTATGAAGAAATGACAATAGCAAGCGCTTTAACCAAATGCGCTATCGTGCTTAGTAATGAATAGTGTGTAAACTATGGTTATATATAATGCTCATAATTTTGACGCCAAAATGTAAACAGGAAAAGGGCCAAACAAACAACACCCATATTATAATTTGATTTTTATATCAGAATGCGTACACTCGTTTCCAATTATATATACCGTGTTTTGACCTTTATTATATGCAAGTATTAATATCTAAAATCAGATTTACTAGAAGAAATTGCCCCCCCCCCCCCTCTCCTTGAGGCCCTTTTCGATGACACAGTCCCTTTAAACATAGTAAAATAACATTGTGACAGACAAACTCGTTTTGTTTTGATGAACTGATTTTTCGGCGTAGCTGTCTAAGATCACTTTTGACCCAGATTTTCTTGCGACAATTATGCAGCGGGAAAATTGAATGCCAATAGAATTGGGCAAATTTTCTAATTCTAGGGAATGCAAACTTCAAACAATGGTCTAACGTATACCAATAACTATTGCATACTTTTGGGTTTAAAAATTTACATAATTGTTTACATAAGCGGTTAAAATGAAGTGATACACATATCTTCAACGTATACTCTACAAATGAGGCTAATTATGAACGTATTTTCTCATTGTATGCCATAAACAGAATGCTATATTCATTCACGTAACGAAATAACTATTTTGTTTAGGCTACATTTATATAAGCTGTACGCTCTATAAATAGCAATTGTGCAATGTTCCCATTCATAAATCTCAGTCACAGTGTTGCCGTTCCATGTAGCCCATTGATTCCAGCGAGTTCATCACATTCCAGAAACAGTAGTGTCATTCTAAAAATAGCGCGCGTAGCGAGCAACCGTTGTATAGCTGTGTTAATATTCTCGTACATGCATCAATAATAGCGTTCAGAGAATCATAAACCTAAATATTTCAATAAATGGGGAATTTATATTTATAAACTTACTGTTAATTTGAATTAAAATTGTGGTTACGATTTATTAACGATTATTTATAATTGCATCTTTCTATCAACTTCTCCAGTAGATGTTATTTAATCCATAAAAAGATGCTACATTTTCTATAGATAAAATGTTATGAAAGAAGATTCGGAATACGTCGAATTGTTATTCGCATAGCATGAATACACAATTTGCAATACTAATTATACACAGGAACCCCTTATATATCATATTTCTACTGATCTAATTTAAAATTGTCATAGTCTAATGATTTTTTATGCGGCGTTATCAAATATAAAGTCTTAAAATTTCAAAAATCGCTGAATGTAGCCTTACTATTGCTTTTTATTGGGGTACACAGTATAAATGCTTATTTGACTTCAAATCGTTATTATATTAGATAACTAACATGAATGGTACATTACCGGTACTATAAATAACTATATAGACTCGTCTGATACATAATAATTTTAATTCATTCCCGAAATTATTTCCTGACATTGTTAATTTGTTAAATTGGCTGGACAAATTATGATAAAAATTATGTTAACCTAAATTATTTTGGTTATTCATATATCACTGGTGGAAACACGGAGCTGTATGATTGGTTTATTTACAGCATAGATATTAATTATAATTTTATTTTATTTTTTAATTAATAAATTTATCTCAAATTAACTTTTGGGTCCGAGAAGTTTTCTTATAGTGTCCGAAAAATCTGGGGTCCAATAAGTCTAATATTGGTGGGGACCAAAAAATCTGGGGTCTGAGAAGTCACGTAACCGATCATCTTGGCCGTCTGTTTAGGTAATTTTTAAATGAAATCTCAATATTAATTTCAACGCCGATTGTCTTGTTTTTGTTTATCTCTTATTGTTGATATGACAAATAAAATTCTGTCTTTTGCTATCCAACTTTAACAAAATCTACAGTGCGCTTGTTTTCGGTATCACATTTGACCATTCCCATTCAATTAAAGCGACGTCACTTGGCAGTAAATATATAGTATACAATATCATATCATATAAACCATGTTCCTGACCAGAGGCACTTGCTATTACTGTGATATACATATATAACTGATACGATTATTTTGCCATATAGCATAAACCATTTAACCGATTGAAGGGTAAGTCAATTTCCTTGTAATGCCAATATAGTGCCCAGAGGTAATTGGAAAATAGGTTTATATGCTTGTTGATGCTGTTTGTTACAACTGAATCGCTAGTCAAACATAACTGGGTCGAAGTAATTGGAGGCATACGGTTTATGGATGGAAGTTGACCAATGTTTAGAATATCTAGTACAGTATCAATACCGTGATTTCGGTATGCTGAAGTAAACAAGCTAGTACTTAATAGTATTTACTGTTAACAAACTTTAACACTCTGTTTTCCTTATTTGATTAATACTTATATTAACTTAACTAACTTCCCCAATTGTACCAACAAATACGTTTATATGTATAGAATTTGGAAACTTTACAAGTCAACTAAACGCTAGCGTTAATATTAATTATATGCAAACACTCGGGTTTTAAGATCCCGTATTAAGCACGTTCAATAAAAAGTAAGAAGTACTTATGGAGCGTAGTGGCATAATTGACCAGTTGGGAGAATTGATGACATTCTTCATTAAGATGAATTGTAATCGTTCACAACTCCAATGTCACAGTCTATTAACTCTGTTCATTTATTGATGTAATTGTACCATTACACGCCAGTATTGACAAATGCTGACAATGTGTGCTTGTGTTACGCATTACAAATGGCTGAGGAATCCACTGCCAGTTGAAGTAAAAGGAGGTACTTTTATAATCACTCTAAAGACGTTTTGTCAGGCTAAGGAATGAGGCAATTTGTAGTCAAATCCAGGGATAGGTGATTTGTTAAATGTGACTGATTTACCGAGCTTAACGAGTTTAAACGTTCGTTCTGTTCACAGTGTCTGACTCATTTAGTACATCACAACGACAGCACAAAATAGCAAGAGCTATGAACAAACAACAGTTACAAACCAAGATTCACTCCTCTTTTGGTGCACAACGAAATGTTGTTTGATGGACTTTATGATAAGTGGTGTCTCTCCGTACGCGCCGCTTATAGTGTACCTCACAAACTCATTTTGAACATGTTGCATTAAGAGACAATAAAAACAAATCTGGCAAAAACATAATATTAATTTATCGACTTTGCAAAAAAAACGTTACGAAAGGACTTGTATAATTTGTTCTGGGAGGTTGGAAACGGAACAGGGAACGTAATATGATGGTGATCACGATCACTTCTGAATCCTTTTAAAGGATTCTTTATTATTGGGATAAATTGCAAGGCCGTTTATTGTATAAGGGTACCTATCTTGACAGAGGTTACAATGGATGTATAGACACCGTTCACATATAATGGATAAAACTTATTCGGGTCAAAAAGAAAACATTTCTTTTCGAGCAAGAAAATAAGTTCTATTAAATTGTTATATAACATGTCAACGGTCACATCAGTTTTATTTGTCGTTCATACGTAACTCAATTTCAGTGTACCCATTGAATCTCCTGGATACAGCAGTTTTTTTCCGTTAACCTAATGTTAACTGAAAGAAAATTGAAAATACCTGATAAAACTGTCAACCGACGATCATTTCCCTGTTAATTGACTTCATAATGCAATCTTACTGAGACGACCAATTTACGGAATAAAATGGCTTGTCGCTGTTTTATTATCACAAAAAAATGGTTACGACCCTGAAAGAAGCTCTTCTTGAATTAACAAAGGTAGCAAGTCTGTTAATTTAAAGGATAAACGGCCTAATCTTAATATGTAAAACAGCGGCCTGCTAAAGGAACATGCGTCTCTTGGGCTGTGAATTTTGAAACCTTCTTATTGTTTCCATAGTAAAAACTGTTAACTGTGTGTTATCTCACAATTAAACGGGAACATTGTTAAAGTTCAAGATTAACTTCGCAATCGTTAAAAATGCACGTGGTACTTTTCATGTGGTAATACTAGCATCACAATAAACCAATGACTCATTAAAGCATCTTGCATCCTAAGTGTACACAAATATTATGTGATGACACATTGACGTGTGTACCTTTGCTCAAGAAATGTTGCTTACACAATTATTTCCCGTCAAGGAAAACATAATCATAATAAAAAATGGTTACACAATTTCCATGTATGCATGTTTTATTAAAACTTAACAAGAACATCTTTTGTGTTTATAAACAACTAAAAATTTAATCTATTGTTTATGTCGTAAAATAATAAACGTTTGGTAGAAAATCTGTATAACTTTGAAGAAACTGCTATTGCGACAAACTTATTATAATTCTACGGAATCCTGTTTCAGCCTTTCAAATTTTGCCCTGTGCTTTACCGCGACGATCGCACATGAATTGTACACAGCGATAACTATTGCCTAAATCGCGCATCGCACATGAATTGTACACAGCGATAACTCTTGCATAAATTGCGCATCGTCGCATTGTCGCAACGTCGCGGTAAGACCAACTGCGATAATAATCGCCCAAATCTCGCGTTATCGCATCTTCGCCCGGGAAAATATGCACGAGATGATAAGAGTGCCGCACCGATTTTATTTTTACCCACGCACCGCCTGACAGATATAACCTATATAATAAAAAGATACTCATTTGTTTCGTTGAAGATATTTCAAATACGACCATATAATCAATATCGTACGTCATGTGCCATTGTTTTACTGTTTTGCATGACAAACAACTAATTCATATAAACGGTGTCAGTACAAGAATTTCATCCTACCAACAATTAATCCGGGGGCGAAGTTACGACGATGCGACAACGCGAGATTTGGGCAATAATTATCGCTGTGTGCAATTTCATAGATACAGGTAATTTGGAAGATAATTTTCGTCCACATTTCATGTGTCCACAAAGTGCTAGATCTGCAGAAAATAAAAATAAAAATAAAATGTCCCGTTGTCGCATAGTCGCCGTCTTGTACAAAGCGAAATTTTAATTGGCAGAAACAGGATTCCGTACAATTCTCTTGTTTATGCAGGCATACACAGATGTATATCTGAATGCAAATTACATCTGAAAGTATTGCTCTGCAAACACAACGATTGACAGCCAGCAAATTAAATATTTGTATAGTCGCCTGATGCTATGCTGTAGTTGCTGGTTATTTTATACAGGCAAGGCATTCTGATGAATTTTAACGTAATCAAACGTCGTCTAAAAATTATTCTAACATGACACGCGCAGAGATTTCTATAGACAAAGAACGAAATTCACCGTTGTTAAACTACCAAAAAACAAGCCGAACAATTAATTCCGAAACTGTAAAACATAGTTCGCATTGTAATTGTAGAAACTGTTGTCAGTTCATATTAGAATAAATAATTTTTGCATTATAGTTGTTTTCGGCTAATATAAACCGATTTTTTTTTCTCACAGATTACAAAAACAAAAGTACGTTATATATAAAAAAAAAAGCGAAAGTGACACTTCTGAAACAGAAATCTCAGGAAAACAACGGGACTTTATCAATTAACATAAATGGAAACGGTAAAACATATACAGCGCTGGGCAACGCTATGTGTTGATAGTTTTGAAAAAAAAAGTTGCGCAGTAAAGCATTATTTTAGTTTTAGTTTTCTCTTTTAATACGCATTTATGAACATAAGTTATTTTGAACATTTATTATAATATTTTGTTATAAATATACTTACATCATTAGAACCAATGATGGTTTTACGTTATGATTTTCGTACCCAATTTTACAGTCTAAACATTAAATAGGAACCTTTACCTAAATAATGGTATCTATTTATATTGGCATGTTGAATGTAATTGTCCTTAGAAACTAATAAATATGAATTAAATTGTGATATTTGTTTACTTTGTTGTGTAATATATAAAAAATAAGTTAAATCAAAGATGTTTACGAATCGAAATCAGCGTTAACATATTCAGAATATGCATACAAAACATGGTTTTATATTCCATAAAGCTGTGGAATATAAAAGAAAAGTACAATTTCCATATAATTAAATTGGAGTCTTCATTTGGATCTTATCTGCAATTGCAGTGCATATTGTGAATGATAAAATAATTTGCATGATAAAAGATTACGTATTCATATTATAGATATGAGTTGGACCATGCTTTGGGACAAAACTGTTACATTTGGGACCCGAGGAACAATAACAGCAAACTATAGTATAACGCTTCTAAATTATTTACATACTTTTTGGGGCATGAATATATTGTCGGTCACATAATTATTTAGCTACAAGATCTAGTGACTGACGTTCTCCTGGGAAATAGAATCTTAGGATGATTGGCTCGTCGCTGGCTCTAGAGTGGATATTCGAATAAGAATTGTAATGGCCAATATCAAACACGTCTATATTCTGTACACGGATAGATTAGCGGCACAGTGCGAATGCTATCTATGGGGTGCTTTGTATCTTGATAACGTTTTATTATCCAACAATAACCTAGTACTATCTATATATATCTTTGGATTATTTTGCATCCAAGAATACTATAATATGAATGTTATCTCATACTTCGTTTTGTTATCATTTCTTTACAAAATGGGACTCAAGGGTAACAATGCCAGAAAATAGTATGAAATGAAGATATTATTACGGGCACATACCAAAAAAAATAAATTTAATTAGTTAAATACATGCATGTAACATACATGTACACTTTCGAAGACAAAACGTAAGTAACGTTTTTTATACTTACAAACCCTTGTGTACGATTGTATTTGCTTGTCTATTACGAACACTATTGAGTAATTAATTTTGTTTCTACAAGACACATCTACATTTGCCATGGATGTAGGTTAAACACAGATGCATAGCAAATATTAAATAATCGGATAAAGCGTTCGTCGTAGAAACATGCTATTTGAGTTATGTATGACACGCTTTTTACAGGACGGCCATTTGTTACCACGTCGCAAATTAAAACATATGACAAACACAAATACAATATACGAAATAATTAATTTACAAGCATTACAGAGCAAACGACAGTCAAATACATACTTACGGCTAAGCAGAACATTCTTGAAAGAAATATTGTTTTAATATTGCATTGAATGAAAATCAATATTACGAAATTATGTATAATAACAGCTAGCTGGAATCGTGATACCGATGAATGACATTTGATAAAATTACACGTAATAAGTGAAAATCACCAACGTATCAATCAGTCATAATACATGAACGTATGATGTTTTAAGTAACTTTTTTTTTTAACATTATACATGAACCAGAATGTTGCAGCGTTGATAAACAAACGTACTAATAAAAATCCTGTCAATATAATAACAAACGTTAGACGTGTTTTCGAGTATTTAGGCGATACGAAACGATATGTTTATGACTTTCCTTTATACGTACAAGTAGTTATAATTTGAACTGGAATATCGACGCAATTGATAGAACATAATTATGGGCCCATAGTGTAACGATTATAACTGTAAAGCTATCTTACACTGATAGTTGATATACAAAACCATCGCGTTTAATTACTCTTGAAATAAATTCCTTATATGTACAAACACTTATTACACATGTCTAAACTATAATATTTTATTCATATTTTCATAAAGAAAAACATCTCAAATATGATATAAATAAAGTTCTCTTGTTATTGTGAAACACATGTGGTAATATTAATTATTCATTTCAAATTCCGTAGTTGGTGTTGGCCCAAAAAAGAAATGGATAACAAAAAGAACGTATCATGTTATGTCTTTTTTATTTAAGTTGTTGTATACTTGGCAAATTATCAAATCCCAAAACGGCATGGTAACCTCAGCACGACGAACGCGGAAATGAAATGAATGTATTGGAATATAGCTTACGTGTTATTATGTAACTATCTGGAAATTATGCTGTATTTTGATAGACTATCATTTCTTTGCTAGACTGTGTACAATATGAGCGCTGGGGAAATATAATTGTGCGATTAACCTGTTAACAAACATTGGCTAGCCACCGCCTGCCTCTGTGGATAAGAAATATATCAATCATCCACAAGTCATTTTATTGTTATGCAATTTTCAATGAAACAACATGGGCTCCTTCATAACGCACACAACAAATTCGTGTATGTACTATGGTACATGTAATTGCTTTAACAATATGTAACGTATTTCATTCAATGTACAGCTCCCCTTCTTGGAAAGAAGTAGTGAATTCAAACGATAGATCTAGAACTATGTATAGTGAAGTTAAATTGTGTCAATGAATATGCCACCGTGACCAGATTGTGAAATGAAGTGCGATTATGTCTTAGATACGTAACCATTTCTATATTGAGGCATGCCCAATTGGTAAAAAGCCAAATCGTTTACAAATATTTATCGCTGGCAACGGATCTTATATTTTGGCTTAAATAACACAATGTTTATGGATAAAAGTTAAACAATTGAACATTCTAAGCGTCTAGCAGGGCATATAGGTAACCCATTATCAATGCAAACTTAATTACGTATCCAAAACCAATACACCATGTACTAAGTACTTAATTGCACATCCGTAAAACGTTTGTTATTGATGGGGCTAAATTGAAGTAAATGTCTGTGAAATTTATTTCTTTTGTTTAATACTGTTTTTATTTCGTTTAAACAAATACTGATACTTGAGAGAATTACGTTTTTACAAAACAGGTCGTTAACTAACATCCGGCACAATTATTGTTGATTCATTAAAACAATAGACATAAGTTAATTACCTGAATGTTTTATTACTGGACCGTTTATAATCACACTAATGAACTATCGGAATGCCGTTTTTTAGCCATTTGATGGAGGCAAATCCATCTTACAACAAACATGTCACCCAGCAAGCAAGCCCAGATAGGACTCATATGGACCCCTTGAGGGTTTATATATGGGCACCATGTGGGCTACCGATATGGGCCCCACCCCAGAAAGTGCAACCGGGATTTACGTGGGTCCCATATGGGTTACAATATGGGTCTACTATGGGACCCATGTGGTCTCAACATGGGACCATAATGGGCAAACACAGATGGGACCTTGATGGGATACCCACCCCAGAAACTGTAACCGGCATTTACGTGGGACCCATATGGGTTACAATATGGGTCTTAAATGGGACCCATGTCAACGTGGGACCATAATGGGCAAACATAGATGGGACCTTAATGGGATACCCACATGGGCCCCACCCCAGAAAGTGCAACCGGGATTTACGTGGGTCCCATATGGGTTACAATATGGGTCTACTATGGGACCCATGTGGTCTCAACATGGGACCATAATGGGCAAACACAGATAGGACGTTGATGGGATGCCCACATAGGCCCCATCCCAGACACAGCAACCGGAATTTATGTGGGTCCCATATGGCTTACAATATGGGTCTACTATGGGACTCATGTGGTCTTAACATGGGACAATTATGGGCAAACACAGATGGGACCTTGATGGGATACCCACATGGGCCCCACCCCAGAAAGTGCAACCGGGATTTACGTTGCTCCCATATAGGTTACAATATGGGTCTTAAATGGGACCCATGTGGTCTCAACATGGGACCATTATGGGCAGACACAGATGGGACCTTGATGGGAGGCCCACATGGGCACCACCCCAGAAAGTGCAACCGGGATTTACGTGGGTCCCATATGGGTTACAATATGGGTCTACTATGGACCCATGTGGTCTCAACATGGGACCATAATGGGCAAACACAGATGGGACTTTGATGGGAGACCCACATGGGCCCCACCCCAGACAAAGCAACAGGGATTTATGTGGGTCCCATTTGGCTTACAATATGGGTCTACTATGGGACTCATGTGGTCTCAACATGGGACAATTATGGGCAAACACAGATGGGACCTGGATGGGATACCCACATGGGCCCCACCCCAGGAAGTGCAACCGGGATTTACGTTGGTCCCATATGGGTTACAATATGGGTCTACCATGGGACCCATGTGGTCTCAACATGGGACCATTATGGGCAGACACAGATGGGACCTTGATGGGAGACCCACATGGGCCCCACCATAGAAAGTGCAACCGGGATTTACGTGGGTCCCATATGGGTTACAATATGGGTCTACTATGGGACCCATGTGGTCTCAACATGGGACCATAATGGGTAAACACAGATGGGACCTGGATGGGGTACCCACATGGGCCCCACCCCAGACAAAGCAACCGGGATTTGTGTGGTCTACTATGGGACTCATGTGGTCTCAACATGGGGCAATAATGGGCAAACACAGATGGGACCTTGTGGTGATACCCACATGGGCCCCACCCCAGAAAGTGCAACCGGGATTTACGTTGGACCCATATGGGTTACAATATAGGTCTACCATGGGACCCATGTGGTCTCAACATGGGCCCATTATGGGCAAACACCGATGGGACCTTGATGGGAGACCCACATGGGCCCCACCCCAGAAAGTGCAACCGGGTTTGACGTGGGTCCCATATGGATTACAATATGGGTCTACCATGGGACCCATGTGGTCTCAACATGAGACCATTATGATCTAACACAAATGGGACCTTGAGGGAGACCCACATGGGCCCCACCGCAGAAAGTGCGACCGGGATTTGCACTTTTCCCTTATTGGTTGCAACACAGATTGGTCCTGAAGGGAAAACCTGAATAAAAGCTTTATTGAAAAAGTCCTGTTAATGGCCACAAGTAGCTTACCAGTCTGTAGTCCTGCTAACATTGTAGTCTTCTTGACCAATACATGTCTGTCAGATACAGCTTCACAACAACCAACACTTTACAAATGACATTATATGGAGTATAATTTGGACCATATCATCAAAGCTTTAAGTTGGTGTTAGTAATTAATGTATTATTAATAAAACACTTAACATCATGTTTTTAAACAAGCTATTTATCCTAATCCGTATACTTGACAAAACAGAATATTTTAATAATAGTACAAGAACACAAAATGCATCATGTGAGACAGATATTCAAATAAGCATATCGAGACCTACATGTATGTCTAATGTACCTTGCATAATATACTTGTAATTATTATCCACGTCCTCATTAGTCTTTTAAAAGGGTGCGTATTAAAATAAAGATAGAGTTTAATACAAAACGTAAGTAATGGCAAACTACTTAAAACAAATAATTATGTGTTAATGTATCTAATATAATGTTAAAATCAACATGAAAGTGTGCATAGTAAGTTATCTACAAAGCATTGCCTTGTAAATAGTAACAGCAAGTGAACATTTCTTTTAAGTATGGTTATAAACATAACTCAATCCGGTTTTAAAACATTACAAAAAGTACTTGCGTCAACAACTAAACTAGCAAAAAACATTGTTTAGATCCAGCTGGTATTCCCTTAAGTTTTAAAGGGACTTGTTCAAAGATTTTCGCATTTTGTGAAGTATGCCATTAAATGTATTAACCTGAGAATTTAAGCATTGGAACTAAAAACTCAAGTATAATAATAAGAAAAGTATTTAGAAAAAAAAGACAATTAAAATTGGTCCCACCGGGGTTTGAACCTAGAACATTCGTAGTAAGACTATCGCCTGAACCACTCGGCCATTCAGACTTCTGTATTTCATGATGAATTATTTACTTTATGTAAGTGTTCCACGTGATGTCAACACTTACAACGAAAATAACAGAAACACTCCAAATTATTTCATCGTGTAGCGTTACAAACACTTTATAATTATATCAATTTCAACTGATGATTACTTATAAATAAAACGGTTTTTACTGTATATTTCTTGGTCCGTAATGTTATTTTGCTCCCTTGTATACACTGTCCTTTTATTTTTTTGGAATTGGTAACAAAAAGTAGAAAAATTGTAAATTCGTCAATATGTGAACAGGTCAGTTTAATTAAAAAAAAACACAATAATAACAGTTAAAAGTCAGTACCCATTGCTGTTATTATGAGAAAAAGCCAAGCTGAATACCGAAATGTAAAACAAATTTTTTTGGCACAGTAGAATCTCTTGGGCTGATTAGGCAAACATTTAAATTTATGTATTGAATCATGAAAAATGATTCTAACAATTCTCAAAACATGTTCAATATACAATTTTTTACGAAAATGCCTTATTGCGCATATGTAAATAATTATAAATGATTTTCATAATATTATCTTAAACGCCATAAACAGTCAACACATTCTCAACTTGAAGAAAAACTAAATCAAGTATGTCAATTCTGTTCAGTACTACACTAGCGTTTAAAAACGTTAGGCCAAAAGAAAAAATATTGTGATTCGGGAAACCCCCCGACAAGTTTTTAGCGACAAGTGTTTTCCATGAAGCCGTATTTGTCAGATTTTAGTTTGTTTTCTATGTTTTTTGATCGAAATGTGTCTTTAAAAAAACAACTCAATCCCTTTTTTGAGACCGTTGCCCGAAACACACAATTGGTTTTTGGTATAGCGGTTATATAGGTAGCTGCTGAAATAGTTCTTTCAATATCATATTTAGAGCAGTAACCAGTTCTGTTCATTTTGTATTTATTTATCCACAAGGAACAACTTATAAATGTAATGCATTTAAATGAAAGTATCTGTATCATAGTTTCATGTCTGTCATTACACTTTAAATTATTCTACAATACAAAATTTTAGGGCTCCAACGGGTCCAAAAATTCCTTCGGGTCGAGTCGCCGGGTCAAAATGTCAAAGCTTAGGTAATTTCGGGTCGGATCGGGTATTAAACAAGTTAATTCTAAAACAAAGTTGAACTACATTTAAATTTTTCTAAAAAGCATTACATGTCACACCAGTCAGAAATAACGATTTGTCTAATTACGACTGAATACTGTACAGAAAATAATCGTTTATTTAGTATTAACCACACGCTTGATAGTAATCAGTAAATTATGTTATACATTAATGACAAAAAGGTCCTTCTTAAAACACCATTCACAGGCTAGAAAGATAAAAAAAGTAGAGTAAACATGGAACTTTCAAACAGGCACAAAACTTCCCTAAGATCGAAAATAACTAGAGCACATAAGGTCAAACAAACGTTTTTAGTATTAAGGGAAAGGCAAAGTTATGTTTTCACAAAAATTTCTAAAACAGCTTTTACAAGCTGCGTGTACAATGGTTGTATAAAGCTCATATACTCAAATTCTTAATATAGAAACACAAGTTTTGTACCAACATGGAATCACATTACTGCGTTTGTTTACGCTATTAACAAGTTAACACAATGAACTCCCCTTTCGTAAAATGGAGGTCCGACCCGGTACCGTTGACGAAAACTTTGGCCCGGACTCGCGGGTATTTTTTTGACCCGCGATTACGGGTTTTTTTCGGGCACCCGTTGGAGCCCTACACAATTTATTAATTATTCCGGTAAGTAAATTACACTGACTAATATAAAAAAAAATCAAACAATGTCATATCGACTGATACAGAAAGTAAGCAAATTTCTTCAAATATTGAAATGTTGACCTCATTCAGAGAACTGGTTTTATCTTCAGTTGGCAAAAGTAATTTACTGGCAAATGGAAATTATTTAGATATTTCATTAACGTTTCCCCATACAAATCAGAACGACCAGTATTATTTTGCAAATCTACTGGTGTGGAAGCTTCTCAATACATGTTGTTTTGTGACAAGGTCTTTTGTTTCCTTTCTCGTTTGCAGTCACATTCTTCTTGTAAATTAATTCGAGTAATTACTGGAAGCATTATCATTAGAAATACGTTCATCATAGTAGCACAACTAGAGTATTTTTTAAACTCCCGAATTCACACACTCTGGCACAACACTGCATGCAATCTGTGATTATCACGAATTGGCTGAACTTCCTCTCATCTCTGGAAAGCCCGCACTTTCTTGTTCTTGCACTGTTTTTTCTTCATGAACTTCACCATTAACACATTTTAGTTATACCCTTAATTTATCTCGGTAGGTGACAACAATATAGTCATTAGTTTAATACTTCAAACTCCATTTCTTTCCTTCTAGCGCCGTTAATTGTAGCAATCCTCGACTTGTAGTGGACACATTTCTTTTGAATGCTGCTGAAGGACAAAAATACATATATTTCAGCTCAAAAAATCCTGTGGCTGCTTTACATGTATATTAAATACACTTTAACACATATTTTTTGTAAAACTGTAAGTGCTTATAAGACAAAATTCTGTGTTTGTCATGGTCAAGGTCAAAGTGAGGTTGGGTAATATGGGTGGATTTGGAACGGTCATAAGTAACAACTGTGTAAATATCTAAGTGTTGTAGTAAATGGTGACGGTGCTAGACGAAACGGTAACATCTAGTTAAAATGGCACTTTTGAATTGATCTAAGTGCAAATAAGGTCAAGGTCAAGATCAAAGTGATGTTGGGTGATATGGGTGGATAGGGAATGGTCATAAACAACAACTGTGCAAGTATCCAAGTGTTGCAGCAAGCGGTGTTGGTGCTAGACGAAACGGTAAAATATACTTTACCTTGTAACGGACGGACGGACAGACAGGACAATCACTATATGCCTCCCGCATCAAGGTGCCGGGGGCATAAAAACTACAGCCATATCAGATTGCAAAATACTCCTATATAGACATGCAAATATATTTAAACGGCTGTTTTGTGTTGGGAATTGACAATGTTTAGCATTCCGCAAATATACGAAGACACATACCCAGTACCTAATTTGATTAGTTAGTTATGAAATAAAGTTCATGTACAAGATATTATTATATCCTCGATGTATGGTGATTCTCAAGCGCATTTCATAAACCTCATTTTGCAGAGCACCAACCGATTTCTGTTTAAACCATACCTTAGAAAAGTTGACAGAGAAAATGATACAATAATGTTAACATTTATCTTGATTAAAGAAGCCAAAATATTTGATAATTTACTCGAGAGCAGGTCTGTCAATATAATATATCATATGCATGCGAGTCAAGATAGATCTATCCTTCTTTCCTATAGATTCAGCCATTCCTATAGATTCGGCCACCCCCAGATAATGGAAATTAACAATTATTTCTTATAAAACTTGTGTGAGTTATCTGTATTGAGTCAATTGTATCACATAAATATTGTTTTTGGTTTAAAAAATTGCAAATTTTACATTTTGTCTCAGAAAATTAAGATTTTTAAAAGAAATTCTCCAAAATTGCTACACACTTTGTGCATAAGCCAAAAATGTTGTAAACATTCATTTTCAAACAGTATGCTAGTGTGTTTTAGTCTAATAAAGTATGCTTCTAATGAACTGTATAAAAATTGTAACACAATTTTAGCGTTTTTTTTTATCAAAATGAAGACTGAACCATGTGATAGGAAACATCTTACGAATTCATGGTTGCTAGGATACATTCCTAGAATTGGTCATTAACTAAGTGAATGGCTGATCTCTACTTTATCTGGCCTTTATTTAGTAGGAGAGACCTTAAAGTTATAGGTAAAAGTCTTACTGGTGTTGAAACTGTGTTCATTTAGGGTATAAAAGCAATTTAGCTCTTAAGTGGTTGAATATACAGGAAAAGAGGCTACATCATAATTTTAAATAAGGCGAGGATATGTTTTAACATATACACCTATAATTGGAACTTGTTTATACATTACAGTTATACCAATTATTATAAATTATATAGAAAATTAACTCACCGTAAAGAATGCCCAGTATTGGATGGTTGCTGAAAAACAGTTTTCATTCTGACCGTGGAAATGGGCAAGGATTGTATGTGGGACTTGATAAGACATGTTCTTCATTTGCCTAGTTGCTCTCATTCAACCCTGGTACCGCCAAAGCAGCAAACAATGCGATATTGTGCCTATAATAATATCAGCATTATATCACTGCAATATTTGACTGCACAATTGCAAAAATTCATGTTCTATCTCGCGAAATTGTGTGAAAAATTCAAATCAGGTTTCGAAAACCAAACTCTTTGACAATACAAGGAAAAGTAACAGCGTAAATTTAAGTTGCTGGGTAGATTGCACTTTACCGGTACGCCGCCATCTTGGATTCGAATTTCGAGCACCTGCTCGTCGTTAGCAAAGCAAAAATAACACCGCCATTTTGTTTGTAAACAACGCAGCGGTTGTCGCATTTTGATCACATTTCGATGGCAAATAAATCAATAAAGCGGAGGTGTCGGGGCGCCAGCCACCATAAACAAAAACATCAAATAAATAATATAATAATAATCATCGAATAAATCAGCAGCAGCATTCAAGTCCGCTACTGTCGCTAATAGTTTTCGCTGCTGACAATGGTAGACGCGCTTTATCACGTTAAAAAATGAACCGAACTTGTCCTCAGAATTTTTAATGTACTTCTTTCTCACACAATACTCGACCAAATACGTGTTTTAGAGCTGTTTTTGTGTCCCTGTCTTTGGCAGTGACCATTTTACAGCATTCCAGGTTGATTCAATGAGGTTAGTACAAGCCCCTGTTTTACTGTTTTACTGTTCTTGAATTCAATGGTGTGGTTTATAGATGAATGTACTCTTCCGACTGTAGTGATGAATAGGCCTTCCAACAGTCACTCAAGATTGTGGTACCAGGCTTCACAAACTTTTTGATTAATGGTATGAGTGTTGCAGCTGATCTATCCTCTATTATTTGAAAGAAACATCTATTTGACTCCCTCTCTATTCCGCCAAACACCCAAACACCGTCAACTCTCCTGCCTCGGTGGTATTTCCTCTTTCCAAACTTACTTTCGTCAATTCTACAGTCTTTCCATGCCTTCCAATCTGTTCACTGTCCTGCTCCAAGACCTATAAGCAAACTTCGCTTGCAAAATTCTTCCGATCCACCACCGTATGTTCACTTCCAATCTTCAGTTCCCTTTCGATGTTGTCTCCTGGTAGGTTGTACACACAGTAGTACGTCAACATCACTGCCTGTTCCAGTAGCAAATGGGTTCCAGAAAACCAGGAACCTTTCCTAATGCTTATCTTTTTGTTGCAGGTCCTGCTGCTACACCGCCACACTAGGCCGTCTTTAGAGTAAGAACTATCCTTGACTAATCTTAAAGAACCTTCCAAACACCTTCCAAACATTACCAAATCCACTGAAGTCCCCTAACAGTCCTTCTGTTTTTAACCACTCAATTGACACATTTTTATCCCTTCACAACTCGTACAAATGATCGTAAAAAAAGGCATGACAGAATGACAATTGACATAAATCAGCTGTTTTCTTGTTCACAAAATGACGCGTTCTGCATATCATTAACTCTAGACCAATCACATTGTAAGAATTGATCGCATGGCAGTATGGGATATGTCACGTGACCAAAACGTCACGATTTTTGAATTCCATTGATAAGACGGAAGGAGGGGTTTGTTTTTGTTTTCATTCGATTTCTTATTAATAACGTAATAACAACGAAACTTGTCGCATAATTTCCTTTTCTGCGTACGGGTAAAGTGCAATCACCCCAAGTTGCTTTATAAATATAATATATATAATTAACAGTTTGTATAACTTACATGTCTGTTTTAATGTCTGTTTTAATATCAAAACCGCAAAATATGTATCCTGGTTAAATTTCCAGTTTTCAAAAGGGTGACAGGACGTTTCGCCCCCAAGACATTTCCACCATTAACTTTTCGCCCTTGGACGTTTCGCCCCCATTCTGGGGCGAACCGTCTACATGATTAAAGGACACACCATAATGTTCACTGTAAATTACAAAATTGCATTTTCGTTTAATAACTTAAAAATATCTTTATTTATTTAACTTCATGAAATGTATACCATTACATATTAGCTTATTTGTCTTTGAAGTGGTTAAAACAAATGTTAATGAAGTTTGGCTCTAACAGTTTGTTTTTGATCCATAAGGATTAATTATTATTTTCATTTAAATTAATTTATAATAACGCAGTAATGAGCATTTAATGATTAATACATGTTGCTTACTGGGTCCCATGTGCTATATTATTTGGGATTTACATGGGCCCATATGGTATATTGACTTGCTTTCTAGGACCCATATGGGCTTTATAGTTGAGACCCATGTGGGTTTACTTTACTTGGATTTACTAGGGTTATATAGTTGCAAGATAACGCATATGGGTCCCACACCAGGTCCATGAGGTGTATCAGCTCAGGTAAAGCCCATATCGTGCCCACGTGGGGTGGCTTGCTTGGACCTATATGGGCTTACTTGCATTGGACCCACATGAGCTTTCTTTCTCGGACCTATATGGGTCTGATATGGGCAAAAAAATCATTTGGGACCCACATGGGGCCCATATTGTATTTTTCTCCCAGCTATAGCCCATATTGGGCCCATATTGGGCCCATATTGACTTGCTTTCTGGGACCCATTTGGGCTTTCTAGTAGGAACCCAAATGGGTTGACTTTACTAGGACCCATCTGGGTTTTATAGTGGCAAGATATTGCATATGGGACCCATATGGGGCCCATATTGTATTTGTTGCCCAGCTGTAGCCCATATTGGGCCCATATGGACGTGCTTCCTGGAACCCATATGGGCTTTCAAGTAGGGACCCAAATGTGTTTACTTTACTTGGACCCATCGGAGTTTTATTGTGGCAAGATAATGCATATGGGACCCACATGGGGCCATATTGTATTTTTTGCCCATCTATAGCAAATATAGGGCCCACATGGACTTGCTTTCTGGGACCCATATAGGCTTTCTAGTACGGATCCAAATGGGTTTACTTCACTTGAATCCATCTGGGTTTTATAGTGGCAAGATAATGCATATGGGTCCCACACTCGGCCCATGAGGTATATTAGCCCAGGTGAAACCCATATCATGCCCACATGGAGTGGCTTGCTGGGACCCATATGGGCTTACTTGCTGTGGACCCACATGAGCTTCCTTTCTTAAACCCATATGGGTCTGATATGGGCAGAAATATTATATGGGACCCACCTGGGGCCCTTTTTGTATTTTTTGCCCAGCTATAGCCCATATTGGACCCATATTGATTTGCTTTCTGGGACAAATTTGGGCTTTCTAGTAGGGACCCAAATGTGTTTACTTTACTTGGACCCATCTGGGTTTTATAGTGGCAAGATATTGCATATGGGATCCATATGGGGCCCATATTGTATTTTTTGCCCAGCTATAGCCCATATTGGGCCCATATGGACTTGCTTTCTGGGACCCATATGGGCTTTCTAGTCGGGACCCAAATGGGTTTACTTTACTTGGACCCATCTGGGTTTTATAGTGGTAAGATAATGCATATAGGTCCCACACTGGGCCCATGAGGTATAACAGCCCAAGTAAAACCCATATCGTGCCCACATGGGATGGCTTGTTGGGACCCATATGGGCATACTTGCAGTGGACACAAATGGGCTTTCTTGCTGGGACCCATATGGGTCTGATATAGGCAAACACATGTCATTTGGGACCAACATGGGGCCCTTATTGTATTTTTGCCCAGCTATAGCCCATATTGGGCTCATATGGGCTTGCTTGCTGGGTTATATATTATGGACAAATAATATTAGATTTTTCATGCTATTACATTCATTTAAATTTTAGAATTAATGTATTTATAGATATGTTGAACACGCTAGACGTCTCACAACATAGGGTATCCGTTATGTGAATGTCTCTTTCATGTTTATGTCTAGCTAATATAAAATTTTCAGAGATATTCATAATGGATTTGCGGAAACATCCGGATTGTAAATCGTACTTTTTTGTTATAATTGTTTTCATTTTATTATTGTTTTGATTTCCTGTGTGTAAATACATTTGCATCATATTCTTTGTGTATTTTTACATCTAATTTGTATTTATTACTGCGTATGTGAATTTAGTTATAATAAATATGAAATAATCATTCGGAGTTTGAGCTTTAAGAGAGACACACGAAGATCAAGAAAATGGTAATTATAGTACGTGTGTTTTTTTGCTAACACAATATTTTATACCAGTTGTCTAGCATCTCTTTGTAAGAAATAATTTAGGTTTCGAAATCATGTTACTTCCAAAACAAAATCTCGTTCAATATCCATTACGCACCACTCACAATAACTCATTATCTTATGTGTTGTAGTCGAGAACACACGCACTTTATGTACTGAGTGTACTGCTGTCAATTAACCAAATCCATAGAGAGTTTTGAAAACCTTATTTCTTGTTTAATACCCTAGAGGTACAGATTCTCTAGTTGCTGTTCTAAATGCTTATGGAGTCAATTGAATGTATTTGATATATGGAACATTAAACCATATCATTTTTAAATAGTCTACATTTAGTTATGCGTTGAAAGCGATGTGTTTGTCATGAAGATTGTTCTGCTTTCATTGATGGCAATTTGCTGATGTGTACGTTCAGGTTGTAATTTTAGAAGCAACAGAATTTAAAAAAAAATTATATTCTTGAAATGCAGAATTGTGTATTATTTACTGACTGTCAGTTTAAAATCATAATAATGCACAACCGTGTTTGCTGGTTAGCATTGTTATGATGTTAAACCGAAGCTGGCCTAAAATGGCATGCCGTATTATTAGTTTTTCATTTTAACAATACAATGGCTTATGATGGTGGATCTTTTATGTTTAATCAGATCGTTTTATTTTAAAATGACACCATGTAAAATGCAAATACCAGGTCGTTGGTTAACTTATAATAGCTCAATAACACGAAAACTCAACATCTACACAAATGACTCTTGAATTAAGTTTATTTTATCTTTGATTGAGATGTCTTCATTACAAAACATGCCTCAAATAACACATAAATGCGCGGAATAATGCAATTACTTCCGACTTTGTAACATTAGGCTGACCATTATACTTAAGTCAAAAATCGAAACATAACGCTCCAATTAGCTCTAAAGAGTAATTATCCGGCTATGACTTTTGCCCAGTCAACTGTGACAGTGTTACGCGAATATCCACAATGCCAGTTTAAATCACAACTTTGCGTTAAGTTTTAAAAGTTAATTATGATATATAATTAAGTTATACATAAAATGTGATCTATACTGAACCAAAAACGAAACTTTCGTATAGTACATGCCAAATTGTCACGGTTACGTAAGATATGTATACACATAAATACACGTGGTTATTGTAAAACCGTTCTAGTTTGCATAATCGACCAGTTATTCGCAGTAGATTCATAAGACAAACTTTTGCAACAAACAGAAGATTTTAGTCAAATCTGTTCGAACGTTAAAACAAATCTACATTCAAATTTGGTGAAAATATCAGTTTTGGTTCTGTATATATGATTTCACATTATTAGTATATTTTACAGTACATTCCGTTACTGATTAGTTCAGGAATATGTATGGTTTTGCATGTAAATCTATATTTATAAGCTAAAACAAAAACTTATGTCACACTCGTATATCATATAATTAACCATACTTTGTATTTGCTGTATTTACTTTCAAAAAGACTTAGACAACATGCGTGTTTAAAATGTCATCGTTGTGACGAGAGTGACGAGAGTGCCAATCTCCTTTACCATCAGAACGTTTTCTTGTCATTATTTATTATGGGTGAATGTTTATACATACATCATAACGACGGCTAAGTGTATTTAGTAA
The DNA here is from genome assembly GCA_027627225.1 of Congeria kusceri. NCBI lineage: Eukaryota > Metazoa > Mollusca > Bivalvia > Myida > Dreissenidae > Congeria > Congeria kusceri. The sequence goes on from CM051034.1 coordinate 31,372,189, forward strand.
AATTATTTCATGAATGACTTATTCGTACAACAATAATGAGCAGAATGTTAATGGATACATCGCTGATCTGATTAATGTTTATTTTGATAGTATAGCTTTTACAAACGCAGTTGCACAGATACATCGTACATGGACGCCCTGAGGCATATTGCATCATCATAGAGTACTTTGATGTTTAATGTAATATTTAGTCGTCTAATTGTGTATCAATGAATATGCCTAATTACTTCTTATTTTGAGATCACTCTACTGTAGATTTATATAAAGCATTGGACATGATATTTTGCGTATAATAAATCTTATTATTAATAAACTAATATATTAAAGTAACTAATCTAAAATAAAGGCAACGACCGTTTCTACCGGTCAAACTTCTAGTTTAATACTGTTTTTTTTTAAGTAATTGCTGATTGCCGCAGTCATGGGACTATTTTCTATAAAAAAAAGTGCGCCAACACAGATAGATGGCATTAAATATTACATATATTAAATGGTTTCCCTTCTGTTTACTCTTGTCATAAAAGGTGATACATATTTTCATACAGCACGTTCTTAAACAACAGATATTAGAATTTGACACGCGTTTGCGCTTAATAAAACAGAATAATGAAGTTATTACTCAGTACTTTTATCAGAACGATTTAACATTCAAAACATATCAATATCCATCATAAGTGTGTGTTTAACTCTGGGGATTCTGGAAAACGACTTCCACCAATCATATTAAAGGATAGGGCGCTACAAGCTATTAAGTGTATAATGAAGCGGCCCCAGAATACACAGATTCTTTTCAATGTGCTGCTCGGAAGAACAACACATCTGCCATGCCGATGGGACCACTTGTGTTAATTAAACGTCAGTATCAGATGCAACGCTTCCCATTTATCCCAGTTTAATATATGATGATATTATAGTATATCATATCATATAAACATTTGCGTGATCAGAGGGTGTATAATTTATTATTGTAATATACGTATATAATTGAAACTATTACTTATTATACAGCATTGACAAATTCAAGTTCAAAGGAAAGTTAATTTCCTGGTAATGTCAATAGAGTGGTCATTGGAAAATAGGCTTATTCGCTTGATAATGTATAAAGACATATGATGCTTGAACAGATTCCAATTATTTATGGCATGTTTGCAATTGTGTCCAGGCAATTGAAGCGCTAGGCAAATATAATAAGCATCACTGGGTCGATTATATTTACGAAGGACTTCGACTTGGAAGGCATTTGGTACCGATTTATTAGTCAATATTGTTTCTGTGTCAAGGGTAGTTAGAATTAACAATAAAACCTTTTTGTGTTTGTTAATGTTGATTATTTTTGGTTACGTTATGCCGTATATAAACTTAATTTTGAATTGTACCTTAAATGTTATTCACGAATGTGCATGCCATTGTCTGTGGAGGTTGGGAAAGGACCAATGTTTAGATTTTGATGTTGGATCCAGGAATTGCTTAAAATATTGAATATTATTAAGAAGTGTGCAAATTACTACATTATGTTATTATAACTTAGTAATTGATAATCAACTGTGAGATATGCAGTGTTTGCGGAGGTCTGCCTTCTAAGCTGTATATACGAAGTTAATGCAATTATACGTTATTATAAGGATATATGAATACGCAATTATGTACAACACAATACTCACTACGTCAAAATAGTTCTTAATTTATGTTATATTTAAGTATATAATGCGTTTATGGCAAATAAAGAATGCATTTACATATAACAAATAATACATGTTTGAATACCATAAGCTGAGCATATGTTCTAATACCAAAAGCTGAGCATTCCATTTCATTTGAACTGTCAGTTAACGGGCATAAACATTTCTTTTAGTCACTACTTACATGTCGGGAGCTTAGCAGGTACATTGTTTAAAAACGAAGTCGAAAATAAACACGATACAAAAAATCGAAATAGGTCTACGTATAATTACCATGATTTATGTAATCTGAAGTAAACACGTTCATACTTCATTGAACCTCATGCTTTCGTTTTCTGTTTCTGATGTTTATATTAAACGGATTATGTCAACGAAAAAGTGATCTCCTTCTGCAATTTTAATGCTGTTATGTTCAAGAAATGACCAATACAAAGGCGTATAAAAAAATAACATGTGAATAATTTGCTGCATTATGAGAATTTTGATAAAAACAGAGAAAGAAATATACTTGAAAAAAGAAAACCCATAGTGGGTAGCGAACTCACGAAGACGGAGTCGTAAGAACTAGTGGCAGTAGGCAGCGCTGTAACTAACTGCGCTATTCTGACTTATGGAAATGAATGTGCATACTATGGTTATATTAGATACCCACAAATCTGACGTCAAAGTGTAAACAAGAAAAGGGCCAAACAAACAGGACATAAATTATAAAATGATTTTTTTTTTCTCAGAATGCATAAACATTATTTCCATTATATGCACATTATCTTAACCTATATTATATACCAATATTAATATTTGATTTTCAGATTTTTTACTGCAGTTGCCCCTTTGGGGCCCTTTTCGATGACATAGTCCCTTTAAAAATACTTAGCAACGTCAGGTGATTGTCAATGACTTTGCGTGTGTAGGTTGGAACCTGGTATTTTCTATATTGCATTTATGTATGCTGTGCAGGTTGACCTATACCTAAAACAACGCGTGAAAAGACGTGTTGCTATTTTTTATCCCATCATCACGTCTGCATTTATAAAATAGCACTTAGCTGTATTCCACCTTGTTCAATGCAGCAAACACGTGCATTATAATAGCGTCATTTTGTTTATTAACATGACGTCATTTGGTGTGTTTTGCATTAGTCAATGAATTGATTTCGTCTATTTTCAAAATAAAAAATATTTTCGAAATGTTTATTTACTCGGCACGAAAACCGTAACTATTCGCCAAGGCTCGTTGTTTAGGTTTTCGAAGCCTCGTTAAATAAACATATCTGTATTCAATAATAACCTAGTGTTCTCTATGTGTCGCATGCTGACATCACGTTCATTGAATACAGACCACAGATTGTACAAACATATGTTTATATTACTACAGCATTTTTGAACATTATTGTTCAACAATATGCTCGAGTACAAATGTAAACAGTAACAAGTAATAATGCAGTTCAATGTCTTTCCTTCCCAATTTAGAAAATTGCTGACACGGTATTACATTTGATAATACAGTTACTTAGTATATGAATTGTAATCTTCCACAGTCCCAATTATACTACGCTTCTATAAACTGTGTTCACGCAAATCTAGTTAATTAATAATGCGGGCATTGAGTGTTTGTGCATGATATAACACATGTCTATAGAATCACACTTTCTGTTGAGGCCCGTTGACGTCTCCTATTGAAGTGGCTACAGAATGAAGCAGTTGGAGTGAGTCTTAGAAGAGTGGCCTGTTTAATGTGACTGATTTGCCAAGCTAAAACCAATTGAAATTTTGTTTCGTTTACAGTTTATGGCACATTAATTAATACAGTGCAAACATTACACACACACAAAAAACACAACTATTTAAAAACATACTTTTGAAACTAAAATGCTCTCCTCTTTGAAGCAACAACACAATGTAGTTTGATGGGCTATTATAGCTTTAAAAACAAATTAACACTAATCAATAAATATAAAATTACAGTATAAGGGCGCTGATTATATCGAACAAAAAGTAAAACGCTAACGTAACAAAGCAATTAAGCATTTAGAAATATATACGTTTTATATACGTTTTATTCAATACTTATATTACCTTTTATTACTTAGTATTGTATTGTTATTTAGTTAAACATGCAAAATTTTACGTACATAATATATTTGGCATGAACAATTGAGCATACGTTTCCAAATATGTTATTATTGATCCTTAATACTTTTAAACACCGAATAAAATGGCCACATATGTAATAAAAACAATACATTTACAAATTTTATAATTGTGATTCATGATTTTATAGCTATTCTACAACCATAATTGTTGTGTCGAACTTATTCCTGGACACTGTTGGATCGTATTTTTAAAATGTCTGGTAAATTGTTTTGTTCACAGGACATTTTGGACTTTTTGCTTTAGGAGACATTTACTTGACTCTAAACATATCTTGCAAAAAGATATCATTCGTTTAGCTACCTTGCGAAAACTGTTACGAACGGATGTAAATGAACTATGTTCTAGAAAGGTTGGAAATGGAACAATGGACGTATGTCGGTGGTGATTTTGATCACCGTCTGAATCCAGGATACGTTTGTTATTGGGATACATTACAAGGGCGGTTTTTGTTAATAGGTTAACCTATTTTGACGGACATCTGCTCTCTCCGAGTTCTTTCTAGTAGAATTGGTTGTACGGGCATCGTTTGCAAATAATGGAAAACCTACTCATTTAAAAAGAAAACATTGTTATAATTTCCTGGCAAGATACTTAGTCCCATTTATTTGTATATATTTTCGCAGTTACCTAATGCTCTTGCATGTAATTAATTTTCCAGCCTACCCATTAAGTCTCCTGGATACAAAAGTGATATTTGTTAACCTAATTGTATCTGAAAGATAATTGAAAATAACGCTGATAAAACTGCCAACCTACGACCAGTTTTCCCCTCTCCATTGACTTTAAAATGCAATCTTACTGAGACGGCCGGTCCGATTGACGTTATAGTACGACATTTCGCTGTTTTATTATCAAACGAGAAGGCTTATGACAGTGAGATAAGGTCTTCATCATTACACAAGCCTAGCAATTGTGTGTATTTATAGGATACACAAACTAACCTTAATATGTTAACAGTGGCCTGCAAAAGGCTTGCACATACATATCTTGGGTTGTGAATTTAGAAATGTATTATATTGTTTTCCATAGTTAACATTCTACAAGCAAAGTGCTGAAGGCACTGTAGTTGTTTGCTATTGCGTATCACTGGTCACATCATGGACAATCTGGGCAATTAGAGATGGATGACATATGTCACCTTAAATAAAGTGCATATAAATGTTTAAACGAAAATATTCATTTATTTACTATACAATTTGTTCAATATTACAAGTATGACTAGAGCATTGCTTAGCGATTTGTAATATTGAAAATGGTAAGTTAAAGTACAATATGGCCTCCTAAAATGTAAATCATGTTTTGAAATAAATATATATCGTCATTGTGAAATTATGTTGTTTTTTTCTCAATCAGGCCGTATTGAATTGTATTTTTTGTAAATTCAATATATTTATTGCGTAAAATATGTAGCTGATGAAATTATGTCCATTGTAACCTAATCAGGTGTAAAATCTAGATAAAGTCACTTACAGCAGCTTAAAACTTTGTAGGAGTAAAAAATATATAAAGCCCTCCAAAACACATTTCAATTCAAAATGAAAAGAAAAACTGTCTGTCTAAAAACCTAATGAGACAAATTCTTTGTCCGATTTTCAATTGCATGCTCTTTCTTTGGGCTACAAACATATATTAACATAATGGCATTCCTACTTGACATTCCGACACTAAATTTTCTAACATATATTCTCTGGATATACATGTAAAATGACCATTATTAGTTTTTTAACCGGAAACTCTCTGTGGAAGACAGATGATTAGTCTGTCAAAGATCAAAAGTTGTGGAGTTCAACAAAACTCAAACTTAACCTTTAAAGCAAACAACATGCTGAATATTTAAAAAATATTAAATATTATATGAATGCAAAGACTGTGCTACAAGCTTTTCAACCGTATTAGCAAGTGTTATGAGATAATGTGTTTAAGTTACTTTCAGCGCGTTACTAACATAATATTGTTGTTTTCATTTGGAAATGTCTTAAATTGTATTGAATTTCCCTTTATTTAATTAAGCATCTGGAGTAAACAGTAGATGAACAAATATCATCCTCTGCCGGGAATCGAAACCTGGACTTTCAGAATGCGAGTCTGACATGTTAGCCCCAAGTTTATTGCCGCTACTACTTTACACGTTTAAAATTCTGCATTATTGTAGTTTCTGATATGATATTATTTAACCGACCGCACATGTGATACATCAACTATGTGCGGAAAGCTCCGTAAAAATCGACCGCTACTGCGTAATAACCGCTAAACTGTTCTTTATCATTACGATGATGAACAATTTAATAGTACAATGAGTAAACAATCCCTACTAAACACAGTCCATACTCAACAAATAACCTTTTATGTGAGTCGGCGATTACGACATAAATAGGCAAGGATGTGATTTTGTCTACTCGGCTCGCCGCTAGACCCAAACAAATAATTTATTAATGAGTTAAGACGACGCATAACGTAATATTTTATAATCTTCCGCGAGTAAAGTTATAATTTGATTCTACATTGAAAGCTGTTAACTTAAGTTTTTCCCACCAACTTAATGTCATGTTCTAATCAAATTAATTATCGTAATGAATACCATTTGACAAATTAAATGATATTCAAAACGGCACTTCTTACTTTCGCGTAGTCGAATCTGACTGACCTAAAGCTGTTAGGATTATAGTTCTTTGACTGTTCGGCTCGAATTATTTTCTATAATTATACTCGGTTTAATCCGTGCACGTGTTTTACAAGTTTAACGATATCATAACAGTATTTTCTGTATGATACTATTTCATCGATTTAATTGAAATCACAAAAGTCACCTGTGCATTTAGCTCAAGGCATGTAATTTCCGTTCAATGTAAGCCATAACATAATATAACAATATTAAACTACACAGTTTCCATTTATGCATTTTATGTGAAAAAAAATAAATCTGTTTTTATTTTAATAACTAACAACAAAATCAACGTTTATAGGATACAAAATATGTTCGTTAGGCAATCTGTATAACTTTAAAATTTTCTTCTATTGTGGCGGAAACAAAATCAATATCTTGTTAAAGCAGGTATAAAACAGATGCGCGTTCTAATGGTAGACCAGGAGGTAGTGATTTGCAAACACAACGATTGACAACAAGCAATTCAAATATTTACATTGCTGATTGCAACTATGACGGCCGCGCAGTTGCAGATAATGTATCCAGGCAATCCAGGCAATACATATGATGAATTCTAACGTAATTAAACGTTGTCATAACATTTGATAGACTTCTAAATTGATAAGGTAAATATTATACTGTTCATAAGAAACTAAAATAAAGTGCCATTATGATTTTTTCCTTAAACAAATGTTATGTAACACACTAGCAATGTTGACATTCATTTGGGCGTCTTAAATGTCAAGCCCTAGCTTCCTAGTATACATTTATTTGTTAATGTTTTAAGCAACCACTGTATTATCTTATTTTATCAAATCAGTATGAGTGCAGTATAAATAAAAGAAAAATCCTGATATGGTGACAACCACTAGATTTGTTAAAGCAGTCAGATATATGTATGGCATTTTCCAGAACCTAAACTGTTAACTTGCATAAATAGATGTACAAAGAACAGTACTTTAAGTAGGTCATGCATAACAATTATTCAGGTTACAAATAGCAGACATAACACTAGATGCAGTGTGCATAATATTTCGAAGTAGCCCCACCATTTTATCGTATAGTAAATATACAGAGTTTGAATGCAAGTAGAATGCAGTAGAAAAGTGCGAGTCTGTTAGATAAACGTGGATGCAATATAAAACAAATGCCATTTTGACTTGATTCGTGTGTATAAGTCATCATGTGAAATCACGAGATTCTTTGGTATTTAATCTGCAACTACATATTCCTCTTGAGTTTATCAAATAGGTTAATAGTATTGTAAACCACTGTTATATTTTTGACCGAATAACCATAATAGCAATTATAACGCTTAGGGATTCCAGAATTCTTTGGGTATGATTATATTTTGGTCACATAATTATTTACTTACTAAATCTAACGTTGTCCTGGGAAATGTTATCTAACGGTAACCGGCTTTTTGAGATGATATTATATTGTCTGCGAGGATGCTATATAAGGTTTTCTCAGTCTATGGATCATGATATTATATTGTCTGCGAGGATGCTATCTAAGGTTTTCTCAGTCTATGGATCATGATATTATATTGTCTGCGAGGATGCTATCTAAGGTTTTCTCAGTCTATGGATCATGATATTATATTGTCTGCAAGGATGCTATCTAAGGTTTTCTCAGTCTATGGATCATGATATTATATTGTCTGCGAGGATGCTATCTAAGGTTTTCTCAGTCTATGGATCATGATATTATATTGTCTGCGAGTATGCTATCTAAGGTTTTCTCAGTCTATGGATCATCGTTTCATTATTTAACACTTACCAAATACTATTTATACATATTTTGATATTATGAGGGATCATTCACTAATATAATATAATATGCAGACAAGATTATATTTGATTTATTAGTAAAATTACTTTAAAAGCTAGTTGAACAATTTTATATTACAAAAAGTACATAATGAGTCATAATTAGTGTTAACAAAGTAACTGTTTAACTGAAATCTACGTATGGGGGACTCAAGAACGACAGTTTTAGGAAAAAGTATCAAATTAAAATATTAATTTTCAAATTGGCATATAAAACAGCCACTCATAATTTGTATATAATGGCAAAACTGTTTTTCCCTTTTGATATATTCTTGCAACACTATATATCACGATCCTAATTGTATCAAATAACGCTTCCCTTAACAATAGAACATGTATGATTGTGTCTCCAACAAATATATTCCATTTGAATATATGTATCAATTAATGCATATTATTAAAAGAAGGAAACTACGGTATTTTTTTTCTCTAACAGTTAAAACCTTTGGGAAAATGTGTATTAGCTTGCAATTGACGAACAATATCGAGTAATACATCTTCTTCCTACAAGAGACAACTAAATTTATCATTGTTCATAGATGTAGGTCAGACACAGATGAATCGCAAACAGACTGCAGAGCTGAAACTTACAAGTACACGTCAGAGATATAGCAAGTAACATGGATGTGCAAATTTCCGAATTTCATTTAAATAACTGTTAACGCGTGCGCACGTAGATTTAATGTCGTAATCTTGCTTGCTACAAATCAATTAATAAAATTAAATACATAATATTTACCCGAATAAATCGAACATCGTTGTTTTAAATAAATAAATAAAATAACATTTGATCTCTAATTTATTTTATTGTTTACCAGAAAGAATCGGACTTTTTCAAATAATTTCCGTAAATGTATGTTTTGCTTTGAAAAAATAAAGGTACTGTAATCAAGTGTAACATGCAAACTCATTGTAAGTAGATCTACCAAGTCTGATAAAAGCCAATTCATTCTCTTTTTTCAAATGCTGAGCAAAATTAATCTTTATCATTTTCCTCAATAAAATCTGTATTCAACATTCTAATACTGACAGGTGGATCGTAAAAGTCCGTATTCGCTACTAGCGTCTTCATTTTCCGTAAAATACTAGTAGCATGTTTCAACGGACTATTTTTATGTCAAAACAAACACACGGCCGAATCTGGCAATTAACGAAATGCATCGAAATGCATATAAAATATTTAAAAAGTCAACATCTAAATCTCTTATTTGGAATATCAAATATAAAGAAAATACCTAAAATCTAATGCTTATCTTTCAGATATATTCGGTATAGTGGATTTGATTTAAATCTTCAAAACTCAAAAGTGTCTTCACAGAGGGTTATTTATAAATAGTGTGTATATTCAAGTAATAGTTTATTGTTATTGTCATTGGTTACTTAAACAAATCAAATATATTCACAATAGTACTGATAGAGCATCTTGTGACTTGATATTTGGTGAAGTTTGTTCATGCATGTACACTGTCAACGAAAGTAGGCAAACCCAGCCTGATTACTGAAATCGTATAGCTATGCACATGCTTTGATGGCGTTTGTGTTTTGGCTGTACGTACACCGTTATTATCAACTGTTGTTACTAATAAACTGAAATATATTTATAAATTTTTGTTGCGCTTTTGTATTGTTATATATCATTATTGCCATTTCATCCTATTTTTACAGAAAAAAACAAACAATACGCACATGCCTAGTTTTCTCGAAAACTATAACGGTGACTCCCTGTTTTCTTGTTTTCGGTGAATTACGCATATAATGATGCATACAGGTTTTATAATTCAGGATTTTTGATGAAACAGATATGTTCCTTTTGTCAAAAATTGCTTTATAAAATATAGATAATGTAGTTTTTTCCGTATAATACCGAATAACAAAACAATTTTGACAAAATATATACAGTTTCACCATTTAGGGAAGGTTTCCTTACAATAAGCCATTACACCCAATGAGTAATACTACTATTTGCTTAAATAAGAACAACAAAGTATTTTCTAAAATGCATTAACGGATATGTCATTAAAAGAATTTTCCACAAAATCTAATTCGGTGACCCACATTTTCATCGCTTCATTGTACTATATATGTATTGTATATATAAACATGCAGCTTATTTTGCAAGTTTTAAGATTTGTGTCTTGTGTTTGTTAAGTGTTTTTCGTATTGTGCATGAATTGGATAGGTAATGTGTAATTGCCTGCAGTAAGGGATAATCCCCAGGGTTTTCGCATGCTGATGCAGCTGGAAATTCGTATTATTTTGAGATTCAAAATTCGGTAGGAAATACGAGTACAGGGAAATGTTATCTTAATTGCAGTGCGCAGACTGGTGACAGATGTGCGAACAAATGCAAATGTATCCTTCAAAAGTGTTTGGCCTGTTTGACAACAGTATATGCATTCGTCAGTGGCAGCTATGCCAATCAAGTTACTGCTATTTGCATATTTTAACTAGAAGCAGACTTCTTGATTAATTCCTGTTAATAAAATGTCGACGTGTTTTCGCGCATTGGCGATACAAAACAGTATGTCTATCACTTTGATTTATTCGTAAAAGCCATTACAATTTGAAGGACAAAATCGATAGTATTAGTTACAAATGTGCTAAAATTGAACGAGGCTTATAATTGAAATAATTTTACATTGTAATGTGATTTACAAAACCACAGCTCGAAATTAATTATTAAATACCAACACTCATGAAACATCTCTAAAATAGCATCGATTGCTTACATAAATATTTTATCTTTATCATGCGGCATATCTCATATATCCACTAATAAAAGTTGCCCTGTTTTTTGGGACCTACATCAGTTTTATTTTCATATTTTGAAGAAAATATTGGCCAAAAAATCAATTCGTTACGAAGCGAATGGATCATGTACTGATGATCCAAATATTATCATTGGAAAAATATTAACTCCCAAAATAGCGTGATTACCCCAGCACGACAAACGCGGTAATGGAATCACTGCATTGGGATATATTGTACGTGGTGTTATGCAAATGCTGATATTTGTGACAGTGAACGCTGAGTAAATATAGTTGTGTAATAAGCCTGTAAAAACTGAGTTGAGTACCTACCGCCTGTCTTTCTGGATAAGAAATATATATCAGTCATCCACAAGTCTAGGGGAGTTTCGAGGCAATGGCAATTGACCTGAGTCTGCGTGATAAACGTCAAGGGACTATACCCCAAAACCATATTAAATAATCAATGTTAAGGTTGCTTGGTCCAATTTTGTTATTATATAATTAGTTTACAAGAAAGGGCATAATATATTGTTTTATTGATTTCATTATGGTTTGTTCCTAATTATGGTTTGCATTTTATTTGATCAGGGGTGATATTCTGAAACATTCTGAAAATTACTGCTAAAGAATGTTCTATATCTTAATTTGAGCTAAGATGTATTTTCTTCGTTTTTATCAAAGAAATTTCTTAGAGAAATTTGTTAAAGAAAATAACATGAGACAACATTCTACATATAATGGTAGTATTGAGTTGAAAATAAAAACAAAGGCATTGGGTCTAATAAATGGATATTAAAGATATGACTTTTAACATAAAAATGGCAATACACCATTTAAGTTTATAAAATTTTAATATATTGTCATTATTCTCTTAAAATCGAAGATTGCTTTAGTTTTTTCTCTAATTATCATAATATTATCTTAGAAATAATATAAGAATAAATTTTGTGTCTTTAAATGTTAGAAAGCTTTGCACCAGTCTCAAAAACTTAGATTTGTTTTAGACAAAAATATGAAACACTGTTTTTGTCATTCTTACTTGAAAACCTGAAAACATGTTACATCAATTAGTGAACATACAATTTCATGTGCTTACAAATAATTTGTATATTTTATTGTAAAAACTTTCATCAATGTGTTTCTTTTTGGTCTCTAAACTCGACAACTAATTGAAAATTAATAAGCTCAAATATAAACTCGGGTAATATCGAATTAATCTGCTATTCTGTGCATAAGCCTCATTAAATGGTTTTATTGTTATATATTTCACAATGTAAATATCAATATTATTATAAGATTTAATGTTTGTGTTATATTGATTTACTACTTAAATGATCTATCACTGTATCACCATGTTTTCTTAAGCAAGTAGTTTATATTCTTAGACATGGTTTCTCTAAGAATTTTGTGTGAATCCAGCTAAGATAAAATCTAAGAAAATAATTATCTTAGCTTAATTTAAGAAAACTCTTTGAACATTTCTTAATACAGACAAACTACACATAACAAACACACTTTGTTTGTCTAAGAAAAATCTATTTTAAGGACAATAACCGTTATTCTTAGAATTTTCTAAGTTTCATTTTACAATAATTAGAGAACAACTAAGAATTTATCACATTTGCAGAACATAAAAAATACATTTATAAAATCTTAATGAAAAAATGTCTTATAAAGGTTCAGAATACCACCCCAGATCAGTTGGTTTCAACAATAAATGTGATATTTTTAAATTGTGTTGTTAGATTAATTGTCAGAAACAATATCTGACTGAAACCTAGTGTTTTTCTAAATGTCTTCATTTTTGTCCGACACTGTTGGAATTTAATAATTTTAGCATAACAATGAAGCAAAAGGGGCTTCTCATACACTTGTGTACAATAAATAAATGTATGTACTGTAAATAATTAATTTAACAACATCTACGGCGTTTGCATTTCATGTTAAGCTCACTTTGGATAGAAGGATTACTTTATTCAGGTAAAATGTCTAGCACTCTTTATAGCTAAGTTAAATTGCGTCAATAAATACACCGCGATCGGATATCCAACGAAAATGCAAGCGTCTGAGATACGAACCTTGCCTGTATTGCCCATTACGCATGCCCAATTGGTCAATAGCCGAACCGTATATACCACTGGCAACCGATAAAACATTTTGTCATACGTAACAAACGGTTTATGACTTTGAAGTTCAATAACTGACCATTCTAAGCTTCTTATAGGACATAAGTAATTTAATATGGAAATCATTATTAAGCATGACTCTGCAAACTTAATTATGGATCACACAATACACTGTGTAATATAAACAATACCCGGGGTCATATAACTATATAGCACATGGTAATCGATTCAAATGTCCGTGATGTTTACGGCTTTCATTTAATCATGTTTTGTTTCATGCAAGACAATAACGTCACTGTGGGAACAACGTTTTTCCATCGCAGCTCGGTGTCTAGCATCCGGTATAATCAGTATTCATTAATTAAAACATTAGATATATGCTAATTGCCTGAATGATTTATTACTCTAAAGATTGATATCATGATAATACAAATATCGTTCAAGCCCTCTATATCTCGCTATTTATCCGTTTGCTTCGAGAGATATTTATATTACAACAACTACTTAAAAAGCAAATTAGATCTGTATAATTATAAACTCAATAAAAAATTGATTAATCAACGTGTTATCAAATCACTCGTGCTTCGCACAAGTGATTTAATAGATGAGAAATAATATATGAAGTTTTATTCAGTTTAACATAAATATACAACAAAGCTATGTAATCTGGCTTTTTACACCCAACATTACGGCTTCTTCCTGAAATTGCATGGCGATGATCTGAAAATTGAACTATATGATGCTATGTCTTTAAAGCGTTTTATAAAAAGACGAGATGTAGTTCATACATGTTTTTTTTTTCATTTCATTGTGCCTCAGCTAGTTGCAATTCTGCTACTCTGGTTTGCATCTAGCAATTGAGTGATAATGGTAATTAAATTGAATAGTATTCTCTTTTATTGCTGTTTCATTTGAATTGCGATGCAATGAGGTTAATTTTTATTTACACTTATATTTTTGTGTGAATAATTCGGGGCCAAGTGTGAGGTTCGGGCGCCCCTAAACCGGTTTAAGTCCCCAATGTGTTTTTGCATTGACTGTTAAAAGGCGGTGAACCCAGTGTTATTCAATTTTAGTTTTGGTGTATTTCTGTACGTTATGTGTTTCAATGCTGTAACGTGTGTACATGTGCCTTTTAAATGAATAATTCTGGTCTAACTGTGAGGTTTGGCGCCCATTAACCGGTTTATACCCCCAATGCTTTGCATTGACCGTTCCAAGGCGGTGACCCCAGTATTATGCATGTGTTTTTTGTGTGTGTTTTTTATGTGTTTGTGTGATGAGTTGTGTAGTTTTGGGCAATTAATAAATAAATAAAGGACCTCGGGCTGCTAATAAGTGTTCTCTCCTGTTGTCGCAACTGGATTGTCGCTTTGTTTATATTTAACTCTTACACACCTTTACTCTTTACACTGGTTGTTCGATAACAAACTAGTTTAGAAAATATTATTTCTTAAATAAAGCAGATTCATTTACAAACTAGACTACAAATATAATGTTACACGATATAGCGACATTTGTATTAAGAAAAGAGACACAGTGACTAGTAATCTGTATGCCAGAACGATGTAACATACCAAAGATATCAATATCAACCATTAGGAAACATATTATAGAAACTGTTAATTGCGCGTTATCTCACTAATTAAACGGGAAAACTGTTTAAGGTCGAGATTACCAATCGTTAAAAACATTCTTGCTTATATTTTCCCTGCGATAATCACAATAAAAGTGAGACCTAATAAAAGCACTTGCATCCATTGGGTGCAATCATATCATGTGACGATACCAGTAATGGTGTAGTTTGTGCTGAAGGCATGTTGCATACAAAACTATTTCCTGTCGAGGTAAGCGATTGCATAATACATGTATTATTGCGTGCTTTTATTGAAGCAAAACTAGAACATATTGTGCTTTTATAAACAACTTAAATATAATCAACGTTAGGATAAAATAATAAATACGCAGTTGGAAATCTGTAAAACTTTGAAGTAACTGCTATTGTGGCAAACTTATTCTAGTTCTCTCGTTGAAACAGTTATTAACAGATGCAGATTTGAATGCGAATTACATCAGAAAGTATTGCTTTGCAAACACAACAATTGACAGCCAATAATTTAAATATTTGCATAGTCGCGTGTTGCTATGACAGGCGCGCAGTTGCTGATGATTGTATCCAGGCAAGACATATGTTAATTTCTAAAATAATCAAACGTCGTCTAAAAATGAATACTGTATTTGTCGAAAAGAAAAGTATAAAAATGTGGTAACCATGTTGTCCTTAGCTTCAAAATATACATTTGTAAATTAATATGACATCAGAACGCTGACAAAAATGTTGTTAGCAATTTTAAGTGATACGTTAAATCATGTACTTGCCGTAAGAAATTTATAACGTACAGTATGATAATAATTTCCTCGTTTTTGCTATGACGGCTTTAGAATGGGATAAACTAAATTCTATCCTGTCCATTTTCTGTTTTTAAAAGGTACTATGCTTCAGATTGTCCAATTATATACAATGTAACAAGATTTTGTTAAAAAGTACATAATTACAATATTGACATTTTCATATAATGCAACAAAAAACATTAAATAAAAAAACAATCAGGTAACAAAACAGTTATCACATGGGTAATGAGGGAACAGTCAAAACTGTTGGCTCTCGGTGTCGTGACAACAGTTTGAACTGCTTCCGTCGGCCTAGCGGCAGTCTTCCTTCCACATTGGGCCAACAGTCTGACTGTTCCATAAACACACATGTGATAACGGTATACTGTTTTATAATTTTATTCCATTCAGTTGTGAACACTATTTTGTTTCTATAAGTCGAGTATAAATAAAAATAAAATATTTTCAAAAGATTTAAATACCATTATTTTCATGCATTCATACTGTGCATATACTATTTAATTCCAATTCCATTCAGCTGTGAACAGTAATATGTTGCAACAAATAATTATATTTTATAAGTATACATTGTAAATATATATATCATAGAATTGTCTTACCTTAATCGTATTGAATTATGTGTTTATATTTAAACACAAAGCAATATATAAATACTATGATGTTCATGCAAGCATATGTAATATGTACGATGTATTATATATATGCTAAGACATACATCGTTATTTTTCTTAATAAATATGAGATGCTTCATGGGTTAGACTCAAACATTCCAAATGGCCAAATAAGGAAGGCATATTGTATTGTATTGTGTTCTCCATATATTACTGTATAGGTATATATTGGGCAATAAATACGTTTAAACTAAACTAAGGAAGGCGTACAGTATTGTGAAAAGTCGATCGAGTTACACACATAAATACATCTTGTAAGCAATTAATGAGTGCTTGTGAAATGTATAAGAAACGTTCAATTTCGTTAACAACATTTAAGTAAGTAAATTGTAGCACACGATCGGATCTTATCTGCAATTACAGAACATATTGTGGATGATAAAATAATTTGCATGATGAAAGATATGCTAGTGTGTCAATTGGATAATTTTGAAAAAAGTAAATTTTACATATGGGACCTGAATAACCATAATAGCAAATTATACGTCAACGGTATTGAATTTTGTATGAAAATGCTATCTACGGGTTGCTCAGTCGCTTGATTAACGTTTTATTATTCAACACTTAGCTCGTAATATGTATACCTACTTCGGAATAATTGTGCATCCTGCACTAACAAATATCAACGGTTAAAATTAAGATGCTATCAAGTGCCATTGCAATCAATAGATGTTGGTACTTCCTGGTTTTCAAGTGCCATTGCAATCAATAGATGTTGGTACTTCCTGGTTTTCATTAGGATTTTATGTTATCATTACTTAACAAGCCCTTTGTATACGTTCATATTACAAACACCTTACATTATTTATCCTAATAATTGTGAAAGTATTGTGTGTTATACTTTATTCACTAGAAAGTACTTTTTCTGCAAAATGGGACTCAAGGTTGAGAATGCCAGAAAAAATTATGTAATTAAGATATTAATATTTGGCATAGACTAAAATAATAATTATATATAAAAAGGTCCATATAATGGTAAATGGTTTACGTCTTCTGAAAAAAACAATTGTATATATTTAGGTCATGTTTGGTTAGCCCTTTTTCTTGTGTACATTTTTACTCCAGAACTGATGCGTTATCACAAGGCAGATTAACACCTGTATGCCCTTAAGGCTACACGGTTGTGTCTTCAATATACAACAGAGTTTTCGTATAATATCATAGACATGTATATAAAATATACAATACGATGAATCACGAGTGGAAATATTTTTTATTTGATAGTATTATTCGGCATATAAATTGGAATTAATCAAAGACATGCATGTAACATATATGGACATAATCTGTGTGGAGGTTATCTCTTTGAAATACATCATAGGTTAAGAAGTTAATAGCAAAGTAAAACACATGGTTTACAAAGACAAAACAGATTTCACAATTAAAAAAATAGTCCCTGTGGGAACAGTTGTATTTGCTTTTCTATAACTATCAATATTGAGTAATTCATCTTGTTTCTACAAGACACATCTACATGTATCATTGGACATGGATGTAGGTTAGACAAAGGTGTATCGTACACATGAACTACTCGGCTACAGCGCTCGTCGTAGACACATGCTATTTTGAAGTTATGTCTGAAACCTTTCTTTTTCGATGACAGTAATTACAGAATACAAGTCGCAAATTAATATCTATGCCAAACACTCATACGATATACACAATAACTAAAACACTAAAGAACTAAAGACAATGGAATACATAAGTTGGGCATAGCAGAGCATTTTTTGAAATAAATATGAGGTGTGTCATGGTAAAACCGGGTTTAATGCATGTGCAGTCCGCCCGGACTGATCCGGGACGACACTTTCCGCTTTGTTGGTACTTTCTGTTTCAATGAAGTCTCTTCAAAACATAAATCCACTGTAGGCGGACAGTGCCGTCCTGGATTAGCCTGTGTGGACTGCACAGGCTGATCCGGGACGACACATTACGCACGTGCCTTAAGCCCGGTTTTAACACGGCACGCCTTCATATGTATTTTAAATATTCACTGGATGCTAACGCACTGTCATTTACTTTCAAATAAATTAAAATAACCAACTGAAACCTTGATACCGATGAATGATATTTGACACAACACTGCTATTTGACACAACACTGCACGTACAAAGTGAAAATCACCAATGTATAGTACCCATTAATCAATAATCATTAACGAATGATGTTGTAAGTTACTGTTTCTTTTCTAACATAATACATGTACAAAAATGTTGCAGCTTTGATAAACAATTTGGCTTGTCATTCGGAAAATATATATTTCGTATGCAGTTGTTCAGTTTATATATAAGGTTGGTGCCAGTAAAATGATAAAGTAAAACGGTGTTGTACAAACAATAATGTCAATAGTATATATATATAAAGAACCGTGTGCTGTTTCTAAGGGTTTCTCTGTTGCTGTGCAGCTGGACATTCATAGTCTTCATTTTTAAGGTTATAACTTCTTCAAGAAATGCGGCTACGGGACAATAATATTTTAATTGCATTTGTGCAAATTGTTGACAGATGTGCAAACGAATGCAATGTCTCCTAGATCGCCTATATAGTGTTCAGCAAACACGATTGACCGCAATCAAGTCTAATATTTGCATGAGTCAATGGCAAGCAAGTTGCTAATATTTGCATATTATGACCAAAAGCAGACTACTCAGAGATTCCTGGTTAATAAAATGACATACGTCGGACGTGTTTTCGCGCATTAAGGCGATACGAGACATTATGTTTGTTTTATCTTTCCTTTATACGTAAAAGCAGTTACAATCTGAAGGGGAATATCGACGCAATGGTTCGAAAATAGGATCCAATAGCATAACGATTATGATTTAAAACTATCCTACATTGTTAGGTGGTATACAAAACCACCGCGTTTTCTACGCTCGAAATAAATTATTTATGTGTACAAACACTTGTTACACATCTCTACAATATAATGTTTTATTATAAAGCAGCACATACACATGTATCATATGCAATTATTAAAGTCAATCTTCAATTCGTAATTATGAAACAACTGTGGAACCTTCCAGGTAATATACCTGATTCATTTCACGTTTTAAAGTTAATGTTGGCAAAAAGATAAATAGATAACCAAAAAAAGATATTGTTATGTTTTTATTATAATAAATATTTGTATAAATGGCAAGCTATTAATCCCAAAACGACGTGATTTCATAGAACGACAAGATCAGAACAAATGAATGTATTGGGATATCGTTCATGTGTGTGTTTTTTTGTACAAATCTGGCAATTATACTATATTTGAATAGAGTGTCATGTCTTTGCTAGACTGTGTTCAATATGAACGCTAGGGAAATATAAATGTTCGATAAGCCCGTTAACTGACATTGAGTAGCTACCGTCTGTCTTTCTGGATAAGAAATGTATTAGTTATCGTCAAGCCTAGGGAACTGCCGAGGCAACACGGTCGACCTTAGTTTGCGTGACATACATCAAGAGAATATACCTAACGGCCATATTAAATAATCAATGTCAAGCTTGCTTGACCAGATTATGTAATGCTATAATTGGTTTACAAGACATAACATATGATATTGTCTTAATGATTGAGCAATTCCTGTTCCTAGTTATGGTTTATATAGATTTGTTCAGATCAATTTGTTTCAGCAATAATTCACTTTTCATTTAATTGTTAGTTTAATTGGAAGAAAAACATGTCTGACTTAAACCTTTTATTTCTCAAATGACTTACATTTCGTTTGTTCCGACGCAGCTAGAGTTTCATAATTGTATCATATAATTGTTATGTTATTTTCAATGAAGCAACATCGGCTCCCTAAAAACGCACACAACACGTTCATGTATGTACAACTGTACATGTAATTAATTTAACAATATGAAAGTCATTTCATTTCCTGTAGAGCTCCCATTGGAAAGAAGAAGTAGTACAATCAAACGATAGACTTAGAACTATCTGTAGTTAAGTTAAATTGTGTCAATGAATACACCACGACCCGCTTATCAAAGGAAATGTGATTATGTTTTAGATACGTTACCGTGACTATATTGACGCATGCTCAATTGGTAAATAGCCAATCTATTTACAAATGTATTTCACTGGCAACGGACCGTGCAGTTTGGCATAAATAACTCACGGTTTATGGACAGACGTGAAACAACGGAACATTCTAAGCTTCTAGAAGGACATATGTGAAACCCATTTTCAATGCAAACTTAATTACGTATTCTAAACCAATACACCATGTACTTAGTAATTAATCGCACATCCGTAAAACGTGTGTTTGTGATGGTGCCAATGGTTGGCTAAATCGAATCAAATGTATGTGATATTAATGTCTTTAGTTAAATAATGTTTTTGTTTCGTGCAAAACAATAGCGCCACGTGTGGGAACAACGCCTTTCCATCACAGTTCGTAACCTAACATTTGGAGTAATCAGTGTTAATTCATTGAACCAAAAGATATACGTTAATCGCTATAATGATTTATTACTCGAACGATTTACATTATGAGAATAAATTTATCGTTTAGTCTCCTTTATATCTATTTGCTTCGAGCCATATCCATATTACAACCATTATTTTATATTCATGTCAATTGCCAATATATAGTATACATATGCTTTTCGATCACGCTTGGTGGCTAACAAGAAGGTCATTCTTTCTGTAGATATCTCTTATCTGTTTATGCATTGCTAATACAAATCATTCAGAGAAATGCTAATGGGCTTTACAAGTTTTTATAATTATAATCGTTTTGTTTTCCTGTGAAATACATGTTGGACATTTTCTGGGTTTATTATTTTATTATTTAGTATATAACTGCGTATTTTTTATTGAATATAAAAAGGGTGTCGTGGCTGTGGTCGCAAAAGCTAATCCAGGACGGCACTTTCCGCTTTTATGGTATTATCTGTTTCAATGAAGTCTTCTAAACATAACTGCACTGTTGGCGGAAAGTGTCGTCCCGGATTAGCCTATGCGAACTGCAAAGGACAATTTGGGACGACAGTTTACGCACATGTATTAAGCCAGATTTTCCCAAGACACGCCTCATAATTTGGACTTAATTAATAAGCTTTGACTAAGACACACGAAACCTTAGAACATGAACTTTGTATGCAATTCCCTCTACTATGCGTTTGCAGCTAACACATAGAGAATAATGCACAAGCATCGCCGTTAATATTATTCTAAGCATCACCTTATATATTACACAAGACCAGGCAGTAACCTGTTATTATATTTATCACACCACCTTTGTCTAAAATTACACCAAATGAGCTGATTTTTTATATTAAAAATATTTCAGAGAAGAGCTGATTTTGCTGAGCCGGATTTACACAAGTTTATGTACATGTAGATATTGATTTGTAAAATTTAATTCGGTAACACCATAATATATTTTATTATTGTGTTGAGACGACATTTTGGAGTTGTGAATTGAAATTGATATGTACAAGGTCCTGTTCAAACTGAAACCAAGTGATGAATTATATTGCATTTTGAAAGTCATTTAAATAATTGTGTATTGTTGCTTTATTGTTCAATTGGTGACGTCATTATAATAGCGAAGTTCACGTTTTTGTAAGATCTTGAACAATAACGTGTTTGAAAATGTATGCGGATCACAAATAATACAAAAAAACGTTCTTGGTATCAAATTGTTTGTTATGGTGATTTGATTGCTGTTTAAATTGTTAATGTTGCAGATGATTCCGACTAAATGACGTAATCCAAACACTGACCGATAAAGGTGCTAGCTGACTGATATATCGAAATAAACCAAAAATCTTCAGGCAGATGTATGTCAGTCTGAGGTCCATATCGTGTTATGATAAAATATTTTTAACACTAGTATTCCAGTCTTCCTTTGTAAGTCATAATTAATGTTTTCAAATTACGTTACTTAAAACAACAACACGACTGGTCCAGTATGAGGAATGATTGGTCAATGTTAATGTAATACTGTCAATTAACAAATCCACTATTTGCTGTTTTGAATATATTTGGATGGAATGCAATATTTTCAATATATCGCGCATTAAAACATATTTCGTTTTAAATGGGTTGTGCTGCATTACAAGTAATGTTTGTCTTAAATATTGTCTTGCTTTCATATATAATGATTCAGGTTGCTATTTCGGAAGCATCATTATTTGAAATATTGCTTTTTTCAATTCTTGAAACGCTCGATGGTGTATAATTGACTGATAGAGTCAGTTGAATTTGCAAAAACAGTATTCATGCATAACTGTATTAGCTGGTTGGAATTGATTTAATATTAAAACGACACTGGTTGGACACTGCATTGACATGACATGAAATAATGTGTCATGTTTAACAGCAGTATGGTGTATTTATATTGGAAATGACCCAAATGTATAACACCAGTGGCAAGTTATTGGTTGATGATGAAGTCACATTAAAACGCATACTCTGTATCAACACAAATTAATACCTTCAATAATGTTTATTTTTCTTTGATTGAGCAGGTGTCCTTATTAGAAAACATATCAATGTGCGGAATGATGCGAGGAATAGTGCAATCACTCGTGGCCTCGTGCAATCACTCGTGGCCTCGTCACATTAAGACTGATGATGTAACATTAGACAGTCATCAAAACATAACACTCCAATTAGCTATCAGTTGCAAACATCCGGCAGTTACGACCCAATCGATTGATGACGTGATTTGTTCCGAGAATATCCACAATGCAAGTTTGTATCACAACAGTGTTGAATTTTAACGGTAAATG
The DNA here is from genome assembly GCA_027627225.1 of Congeria kusceri. Lineage (NCBI taxonomy): Eukaryota > Metazoa > Mollusca > Bivalvia > Myida > Dreissenidae > Congeria > Congeria kusceri. Next base: position 31,395,191 of record CM051034.1, read on the forward strand.
ATTTGTAAAAACTAGTAATGTTAATATGTGATTCATATATCAAATTACAATGTCAGTATATTTTGCATTACACTATATTCACGAGATTTTATGTAGACATATACTCATAAACCTAAAACAAACATTAATGCCAGACTCGTATATCGTAAAATGGTCATTAAAATTAAACTTTCATTTACGAGAGTGCCAATCTATGTTACCATTAGAATGTTATATTTGCAATATCAAGCATGCTTGCATTTTCAAGCAGACATGCTGTCGACTGGTAAGGATATTTAGTGAAATTATTTATTTCTATAACTGCCAGTAATTTACTTTCAACAAGAAGATAATCATATACTCCATAAATATTCTAGCTTCTTGAGTATATTAGTCTTGGTAAACCAAATTATATCACAATAGTTCATTAAAGTGAAGCATGTGTAAGACGCTTTTTTCCGGTATATTGTTTGCCGGCTCTTTTACTCGCTTACTAAGGAATTGGGTTCTTTGTAATGTCATAATCAAATTAGGCGTGTGAGAGTTTTTCAAACAACGAAGTCTTTGTAAGGTAGTCCATTTTATTATCTGAAATAGTATCAGATCGCACACCTGAAATAGTATAAGACCACGCACCTGAAATAGTATCAGATCGCACACAAATATAATAGTTAAATAAAATATCATATATCTGCATGCACATAATATATATAATTATTTGCATATTAAGATGTACAATTATTGTGATCATTATTCTTTTACTAACAACGTTTTTATAAGAACCTATAAAAAATATATTAACATACCACTTAATTCCATATAGTTTATATAAGCATGCCAATTTATAAAATTAATAAACGCGAAAGAGAAAATGATTAAATAATTAATATAAAATAGTTCAGTATAATGCTAACATAATAACTTTATTTTAGTACAATACAATACACTACAATTATCTTGGTGCTGGCATCTTTCTATGATCTATAAATAATTGCTTATAACGGAATACGAAATTAGCTGAATTCCACCCAGGTTAACTGCATGTAATCTGATTTCCACTATACCCTGATTATATTATGATATCCACACATGAGCTATTAACATAAGCCCAAAACATCCTGTTTCTTATATACTTGAGAAATTCTAGGAAATATATAAAGCAATATTTATCAATTTAATTTTCAATCGATGTGGTATTATATCTTTTTAACTGTCATGTTATATTTTACCATTTAATACAATTTAATGCAACAAGTTTCAAATATCAATTTTATTTGTATAACACATGTCAAAACCAAACATCAATAACCAAAACGGAGAAACACGGTTCTATTAAATATTATGTGTGAAATGTGTACAACAAAAATGAGCACAGGCTTGATGAATAAATTGCTGATCTGACTCATGTTCACTTTTAGTATAGCTATACAATCTTAATTACATTGTCTCGTAGGTCCTGGTTTTTTGTTTATATTGCTTCAGCATGGAGTTGCGATGTTATTGCCATGTGTTAAATGTAATATCTGATGTATATGTCGATGAAAATACCTCATCATTTATTAGTATGAGATCACCTTACTGTAGATATATCCTTAGTGATAAAAAAAGCATTATTGCGTATAGTAATATAAAATATATTTGATATAAATATACATAGTGTATAATCTCAAATAGATATTTAACAGCAATGTATTATGTTGTGTTACCCATACAGGTTTCTGTGCTGCTGCGGCAATTGAAATTTCACTGTCAATTATATATACATTGACGATTGCCATGCAGAATGATAACGCCATGGAAAGAATTTGTATCTTCCGTTAAGGCACCAATGCCCGACAACCTGGTTTTTAAAAGTATGGTGACATTTATAATATACCTATGTTGTACCTTAATATTGTTGAACGAATAGAGGGCTCGTAGAAAACGCTGCACGAATTGCTTAGATGTCGTATTCTGCATTACTTTTATATGTATGGAAGCGTCCTAGTGCCACAGACTATTTTATTTGTATTCCATTATCTCATAATTAGGAGATAGTAAGTCCAATTTAGGAGATTTTAGGTCCTAATTAGGATATACTAAGTCCTAATTAAGAGATACTAAGTCTGAATTAGGAGATACTAAGTCCTAATTATAAGATAGTATCTCCTAATTAGGAGATACTAAGTCCTAATTAGGAGACACTATCGAATAATTAGGAGATAGTAAGTCCTAATTAGGACATACTAACTCCTAATTAGGAGATACACAGTCCTAATTACGATATAGTATCTCCAAACTAGGAGAATGTAAGTCCTAATTAGGAGAAATTAAGTCCAAATTATTATATACTAAGTCCTTATTACGAGATACTAAGTCCTATTATAGTATATCCTAATTAGGATATAGTAAGTCCTAATTAGGAGATACTAAGTCCTATTTTAATTGGGACTTAGTATCTCCTAATTAGGACTTAGTATCTCCTAATTAGGAGTACGTATGTCATAATTAGGACTTACTAGCTCCTCCTTATGAGATACCATCTAATCGGGACTTACTATCTCCTAATTAGGGCACAATATCTCCTAATTAGGACTTAATATCTACTAATTAGGACTAACTTTCTCCTAATTAGGACTTACTATCTCCTAATTAGGACTCACTGTCTCATAATTAGGACAGAATGGATTATAATTAGGACACAGTAACTCCTAATTAGGACTTATTATCTCCTAATTATAAGATAATGGCATACAAAAATAATAAAGACTGTGACACTAGGACGCTTCCATACGTAGGCCAATGATATCAGACTTTCTTAAAAATTTGTAACGAGTTAACAAATCAAATAAGCTAATTATATATGCCATTGTATGTAACAACCTTTGTTATTCATCATTCGTTAAACGTATATCTTTGTTTTAATTAATTTGTACTTTCCATTTGAATCCACGGAATCCAAAATAGTCTTACCCACTAACGACTCTGCAAAAGGGATTTATATGCAAAGGTGTATTTTAAACGCTTTATTAGTGATGTGAGTTTTTGTAAATGTATTCACGAAAAGCGTTTCAAAAGTTGTTTAATTGTTGCTATTTCAATAGATGTTTATTTATCAAAGACTAATTATTTCTAATATATTTCAGATTCAGGCGAATGATTTAGATCCTTTAAATATAAAATGTACTTTTTCATTGGGAATCGTTGACTAATTATAATTTGCTAATCTGTGGATATGCCCCTTTAAAAAAAATTAAGTCTTTTTTAAATTTTTGTTTTAAAATACCCTCATACATCGTAATAAAAAGCTTAATAAAGCACGTTCTTAATCAACCAATATTAGCCACATAATGTGACACGGTTTAGCGACATGCACGTTTTTGATTATTAATAAGAAAGGAGACGCTATAAGTCTGTACTTTCATCAGAAGAAGTATTAAAAAAAATAAATGATATCAATATCAACCGTTTGTATTTGGTGTCCTCTGAGGATGCTGGTAAACGATTTACTGCAATTATGTTAAAGGATCTCACGCTACAAGCCATCAACTGTTAAATGTGACGGTCCCAGATGGTTTCCTTTCCATATGCTGCTCAAGAATAACTCATCTACCATTCGGATGGGACTTCTTTGATTAATTGCACGTCACCATTTTGTCTATGGCAACCGAAGTCTAGACACGTTCGTTGTTAGATTGACATTGTCGTAATTCGAAACTAAGATTGCGATTATTATGCCATAACCATGTCGAACCCCCACACTTCCAATCTTGTGACACACATAATTTTGGAACGCCCGTGTATTTTGAAGATATTAATTCATTTTTATTGACCCTTATTGTTGGTGCGAAGGGTTTATAATAACTTATTTTTGGTTTTTGGTTTTACTAAATGACATGATTGATGCCCCCGTTACAAATCAGTCCTTTGTTTTTATCTAACTTCTAACGAAAACATACTTCGCCTATGTTTTATTGTCATCGAATGAAATTGGTGTGTATGAGACAAATACCATGTAATATACAACGTCTTCCCGACCAGTGGATTATGATTAATTTTTTGAAACATTTATTTCTAACATTAACTATGTTAAGCACCAAAACGGCTTTTGCGGCTTTTAAGAACAACACGTCCGTTTCCTGGTTATGCAAATGCTGCATGTATATGGTGTTCAGAGAACATTGGTTTTATTTGCTTGATCACATATAAAGACATAGACACGGTTCACAGATCCGGATGATTTTTGGAACTTTGTCGTGGCGTTATAAGCGCTAGATTAATACCATAGAATCGGAAAAGCATGCATTGCCAATTAATAAGTCAACATTGATTTGTGTTATGGAAAGTCAGTTTTTGCACTGATAAATGTTTATTAATGTTTAATATTGTTGATCATTTCAGTTGCGTAATGTAATATTAAATAAATATTTTATTGACAAACAAAATTATCATCCACAAATTTGAATATTGTCGCATTAGGATAACACATACGTATGACAGTTGATTTAACATTCGTTTCCGTTATTTTGATGTAGTTATATCAATATAACTACATTCTAAATGAAATAAGTAAAGTCAATAATTTATCCAACAAGTCCATATAAACGTAATAAAAAAAATTTGCAAGGCAAATATAACACACGCATCTGAAATCTTAATGGGAAGTGAGCATGAATAAAGAACCGGTTTAAATTATAACAATGCGTTGTATGTGAAGGGTTATTATTAGCTATAGCTTCACTAAAATAACTTAATGCTAAGAAACATTGTTAAAGGCATTGGAAATAATATTTTTAAGTTGGACTACCCATTGTATATAGAATAAATCGTTTCCGTAAACGCGCGCCTGATATAAAGTATTATCATACCACTATGCTGATATCGGCCTGATACAAAGGTGCCTGATATATTTTTTATATCAGGTTTAGTAGCGTTTATATCAGCCAATGTTTGGAGGTACGTCATATTATTCGAAAACAACTATCAAGTCTACAGTTTCAGTAAAAATATATCAGATTCAACAAAACAAGAACGTATATAGTTTATTATTTTCAATCGTCATAAATCACATTAACGTTATTTTTTTAAATATTCACATAAACCCGCACGTTGGTAGTGATATGACGTCATCTATGAAACACAATAAATCATCCATACACATTTATGTCCATACATTCATAATAAATACACTAAAAGTCACTACACAGCATCAGTTTATGTTGAACCAAAAACATTATTACCAAAAATTGAACACACTATAGTCAAATACTGTCAATATTGACACGATCTTGATGATGTCAATTTCAATACACAACTCCAAAATGGCGTCTCAAAACAATTCGGCGTTATGTGTTCTCCGATGAAATTGATCGTTACAATCCATTTCAGTTCGCATTTTCAGTATTTTTTCAATGAGCATGCGTGTAATATATGTATTTATAGTGAAAACAGTTCACTTATCATTACGAAATGTTAATAATAAGGTATTATCCAGTCAACTTTTAGAAATCCATAACTACGTGAACGTGAACGTGTAAAAGTCAGCTCAGCAAAATCAGCGCCGCCCTTAGTTTTTAAATATATAAAAATCAGCTCGTTTGGTGATATTTTGCGAAAAATGTGGTATGATAAAGAGAAAAACATGTTACTGCCTGGTCTTGTGTAATATATCAGGTTCGGCACGAATAAAATAACGGCTCTAAGCCTCACCTGATATATCACACAAGACCAGGCAGTAATCTGCTGTTCTCTATTTAGCAATGCGTATCTAAATACAATTGAAACTGTTTATGTCTTTGTTAAGCCGAATTGTTTAATGAAATGACCAAAATGTAGGTAATTGACAGGTGGTTTGTTTAAAGTTATTTTTACGAGCAAATATTTCGAACTTTAATGACTATACTTGCAAGAAAGACACGGATCAAAATTCAGAACAGATTGAACACTAGTATTCTGGTTCAATGATATGATAACTAATTGCATAACATACACATTATATTCAAGATAATACGATGACCGTTGACGTACAATTTAGAGTTGTGACAGAAAATACTATTAGAACAGTAAGTTTTAAATGTTACCTGTCTCGGAAGTAGGTCTACTTTGTTAAAGTTTTGCTGTTGCTGTATATTATACAATACCTAGAATTACATAGGCCATAAATAATACAAGGTCAGTATTGTTGCTTAGAAAGCTTGTCTTTATTCAACGCTTACCGAATATGTTATTTATCCCATTAATTTTCGTCTTCATTTTAATAGATACGAAAGAATACGTATTAAAACATGAACAACATTATGTCCGGAAAATCAACAATTGACGTCATAAAACTGCGCATGTTCGTTTTATCCCACAGGGTGTTATTTCGTTAATGTCGGCGTGTTGATGGCATAAAATGTAGTTTTAGTATTTAACCAAATAATGCTTGAACTATTTTTATTATTTATTGTTAATAGTTTCTCATTTTACTTTACTTAAAACATAACTATATAAAACTGTGTCTATTTTAAATGAAGAATTCAAAGTTACGTATTTAATATCTCTCACGTATCAATTTGATGAATTATTAACATGACCATTTTAAACAGAAATAGTCTAGGTTTACAGTGCAACGTAATGGTGAATAAACATTTAATTAAAGCGTGTTAATTGATGTAGTAAATGATGTAAATAATCACTCTTCTCACCGGATGTGTTCTGGTAAAATAAGTCATATATTGTTTCACAGAAATGCTAACAAAGAGATTGCGTTTGTTTATTAAGGGAAATTTTGTTGGAAATCACCGTAAACACCTTGTCGGATTTTGGGCATCTGGTTTGTGTTGTGCGTTGTTTTGTATAACATTTCATACCGTCTAATTTAATGAAAATAAATCACACTATTTCCAGATCGCGATCCGTTTGTATATGCAGCCTAGCTTTCTTATTCGCTACCGAGCATTGCACAAGATGTGTTTGCAAGAAGAATTAATTTTATCAAGCCAATAAAACGGCTAAATTCATTTTAGCTTTTTGTGCTAGTGATTAGTTAATTTGTATCTAGCTAAGTACGAAGATACAGCAAAAAATGTCGAAAAAAAACACACAACACTTTGTAATCACAATGGGTCTTTTCCTAATAAATATGTAAATTTTCATGGAAACCTATATAATGTTATTTATTATATGTGGTAACAAACTGTTGCATTATATGTATTAAGTACCTTTAACCACGTAAATATCTCCTAAACGTTACTCAGCCCTGGGTGGTTTCATAGATTTTAATACTGACTGACATTGTTTGCGTTTGTATTATACCATACGTGTTATGTACACATAATTATCAAATAACAATAATAACAACACAATTGTATAACTAAAAACAAGTTCTGCTCTAACTACAAAATAAATCTGGGCCACGTTTTATTGATCGCGAACTCGCCATAAACATTTATCAGATATTAATTTTTAACATTTTAACACAAGTATATGTATATTCGATCTTATAAAAATGTCGGATGGAAATACAATATATACTTTTGATCATAATGCATATTCGATGTACAGTTCAGAATGACTAAATGAAAAAAACTATCCCAAACAAGTTATTTAATTCCGAAATATTTTCGACTTAACAGTCGAAAATTCTGATTCATGCGCACTCTAAGTTGGCGTTATGAGTACAATGAGGTTATTTCCTACGTATTTCTAAAGTTATGATATGTTGTATTGCCCTCCGGGTTTGCTTGGATAAAACTTAGTAATAAACAAAATCGTATATGCGCATTTTGCTTTTGATTAAGACATATTAATATCTTACATCCAAACAAATAAAATGTACCCTCAACTGAGATTTGGAGGCTAGACGTCTGTCAAACTAACAGAAATGTCGATATTGACACAAAAATATGCACAGTCGCAATAATTGCTATTTAATTCTAAACACGTTAAACGAAATAAGGGTATTTTTTTCTGAAACATTCCGCAGAAAAGTAATAAGTTTGCTCTTCTCAACTAGATTCAATTTCACGTCTAATGAGTGTGTTATAGCATTACTTTCATTAATATGCCTGGTAGTCTTGCTTTGAGAGTGCAAAAAAGTGAATCACTACTTGAACGTAATATATCAAATTTGTCCGTTTAGTACAATTACAGAACTAGCAATAGATAAATATTAAAAGTATATTAAATATAAATTTAATATCGACTAAAACATAACGACGCAAGACCAGTTTCATAAAGCATTTTTAGCGCTAGCTTTTTAAAGAATATTCAATCCAGACATTTGATCCATGAAACAGGCCGACTGCTTATTAGCTTCTTGACCTCAGCGTGGATCATGTGCCGATGCAAAATGATCTTTAAACAATTTGTTAATTTAACAAATGTATTTAGTAGTCAAAATTCCAGCTGTCTGGGTCTCATTTTTAATCATTCTCTTGTTGCATTTTAATTTAAAGCAAAAATAGGTTAGTTTATCAGGGAAACTTAAATAGTCTAAAAAATATCGGATTAGGTTATTAACCATTTAAAGCATTATCAAAGAATAAAACGTGCTTGCTTTAAAAGTATAAAAGACACGGTTTGTATGCATGACCTGCTCCTTTAAGCAAGACCGTGTCTTAGAAAGTTGCGCTCTATAACATCCTTTAAAGCTGATATCCAGACATCAGAAATTGTACACGGTGCTTTAGAATCTACAGACCTTGATGACCTGGTGAAGGTGTACGCAGATGAACTGTCAGCACTTATCAACAAGCATGCTAAATTAAGAAAGAAGACGATTGTTCTTAGACCATCTTGTCCATTGTATAATCAGGAAATACATGACGCTAAACATTTGAAACGCAGGCTGGAACGAAAATGGCGAAAAACCAAATTAACAGTTCACCACGAAATCTACAGAAACCATTGTGCAAAAACTAATAAACTGCTTAAACTTGCTAGGGTCAGTTATTACTCTGACAAAGTAGAATCCTGTGGAAATGACCAGAAAAGTCTGTTTAAGGTTACTAAACATCTGTTAGGTGTTTCGAATGATATCATGTTACCCTCCAACAAATCATCAAAGATAGTGGCACAGGACTTTAGCGACTTTTTCATTAATAAAATAGAAACCATTAGATGTGACATATCTTCAAGGAATCAGTCTGGTTCCGATCCAATGAATATCGATCCGGGGAATCAGTTGAGTTCCAATCCAATGAATATCGATCCGGGGAATCAGTTTGGTTCTAATCCAATAAATATCGATTCAATGAATCAGTTTGGTTCCAATCCGATGAATCTCGATTCAAGGAATCAGTTTGGCTCCAATCCAATGAATATCGAATCTGTTCAGGTACCATTAGAAAATCATCTGACAGATTTTGTCCCTGCTACATCCCAGGAAGTGAAACAAATCATCCTGCAATCCCCAAATAAATCCTGTGAATTAGATCCGATACAAACCTGGCTATTGAAATCATGTCTTGATGAACTTTTACCAGTTCTGACAAAAATTATCAACTCCTCTTTAGACTCTGCATACGTACCAAAGACATTTAAATGCTCACGTATAAGACCTCTTTTAAAAAAGCCAAGTCTCGACCAAAATTCACTTAATAACTACAGGCCTGTGTCCAATCTCCCATTTATCTCTAAGGTTTTAGAGAAGGTAGTAGACAAACGTGTTGAACAGCATTTGACATTAAACAACCTTCACGAGAAACATCAGTCGGCATATAAAAAATTTCACTCTACCGAGACTGCTTTACTCAAAGTCCAGAGTGACATTCTCCAGTCTTTAGACCAAAATAAGGCTACTATCCTGGCGTTACTGGACCTGTCTGCTGCCTTTGATACCATCGATCATGGCACGCTGCTCCATCGCCTAGAACATGACTTTGGAATAGCGGGTAAGCCACTTGCCTGGATGACATCCTGTCTAAGTGATCGTTATCAAACTGTGTGCATTGATGGCGAACTTTCTAATCCAGTGCTCATGAAATACAATGTACCGCAGGGATCGGTGTTAGGGCCTAAAAGCTACATCATGTACACCAAACCATGAACTAAACCATCATTTCTATGCGGACGATTCCCAGCTATACCTATCATTTGAACCTGTAGATGTTATTTCACAAGATGAAGTTATACAGCGCGTAGAAGCCTGTCTCAATGATATTGTCTCCTGGATGCACCACAATATGCTAAAACTTAATGCAGACAAAACGGAACTTATACTGTTCAGCTCAAAGCGCAATGCGGAGCATATATCGGAAGTGACTATTAAAGTGGGAGATTCGAAGATAAAATCATCTTCATGCGTTCGAAATCTGGGGGTCTTTCTCGATTCCAAGATGGACATGGAACAACATGTGAATTCTGTGTGCAGGTCTTGTTATGCCCAGTTGCGACAAATAGGTCATATAAGAGAATATCTTACATTCAATGCAACCAAAACTCTTGTTAATTCCCTTGTAACATCCAGACTTGACTACTGTAATGCCTTGCTTAGTGGTCTACCTAAGACAACATTAAACAAACTACAAACGGTCCAAAATACTGCAGCCCGTATCATCACGAGGACTTCTCGTTTCAACCACATTACACCTCTGTTAAAGGAGCTTCACTGACTCCCAGTACAACCCCATGATTGAATTTAAAATACTGACGAACACTTATAAAGCCTTAAATGACCAGTCTCCATGCTATGTCAAAGACATGTTAAAGGTGTATAAACCACAGCGTGTCTTACGCTCTCAATGTGACTTTCTGACTCTCGTGGTTCCAAGATCCCGTACAGTCGCATACGGTAACCATAGTTTTGCAACAACAGCTCCTAAGTTGTGGAATGCGCTTCCAATGGGAATCCGGAACACCGATACTCTTGACGCTTTTAAAAGATATCTGAAAAGCAATTTCTTTTTAAAGATATATTGTTCCTGATGTTTATTTTGAAATGGAAGATTACCTGTGTAATATCTTATTGTGACAGTTTGTTTCCCTCTTTTATTTGATTTTATAAGGCACGTGAATTTTAGCTTTAGTCCTCATGATAATAATATGTCTTATTTTTTCCTTTTCTTTAAATTAAATTTAATTGTTGTTTTATCTTTTAACACTTTATATTTCAATGTTGATACATTTATTGTTCCTTTTAGATGTGTATATGTTGTTTTTTTTGTATACTTGTAAAGCACTTTTGAACGTATTTTATATATGAAAAGAGTGCTAAATAAATTTGGTATAATAATAATATGACAACTTTTAAATAACATACATTTTACTGTTGATATTATTTTTGAAAATCCTTTCCAATATCAAACATATCGTTAGTGATTTTTACATTGGATTGGATAAATGATAATTACAGTTATAATAAAAAAAGAACAACAACAACATCGTACTCATAGTGTAATCGACATTTTTTAATTTAAATGACATATTCTTTGACGTGAAATTTATGCCACAAAGGCCATATAAACACATACTGAGTCGTAGAAATAGCGCTCAAAATCGACAGCCTACACAGCAAGTTACAATGTACATAGGACGGGAGCAATCAGTCTTATTGCAGAGCGGCTTGACATTTTTGGAATAAATGCATCGTTATATCGGTTGATATCCCTTCATAATCCGGAAGTGTCTCATTCGGCAACAGCCTATTATCCACGATGATTAGACTGTTTGAGGTCTAGGATATTTAATGCTCCAGAAAAGAGGTAAGATTCATAGGTATGCTTGGATTTTGATAATGTTATTTTAAAAGGTAGTTTTGAATGTTAGTTTAAGAAATGACCACAATTACATCAGAATATGTAAGTGAAAATTAATTTATTTGAAATTGGAAATTACATTTAATTATATGAATTTGGAATCTGAATATTATACAGTAAAACCCCGCTTTTACGACCACTTGGGGGTCTTTTTAAAAGTGGTCTTAATAGCGGGGTGGTCGTATTATCGAGGTCCGGCAGATCACCGAGTCAGTACACGCATACTCCTGTGTAATTTAAAGTTTTTTATGAAAATAATGAATAATCAATAGATAACGAAAATTCCAATTTGTTTTCAATAACATGTTTTATTGAATAGAGATTATGTAACTTATAGTTATGGATAGTCATCTAGTGTCAATTAACCTAATCTGATACGCAGTCGATGTGCTAATCCCTTATCAAAACATGTGTAACATTGTTTTTCACACGCTCTTTTTATACCGCAAAGCATTATGTTGCTAATTGATGATGTTAATTGTCAACGACCAAATGACACTGGTCGCAGTAACGGGGTTATTTTCAGCATTATTTGGTACGTTCGGTCTGGGATTAGTGGTCGTAATACGGAATAGCGGGGTGCCCGTATAATCGGGGTTTGCGACCATTGAAATATATAGGGAAACAATCGGGTATTTTAAAAAGTGTTCGGTTTAGCGGGGTGGTCGTAAAATCGAGGTGGTCGTAAAGCGGGGTTTTGGTGTATGTAACGTATGTAGTATTAAATAGTATAACAATGATACACCAGCAGCTGTGATACGCGTATAAATAGCTTTTATGCAGACTAATAAAATATATATTCCTTCCAATTTCACCATATTTACGGTGCGTTTAACAATGTCTGAGCAAGCCTTTAACAAACACGAAGTCCACGTGCCCAAAACAAACAAATCGATTTTATTCCGTAGTAGATCTCAATATGAATATTTGATGAAAATGGTTAACAAACATTGGGCAGAATCATATTTTCCCTGACATACTGTATATTTGCATATTCTATATTTCAGTAATTTATAATATACTAATATTCGTCTACTACAATACGCCAACTTTATCTCATCTTACATAATTCATTATGTCGTGTATATGCATGTATATTGTACCATCTATGCACACGTAAATAATAAATAGACCTACTTGGTGTCGTTCAGTTTGACATCTTCGGAAAAGAAGAGGCTTCAGAACAAATATTACAGCATGGCCGAAATGAGCGAAAAAACAGAGTACAGAACACATTTCCCTATAAAGTCTGACAAGCCCGCCTTAACATAATCTTGCCGAGACAGATAATTGACATTGTGTTCCGATCATTGTGTTTTATATGCTGTTTCCGTTGCACAACTAATATGACAGAGTAAACAGACTGAAATAAAATGCATAAACCATTTGCTAATGCATCTTTAACTTAGACTTAGAGTAAATATTAAATACAAACCTGTTTGATAATGTACAATGATGAACATGCGTGATGAATGCATGAATGAATGAATTAATACATGTATGTTTGTATAAACAAATGTAAAAACAAATGAATGAATGCATGAATGAATGAATACATTAATAAATGAATGAATGAATGAATGCATGAATGAATGAATGAATTAATTAATTATTTAATGAATGAATGAATGAATGAATGAATGAATGAATGAATGAATGTATGAATGAATGAATGAATGAATGAATGAATGAATGAATGAATGAATGAATGAATGAATGAATGAATGAATGAATGAAAATGAATTAATGAATTAATGAATGAATAAAAAATAAAATAAATAAATATAATATTTTGTCTGACCAGTGAGTTTTACCTACAGAGTCCTGATCATATAAACATTGAGTATGGACACGATTTAAACATAAATATATAATAATGTGAAACTTTGGCTACATCAGCAGGAGAGAACTCTTGTAAACATCCAAAGGTTCTATTATTTAAGGCAAGTGACCAATTGCCAAAACAACACAGAACTTTACAAAAAAACACGTAACAATTAAACACAAATATAAATTAAAACTGGGGTCATGCCATTTTATAAATAGAAACTGGTGTTCATCTATGGTTAAAGTTTATAAGATACATACTAACTGTTGGCAGCAAAAGAGTTTAATGATATTTTCAATTTATTCACAATAATTGTTTTAGCTCAAACAAACCTAGCTGCTAACAAGAGTTCACCGCTGCTGTCAAAGCTGGAATTTCACTTTGTTTATATTTATATGTGTTACGCAGAACTTATCATCACAGTTCCGAATTTGTGTATACGATTACCATTGGTAAAAATTTTTCCAACTATGTTGCTTTTGATTTTAATAAATTAATTGAATGTGACATTTGCTTGTATTAGCTTTAAATATGAAATGAGATGCGTTGAAGTTAATATTTATTCACAAGTGTCTTTATTCATTTAATTTTGAATAACTGTGTGCCAAATGTCAGGTTTAATGCGCATTTGAACGGGTTTTTATTCCCATTGTATTGATTTTTTTTATCATGTTTGTTTCTTGTTTCCTATTTGCCGTGTTGTATTAGCTGAACTAGTTTAGTCGCCGTCATTAAAATATGATACTTTTAAAATGCTTTTCTCTTCGGCTGATGCAGGCGGAGTTTCATGATCGTTTACAAACTAGATTAGCTAATTACAGTTCATACAATCTCATTAAGTCCGCGTGCAAACGTTTTAATTCCATAGATAACATTGTAGCACATTAACAATCTGTTCGCGTCAGAGGCTATGTTTTGAGCAAAATTCGCACTACAATTTCGATCCGGGCTAACTTCAGAAATTGTTTACAATCCGAAACAGTAGCCAGAAATGATTGATTAAAGACTTGGATATGGTACCAACATTTTACAAATTAAGTTTGGAGAGCTAACACACTTCACACGCTGCAAATTAAGCTAATATATATTGTTTACATTGCTTAAACAGAAATCAATAAAAGCTTTATTTAGAACCTTTCTTCAGTTTATGTAAATTTCCATTGACATGTATGCAAATTAGAGTAATTTAAACGTACAACACTTTTAGTTTTATATCAGCGGATACAAATTATTTTTCAGGACAACTCTTATTGGATGCACGTTCTGTAATGGTTAATAAACACGTGTCCAAGTGTGTTTTAATGCCATTCAAAACCAAATGCAATAGCTGAATAGCTAAACCCACTGCTAATCAAATTACTTCGAGCATAACAATTGCAATGACGTTTGTTATAAATTGCATTATAATTCTTTTTGTTTCAAATGACCCATAGCTTACGCAGCACAATCCACTACAGAAAATAATATATTGCAAAAATAACTGATTCGGTTTAATGCCACTGACCTGGAAGAGTCAATGAACTTCAGCAATTAAACCTGGCGACAAGAAAATAGACGTCACCCCGCAAGTAATGAAAACGTGTAAAGAAATGAGATTATTATAGCGGCGTAAGTCAAATTTTACACTGTAATATAAAACAATAAAACTATCAATATTAAAGCAATCTGTATTTGCTTGACGTTAAGGCGCCAGTTAAATTAAAAAAAAATCAGAGGCGTCAGTTACACTGTGGTACTAATTGATTCATTATTATTCCCAAGTTCCACACACGTACATCATTATTGTTTGATAACCATTATAGCCGAGAATGTTATCTGGCTGGTACCTTAAATCATTCCCAGTGATTATAACACTTGAGGAGTATGAACTGTATCACACAGTAACACTTTTCTCCACTTATATATTTGAAATGCTGGTTACCACTAATGCCATATTATTAAATGCAAGTCTTGTAGGACCATCCCTATGAATATAATTATGTATACCGGTTTTATAATTTGGAAATAACATATTTGTTTAAGAAACATGGCTGACAAATAAATAACACATTACTGCTTCAGTGATTTTGAATATATATGAGTCGTTAACAATGATTAATATTGTTGATAAAAAACAAATAAAAAAGCAATTCAATCTTCCATTCTTAATCATATATGTTCAAAACTAACGCCGTGTGTCCATAAATAACAATACGTTTGTGTTAATTTAATAACAACTTTCATTAAAAGGTTCATAGTTAAGCGTCCGTTATTAAATTAAGTTGCATTCATTTGTTGCACATATATTGCTCCACATACGAACATATCGTTCTTGTTGTTAAATTAAAGTATCAAAACATATATGGTGTTATTAAGAAAACGCTTCAAGAACATATTGGTGTTTCGCTGTCCGTGTTAATGCAATTGTTTTGATTAATGATGATCTCACAACTCTAACTGTAATGGGCGGAACTCGTAAATCGAGAACACAGTTCCATGCGTTTATAATGCGTCTAGATTCTAGACAAATTACTTTTAATCAATCAGATGTTCGCCCGCAGTGTTGTTTTGTGCTGTAATAATGGTGTTTTTTTCGGATGACGATATTACTTCATTCAGACAAATAGTCAGTATGCAGATATAAAAATAAACATAATATTTGTTTTTATATAAAACGCTGCACAAAAGATGTTATTGTCAATGATCAGTACTTTTATGTAAAGCACATTGTAAATGAAAATACAAACTTACTATATAATTTTGAATTAAAAATGGTTCAAAAGTACAATGTTTACACCTGATTAATTAACACCTTTTAATTAAGTATGCAATCACGGTAAACCAATGTAGTGAACTTCTGGACAGGGTGATACTAAGACATTTCTTCCCATTGATCTCAATGTACTTAATCGTCTTATGTTTATCCATATTACATTGTCCCGTACCTATGTTATATATGTACTTTTATTGGCTGTTGCATTGACAAATCCTCTAAGAATATATTTGAAACAATAATTAAATGGAATATTCGCCTGTTCTCGTATAACTTATGATACCGCTGTAGCATCCATCGACATGAAAAAATAGCAGTGAAGTAAGTTTCTTACAGTAGGAAAAAGCTTTGCCAATATAGACAGGATACAACGTCACATCTAATTCTTAGCAGCATTGCTTGTTAATAAAATAAGGGTTTTCAAGACATCGCAGCATATTCATAATAATATTATGCAGTCATAGATATGTTCATACCTACACAACTACGGGACTCAGTATAATCGATGATAGCACACGTTTTAGTTAAAAAATGTAAATATATGTGTGTATGTGCGTTTGGTTTATTTTCAGAATTAACTGTGGTGCGAATTATTAAATTGATACAACTAAATTGCCAAAATCGCATTTATCTGGGTGCAGTTACAGTGATACAGTATATGGTAACAATATGCAGTTTGTCTTATACAAATCATATTCAACATTTCATTGTAATTATATACTCAACGACATCAAGATTATTGTCTTGAGTGATCATATGATTAAAATAAAAGCGATGATTGTTAACAAGTGATACATCACGTTTGTGATCATTCCCAGATATTGACGCCTGAAAATGTCAATGGTCCTTTACAAAATTTTGACATAATTTAAAAGTGTTAATTGATACGATAATGAACACTGCAACGAGCCACGTTGCTCGTCCAAGTCAAGCGTTAGTCCGCGAACAGACATAATTCAATCTGTTTATGTGTGATGCAAACAACTGCAGTTTGATTGCTTATTTAAATAACATGTTGTCAACACATAGCATATACACTGCCGGCTTGGGAGCTTCTGGGATGTTTAAAAAGTTGTGGTATACTTCAGCCGACGCTCTAACGTTACCTCTGCCATCCGATTGGTTGCAAAGTGCAGCGGTGGGTAGTTCTCGGAAAACGGTGCCTCCTATCTAACAAAGTCTACTAAAACAAACAAGGACACAGACAATAAATGTCAAATATATACGACAACCTGTAATATATATTCATTATTTGGACTAGAATATAACTACTACTATTTCCAAAACAGCTTGTTTAGTTTACAACGGGTCAAATAATTGTATCATGTGTAAACACGATTTAGTGTATAACATAATGGAGTATAGAAAACATTATCATAATGTAAATAACGCTATAAGAATTAAAGATGTTTGCACATGTACATATTTACAACACATTTTGAAAATCCATGCTTTCTTACATCTGATATAACCTTCAATTACCACGTGCTTCAGGCACATCACTTATTTACATGAGTGTGTCCATATATCTAGCATCATTAGAAGCAGCTTTCAAGTTTTCCATTAATGTTTCTCTTAAGTACGTACAGTGTCGATATGTTCTAGCATATTTCCTATCCCCGGGCTTGGCAACAACGGACAGAAAATAATCATGACATGTTACGCAGTACAATTCATTTCATGTTGTCATTGATTCTTGGCAATTCTGTTATAGACTAAAAAGTACAAAATAAATGCTTGAAAAATGTAAACCTTTTTATCAACGTTGTGAGCATTATTTGGAGCTACTACACATTCGAATTAAATGACTTTGGTATTATTCGAGGATGCAATAAATAAGCTTACACACCACAGTCCAATACAGAAACAATCAAATATATAGAGAGGAACGATTTCAATCCAAGCTCATAGACCGACAAGGGTCAATATACAGCAATGTTTATTAAACCAGTCGACAGGACAAGGGGACAAACTTTGCCCGCAGTAAGTTAAACTCTTTGGTAAAATACAGAAATAATATTATAATATCATTGTTTGTAATCAAATAAAAATGTCATTTACAAAAAAAAACACGTTTAAACTTATTTTAATTTATTTGCTTGGTTGTAAGGCCCCAATCAGTAACAAAAAAACTCTTTCAGAGGCTTGAGTTACACTGTAGTGCTAAATGAATTATTTTTATTTCCAAGGCGCACACAAGTACATTATTATAGTGTTATAATGATGGAACCGTCAATCATTCTGAATTATTATAGGTCTCGAAGTGAATGAAATTGATCGTTCAGGACCAGTTTTATCCACTCTATTAATTTAAAACCCTGGCTAGTGTTTATGCCATACAATCAAATGCAATTAGTGTATGGGCATTCCTATGTAAATAAATAAGTAGACAGGTTTTTTAATTTTATGATTTGAATACAATATCGTGTGTTTGTATAATGAGTTATAAGTCGCAGTTAATTTTATTACGAAGAAGACGTTTTATTCAAATATTTGTAGAATATGATTTTTTTAATAATTTGGACAAATTGACATCAGTCAGATAAACAATAGAACAAATACGAAAATAGGATTCGTGTTGTTGAAATTGAAAATATCAAAACAGATATGGTGAATTATTTTAACAAAAATCACGAAAGTATTGGTATTTCTCTGGCTAACTGCAAATTGTTTGAATAATGACAATCTCCAAACTCTAGACATATAATTCTAGCTTAAACTGAACTCGTAAATGGGGAACACAGTCCCAGACCTTAATAATGCGCCTAGAATCTAGACAAATTATATTTTGTCAGACGAGATTTAAGAAATCAATTTGATGCAGTGTTGTTTTAATTTGTGCTAATGGTGTTTTTTTGGAACTAGGCACGCAACCTAATTGTAACATGTGTAAATAGGATATATTTTAAATCATAACCCAATCATATTAATAAAATCATATGTAAAAATAACATAGATCTAACAATGGAACATTATAGCACTGTAATATTTTTATTTGAATGCATACCTGACTAAATATAAAGTGTACTGAAACGAACGACTCTTGTACATGTAAATATAAACTTCAAAATATGAAATAATCATACTTTACCTAGCTCCTAAGCATGCCATTAGTACCATTATAAAAGCCTGTCAAGTTTTCCATTAATATTTTTTCAAAGGACGTAGAGAGTCGATATGCTTTGTTCCCTGTCCCGTGGCATGTCTGAACTGAACAGCAAATAATCAACACCTGTCATGCTGTATGAAGCACGCCGTTTAGTTTAAACCTACTTATTTAAGCTCGATTGTGTCGAAAGCCTGAGGATTATTGAGACACTCTTGAGATAGTTTCTTGAGTAGAACCAGTACGTGGTGTCTTATGAGGAAAATCAATTGAACGCTCCCCGAATGGGGATCGAACTCACGACCTGCCGATTGCAAGGCGGACACCATGCCCATTACACCACTGCGACAGTCAAAGCAAGCCGTTTCGTTCTGCAATATGACTTGGCAGTAATTGACTAAAATCAGTTTATACATACACAGTACTAATTTATTAACTAATTATTCACATAGATAAATATGTAATTTGTCTAGAACAAACTCTAGCTGGTGTTGAAAAAAGGTTCCATGAAATTTGTAATTTAACACATAATAAATATTCTATGAGCAAATGTGTATATGAATAATGATAATATACAACTTTTCGGACAAAATACGTATCATGCTATTATTCAACGTTGTCGCTCTGAATAAAAAAACCGGGTTGCAAAACAAAGCAACCATACACATTACAAAGCAAATGTTTTAAATACAATGGTAAGGGCCGTTTCACGTTGCTTGTATCGGGAATAGGGAAGCATACCATTCCTGTAAAAGCCCCGGAATAACAAATACGTTCACAATGTTTACGCTCCAGAACAATAACCAGACTCGATGGATTGAAATCCTAATAAATATGGTAGGTACCTTTTCGAAAATTAATTTGACAGTGCTAAACGATGCATCAAACCGAATAACTAAAACAAATATGTGTTGTAAACATACTTTAAAATGCCAGCGTTGGTAGTAATGTTGTATTAGGTAATGCATTGGTATGTAAAACAGCGTTATTGTCAATGTTTAGATAGGTATTAACGGGTTTCTGGAAAGTATCATCGAACATTTTAGCTACCATTGACACGGAATTATTTGTTCGATCAAGAATTGAAATTTGTTAAATTGCCCATGTGCATTGTGTGAGAAGACAACACTAATTACTATTTTTCAATTGAACCATTTGCTTGTGCACAGTGTGCATACAATTAGATATTACACAAACACATGTACTAGTATGTAAATGGTGACTGGATAAAGCATATGTCCTAATGCCCGTTTGCTCAATAAAATTGTATCTAATGACATATATAGAACATGAGAGTTTATTGCCAATTTCTAGTACTTTCGTTTGAGGAAACCAAATATTTCCGATAAAAAGCAATGCAAGAAAATGAGTGTAATTACAATGCAGTTATAAAAACTAATGAAATATTTATATTATATGCATCGTTTTCTCCTTGGAATATTTGTAAAGTACGTACACGTTTAGTATTGGTCACGTCGGCGTACTGATTTATTAAAGCAATGAGTGAATTTCATGTTTTAACTTTGTTATACGCATATATGGTTTTCTTTCTCTGTTTAACTAACGATTGGAAGCTAACGCGTTTGTCATTGTACTAAACGTTCTTGTACCTGATAATATAAGAGTACCCCTAATAATATCTTAGAGAAAGTAATTGCTCTGTCTGGAGTAAATCAAGTTTAATTATGCAGCTTCTCTCTAAATCAATAATACAAATTTAGTGTAATTCAGACAACATTTGATTGCATCAGACAAAAGGGAAGTGCGATAATTATTATGTGCCTTATATAAGATTTATATAAGACGTCAGACTTCAATCCTGACGGCTAAATTAGCGTCTCCATGGTGTGCTCAGTGACTTCATACACATTAACTGTGACTTGTATGCCAGTCAGGATGGATGGCCAATGCTTGTGATGGACGACCGTATGTTCGTGCGAGGTCGCTGTTCGGTTAGCTATCGGTCTTCAAGAACCATTGCAGATATGATAGTGGTAGTAATTGGAAAGCTTTATTTGTGTCTCATCAATTACATGCAATACCGTTTACAGTTCCAATAATATGTTTATACATTATATAAGATGAAAACAATGCATCAAATATGGAATACCCATTATACAAAAGCTTTTTAAAAACATTTAGAAAGAAGAACCTATTTGTGAACATAATTTCATAGTGGAAAAAATACATTAACAATTAAACAATTATATTTTGTTGTAATGTATAAGTGATGCTGATAATGTAATTAATATCAAACCAGATTATCTGTATCCATATTAAAGTTTGTGATTTACTCACAATGAATAGACGTGTTTTGCACATAATCGAATATAACCAATTTTGTGCATAATGTGCTAGTTTAAATAGCTTAATAAACATGATATTCTACGGGAAGCCCTCGAATTAAAAATTGAACATGGATTGTGACATCCATTTCTATGGAAACGTACGCATTCTATATATTACTATGATGAAATTAACAAAAACATGCACGTTCGAACGAAGTGGACCAGATTGCAATTATATTTCTTTACTTGAACGACCATCTTATGATTATAGTGATCTTAATCATAAAATGTTTACATGTGTACTTCATATATCTCAGGTGTGATGACTATTATTAAAGTCACAATATAATTTATATATATGTGACAATAATATCGTGATAGGTATAATCACTTAAAAGCATGATGCAAAGAATGTTTCGAACCAGATAGTGTTTTGATTATATTTTTGGAAATATTTCTAGTACGAAGCCTATCATTCGTGATTTATACATTAAAAAAAACTGTACTCAAGGTAATTACAGGTTTTTGTTTATCATTCAACATATTCACGAGAAATCTGTGTGGCAAAGAACATGTTTACATATTCGGAGTCGTAGAAATAACGACAGCCTACGTAGCTAATGACAATGTCAATAAGACGGTAGCAATCAGTCTTATTGCAGAGCGCTTTGACATTTTTGGAATAAATGCATCGTTATATCGGTGGATAGCCCTTTATTATCCGGAAGTGTCTCGTTCGGGAACAGCCAATTATACAAGATGATTAGACTGACTGAAATCTAGGAGATATAATGCAACAGAAAAGTGGCAAGATTCTTCTATATGCTTTGATTGTGGCAACGTTATTTCAAAAGATAGTTTTCAAATGATGGCTTGGTATTGGTGAAAATAAACCATTATTTAAGTGCGATTTTTAAAATGGTATTGGGAACCTGAATATAATATATTTTATATAATTTGCATTTATTTAGCGACTTTTGCAGACTAATAAACTATGTATCCGCCTAATTAAATCGTATTTATGGTGCATGTAACAAAGTCTGGCTATGCATTTAATGTCAAGACACCCACGGTGCTAACACAAATAAACATATTTTATTTCTTAATGGATCTCAATATAACGGTATGAATGTTGGATGAAATGGTTTACAAACATTGCAAAGACACAAACATATTTTGCCTGACATACTGTAGTATTGCGTATTCTAGTATTTAAAAAATATTCAACTATTTTTTTCTAATTTATTTTCCAGGTTTATCTAAAAGCCAAATCAATAATTGCATAATATACAGTAGATTGACTTAAGCCACATTTTGAATAACACGAATGTACATTTGTATATTATTGTATGTGCTCACGTAAACGATTGGCTTTGTCATTTTCGGTAAATAAGAGGCTTCAGAGTGAATAACACTATGGCCGAACTGAGCGAAACCGGAGTACAGAACACATGTTCCCATATAATCTGACGTGCCAACTGTAATATGATCTTGCCAAAACAGATATCGGTCATTGTGTTTTGCAATAGTTTTTCTGTGTCCAGCACACATTAAATAATAAACTGAAAAAAAAACCCAGATTGCATGAACCGCAAAATCTGCTTTGCTATAGATGCCTGTACTTTGAGTAGATATAAAGAACACAACTGTTTAATACTGTATAATAATGAATGAATTAATGTATGAAAGATAAATGTATAAAATAATAAATAAATAAATAATTTATTAATTATTAAATACATTTCAATAAGTAAATACATTTCAATAAATAAATACAATAGATCTTTGTTTCTTCGTTTTATTAATAATTCGACAAACGCCTTTGTGTTACAGGAGTATTCTTCAAGTTTAAGGTTTACCTAGAAATTACAGGTCAATAGTTAAACAATATTCTATGAGTATGAGCAAGATTTAAACCTGTCATTTGTTTATCTCTGGTTATATTTAACTCATAGGTAAGTCTCCTAATTGATTAATTAAGTAAGCGTGTGTAATTATTTTTCAAATTTACTAATTCAAAAACCGTTTAACTCAAACAGACCTTGTAGGTGTTACGCAGAAAAGTTACACACAAAAGTTGTTTACAATATTAGTTCGGTATGCAACGTGTTTTAGTTCCGTATTATTAGATAAGTATGTAGCACTTTAAAAATACGATCTCTTAAGTGGTAGGTTATATTTTTAGCACATTTGCGCTACATGTTTGAAATGGATTAACTTTAGAATTATTTACAATCACAAACAGTAACCCGACAAGGTTGATTAAGGATTTCTGTGATATGGTACTGACAGTTTCCAAATTAATTTTGGAGAGCTATAACAATTTAAACTCGGGAACTAAAGCAAATAGGTAGCATAGCTTAAATATAGAAGTTGATTAAAGTTATATTTAACAAGCAATGAGTTTTAGTTTTTGTAAACCATCATTTACACGCCGAAAACTACAAGTAATTTGAACCTAAATCACTGTTAGTTTTATATTAGAAGATATACATTATGCCTTATGACTCTTATTCCTAAAGACTTTCGTTTTGGGTAATAACACGTGTCCAATTGTGTTTAAATGCCAATCAAAAATATATACAGAACAGAGATGGTCACTGAGTTTTGCATAACGTGAATACACATGTTTCATGTGCATGTGATTTAGAGCAGATAACATACTGTTAAATTAAAAAATATCAAGGAAAACATATTCTACATATGAGGTTCGATTTGTATTAACTATTGAACATTAAAACACAGTCGCATGTGTTCATAACGATATAGCCAAAAATAGTGTGTATGCATGTTACTTTTGTTAATTTACGTATTGGTTTCATTCCAATGACTAATTTATCATGCGAATCTGTCAGTTACTCTATTAACCATCATTTAGTGCCATCAAACGTGTCCAGCACTCATTCAATGTCTGAACAAACGGCAATGCAGATGGGATAAAAGAACTAAAATACATAGAGATTTCTAGGTTAGTGTTGTTAGTGTCTCTATGCAACACTTACCTACTTTTTTATTAATCCTATCATTTTCTGCCTTTATTTTGAAAATAAACGAAAGAGAAACACTCAATATCACAAAAAACAGAACATGACGTCACGAAAATCAACAAGATGATATCACTAGACTAGACACTTGGTTTATCCCACAGTGTTGAAGTAAGCAATGTGAATCCCACGGCGTGACATTTCGTCAATACCGGCGTGCTGATGAGATACACTTGACGGGTCGCTATACGGTTTAAAAACTACGCCTATTTAGTTCCTCTGTAAAAAAACACTGTTTATAGAATTCAGTTCTCGTTATGTACAGCATAAACAATATTGAAACTCCAGCTGCAATTATCAGAATAGCAAGTATTTTTAGTAGCGTAAGGTCCTTTATTTCAGGCAAGTGACTAATTGCCGATACAACACAGCACACTACGAATTTATAAATGAAACTGGGGTCACCGTCTTGGAAACGGTCATTGCAAAGCATTGACAGTTTAAACCGGTTTTAAGGAGGCCCGAACCTTACACTTGGCCCAGTATTTATTACAATACAGTGTACATGTAAATACGGATTTAACTCGTATACTTATTGATTAATAATGGCAATAACAATGGTCAATAAGTAACATTTCAAAGATAAAATCGCAAATACTTCGACATGCCAGATAAAGGGACTGAGCTCCAGATGGTCCAATCATAAAAACGAAAGAAAATTATCAAAAATACATGATTTTCTTTCATACTCGTATATAACACATGAAAAAAATAGACACGTATGTTCTTATTTACCTGAAAAGCAATGATTTTATATAGTTTTCTTCCCTTTTATCTTCCTAAAATCTATAGCGTCTGCAGACGCTATAACTCATCGATTAGTTTAAAAATAGCGCCTTTTATATTTAGGATGTTTTGTTTGTCAAGTCCCACATGCGCACACTTGAATCAGGTGCTTGTATTGGGGAAAGCCGCGCTATGTTTTAAATCGCAAATACCATGTTCTAGGAAAGTGCGAGCTTATTCAACCTCTATTTTTCCATTAATTAGACCACAGCTATCGCCAGCCGACCAATCAGAGTGGAGAAAAAGGGTTGTATAAATCCCACACACTAGCAGTAAGGTCTTTGTATATATAAGTCCCGATTTCCTTGTGCGCAAGTAGCGGTGTAAAGGTGAAATAACTCAGTTTTGAGTTTAATGTATACTGTTCGGTGTAGTAGTAGTAGTAGTAGTGGTAGAAGTAGTAGTAATAGCAGTAGTAGTAGTGGTAGTGTAGTAGTTGTTGTTGTTGTCGTCGTTCATGTTGTTGTTGTTTATGTTGTTGTTGTTCATGTTGTTATTGTGGTTCGTGTTGTTGTTGTTTGTGTTGTTGTTCGTGTTGTTGTTGTTTGTGTTGTTTTTCGTGTTGTTGTTTGTGTTGTTTTTCGTGTTGTTGTTTGTGTTGTATTTCGTGTTGTTGTTTGTGCTGTTTTTCGTGTTGTTGTTGATCATGTTGTTTCTGGTGTTTTTGTTGTTCGTGTTTTTGTTGTAGTTAGTGTTGTTGATCGTGTTGTTGTTTGTGTTGTTTTGCATGTTGTGATTTGTGATGTTATTGTTGTAGTTCTTGTTGTAGTTCTTGTTGTTGTTGTTCGTGCTGTTGTTGTTCTCTCTTTTTTTGGAAGAGGTGGTGGTATTTTAAGTGCTATTAGTGGTTGATGTAGTTGCTGTTGTTGTAATTAGTATCATTGACTTTAATTATTTGGCGTCAAATAGCGTGATGATTTCTTCAATATGATTTTTTTTCTAAAATGCTAGAAAATTGCTAGTCAAAATGGCCATGAATTAAGTTGTTTGCTCGTGCACAGCGAGCTTTTTTTCTGGCAAGAACAAATATTACATACCTACTTCTTTGTTTCCTTCGGGTCTATATTTTTTGGAACGACCTGTGAGAACAATATAATCCTCGTGCGCGGGTCTATCTTTTTGCACGTGGTCGGGTCTTTCAAAATTGATATCAGACCCGTCCACGTGCAAACAGATAGACCCGTGCACGAGGATTGTATTGTTCACATAAAGACTTGTCCGTGAGAAGCATATGTACATTCATGATGTAGTTCTAAAATACATACATGTGCACGTACACGTTCATTTTGTGGACTTTCTGCATATATACGTTATTTCAACTGCATGTACAAAATACAAAATAAATATTATATGTCAAGGCAGAAAACAATTTCGCTATGAATATAATGACTTGTAACAGATTGGTTGTTTAATTGTACGACACAATATATGCTTTTTTTTATAAAAAAAATTAATGCAACGTATATCATTTTATTATTGTATCCTAGAAAAAAACATACGCTAAACTATACCACGCATTAAAGCCATTCAGGCTCTTATTTAGTGATACCTTTTTGACTATTTTTTTGCTTAAAAATGTACCAACTATTTATATACATGTTGTATGTACATTCTACATCGAATATAAAAGATCCAAATAAATACAAATCAGTTTCAGCGTTAATTGTTTAATTTATAAAGAAATGTATTTTTGTTTTTGGACAACTGTGGGTTTTTTTAATCAACAAACGTGTGGTTTATACCATAACATTTTGAAGGCAACAATTTGATTGGTTTCTGGAAAGGTCATCTGAACGTGACCCCTAATGCGAAGTCATCAGTTCCAGTCAGCGGATTATATAGTAGCGTCAGACTGCAGATGATTTTAATGAGATTGTGTTCTATACAAATAGTGATGTTATGATTTACCGTTTTGGCATAGCTACAAAAAACGCACATTTTTATGCCCAACTGGAGTTCAGTATCTTTAATGATTTCGTAGTGTTCAAGACACCGGTGTAGTTATAGGAAGGGACATAAATCTAAAACAGTGCAAACCGCAAGGTTTTACTTTATGGAAAACTTAACGCATTGTTAATTAAATCAGCATACTCCTAGCAGCTATTACTTCTCCCTTAGCGGCATTCAGTAACCACTGCAACTACGAATGAAATCCTTCCACATTTGGAACGATTTAGTTCGAAAAGTTATATTTTTTTACTATTATTTACAAAACTCCCACAGAAATGTTGCATTATTGATCCAGGTATAAGTATATATTACGAGTTGACATTAAAACAAAAAGAAATAAATAAAAATGTCAAAATAAAAACGCAAGGACTTTACGATGTCCACGTAGTTTTATTTTGCTAGTCCACGATTTTAATTCGCGCTATGTGATTTCACTGTGGTCACATGGAACTTTGTGACCGCAGGAATATACTATGAGCTAGGCTCTGAACCAGTCATATCTCTGAGTGGAGGTTGTTAAATCACATCCATGTGTCAATTGAAATGACGAAAATTAAAAATGGCATGTGATTCCTTTATTAAATGCACATGACTCCTAGCTTAGATAACACAGTCCAACACAGACAAATATCCAGTATATAGTTATAAAAAGTGATTCAATCAAAGAGTACATCATTGGTAATTAAACCAGTCGAAAGACACATGCTGCCCTCAATTGATTTTACTAATTGCCGACGTAAAGAAATACTAATATTATAGCATTGTAATTTAAATAAGAAAGTAATATAAACAAGATTATGTGTTTGATAAACACACATGCCCCCGGTTGGTGCTGTAAAGCCCATTTCTTAGTCCAAATTAAGTCAAGGTCAAGGTCAAAGTGAGGTTGGGTGATATGGGTGGATTGGGGATAGTCATAAGCAACAACTGTGTAAGTATCCAAGTGTTGTAGCAAGCGGTGTTGCTGCTAGACGAAACGGTAAAATCTAGAAAACCTAGAAACAGCCCATTCGAAATATTCTAAGTGCAAATTAGGTCAAGGTCAATGTCAAAGTGAGGTTGGGTGGTATGAGTGGATAAGGAATGGTCATAAGCAACAACTATGTAAGTATCTAAGTGTTGTAGTAAGTGTTGGTTCTAGACGAAATAGAAAAATCTACTTAACTTTGCCACGGACGGAAGGACGGACGGACGGGCTGACGGAAGGACGGACGGACAGGACAATCACTATATGCCTCCCGCGTCAAGATGCCGGGGGCATAAAAATAAAACGAAAATCGTATTGTCACCTATTTGCTTGATATTCAGGCGCCAATCAGTAAAAATGAAATACAACTTTCAAAGCCATCATTTACACTGTAGTAACCGTTGAATTAGTATTTCCAAGTCCCACACAAGTGTATCATTATAGCTCGATAAGTCATTATATCCGAAAATGTTTTCATGCGGAACCTTCAATCATTCCCAATGATTATACGTCTTGAGGCGTAATAACTGATCACACAGGAATATGTTCTCCTCTAATATATTTTAAACGCCCAATTGTAACTAATGACAAATTATTAAATGCAATTAGTGTACGATTTTATTATTTGAAATTAATGTGTTTGTTAAAAGCAGCAGTCCAGAAATATGTTAATAAAAATAAAACTTTGCAGAAATAACTTCTTACCGATCAAAATGTAAAAAACCGCATTCAAATCGGAAACATAATAACGTTTCGGTAACTTTTTATCCTATTGTTTCTGTATACGATAGCTGGTGATGCGTCTGGAGTAGATCAGCATGTACATTATTGTTTATTCCGTTCGTACCAAGCGTTTTCGAACATAGACATTATACAATGCCTTTCGTAAATAAGAAACAGTTTTCAGCCGAATAAATTCCATAAACGTTCATTAAAACTATTGCCAATTTACGATGTATTGAATTATATTCTATGGTCTGCGGCTTTAAGAAATAGGAATGAACGAACTAAATCACACACTCCCATTTGAATGATTTAGATGTCATGAAGCATGCTTGATACTGTTAATGCCGAACGAGACAAAGAATCAAATTCCATTTAAAATGTTCAAAATAAATGTTAAATTATTACTATTGTGTGCGTCCATCAATAATTTTAAGTTGTTGTAATTTTATTTATGACTTTTTATTAGAGGTTCGTAGTTTAGAATCCTGTATTAAATTAAGTTGAACACTTTTTTGGATATATATTGGTACACATAGAAACATATTGCTCTTGTTGTTAAATCTAAATACCAAATCATATACGACATGTGAAGAAACAAAATCAAGAACGCATTGGTATCTCGCTGTCCCTGCCAATGCCATGTGCTTGAATAATGATGAGCTCAAAATCCTAGACATATAATGCTAAGTTTAATGGGCGGAAATCGTAAATGGGGAACACAGGTCCTGGCCTTAAAAATGCGTCTAGTTTCTTGATAAATTACTTTTGACAGATAGATTTAAGAAATCAATCCGAAATTTGCCCGCAGTGTTGCATTAATTTGTACTAATGGCGTTTTTTCGGATGATGATATTACTTCAGTCAGAGAAATACGCAGTATGAAGAATGTAAAAACCTATCAATGAAAAGCCGCACAAACACATATTTTGTTAAAATTTCTGTACTTTCTTCGTAAAGACATTGTACAAGAAAATTTAAATTCAGTAGATACGCTTGTATCATTGGTTCAAAAGTTAAACTTTTAAACGAGATTATTAAATACATTTTAATTGAAATCGATGCAAGACTACCAGTATCTAGGTTAAAAATCTGAACTGTTTGTGGTATGACATTTCCTCCAATTCACCTCAATGTACATACTCATAGTTTAAACAAGAAATATCTTTAAAAAGATATTTGGCGTATGTTGTAAATGTTTGTAAATAATGTAAATTGAATATCCAACATGAATATTTAAAACTGATGGATATGTTCCTTTGGTTTATAAACGAACAGTCTAATGTCTTCATAGATCATTATTCTACACGCATTTAATATTATTTTTCGACATTATTTAAAATAAAATAAATATGTAACTTTTCATTATCAAATAGCGAACTAATATTTGTATGTGGCTAGCTCTAAACAGTAGTACGAAATGTTTCTATATTTGAAGTAAATAAAAAGAATATCATTAAAACATGTCAAAGCAATAAAATGATGCCCATGTTTTAAATCAGTGCTACTTGAATGATCCAAACAAGTCAGACTCATCTGCTCATCAACGTCAGTATGTTTATCTATGCAAAGTAAAACTAAGCATTTTACAATTACACATAAATATGTATATTTAATGCGTTTTTATGACGAAATAATTTTAATAAACAATGCATTAATTCATAGTCGATATAAAAATAATGTCTATTTGTAGATTGAATAGCCTCTACACGAGAATATGTAAGAACCATCAGTATTTCACAAGAAAAAAAATGATGCAGAGTGAAACTATGAAAAGTCCATATGTTTAAGATATCTTAATTATGTAATGTCCGTACAATTAACCGCCTCAAATGTTTCGTGAGTGATTTTTTAATCTAAATAATTTATACAGTGTTTGTCAGGCAAATCACATATACTAGAAGTTACATTGTTTCCAAGAAAATAATGACGAGAATGAATATGAGCGTTTAACAAATTTGTAATCGATTAAGCATTTATAATATGTGTAAAATGAAAACACACGCCAGGAAACATTCATCGCAATTGAAAATAATGATTTGACTTCATTTTGTGACAAAATAAACCTAACTTTATATTAAACAGTGGCGAATTAAATTTATATTCCTTTGGAAAAATACGTCTCGAGCGTTTTTGTGTATCACTATTTTAGTTTATAATGCGTTGATGCGTTCATAAAACGCACGTAAAGTTAAAATACCAAATGCAAATTAAATTAAATTATGATGTCCGAAGCTTCCGCCAATGTCTATTTCAAATTACAGGAATGCTCCGTAAGATAGATCTCGTGTCTATCGAGGAGCCATCTTGGCTTGATGCACCCAACGCGTGATCCGCCTGTGTTATAAGGCTGTAAATGACGCGCGTAAAAATAGCACCACATTCTATGTCGAAACGATGATAAAAGAAGAAAAGTAGATGTATATTTTATAGGCATCTTGACCTATTATCCAAAAGGCTTACTATGCGAACATAATTTCAAGAAATTTTAATCCGATATCGAAACGGATTCTAGTGTTTACAAACTGTCCAAACTGAAAGCGAAACTAGACTTACTAGTGAAACAGATTTCTGAGTTAAATTTTAAGTTAAATTGTACTAATAAAACAAGTTTTTTGGGGAAGAATGAAATAAAGATAATTACAATATCTACACAATACGGACTGCCATTGCGTTTCACTACTGGCTTAAGAAAAGGCCTTATTTGTCAGGTAAAATAACATGTTTTAATAATTGATTTATTCTTTTTTTTATAATTTAATGGACTTCATAAATTTTATGTTGTTACTGTTATTATCATAAATGATATTCTTCAGTGTATCCAGTTCGTTAATTTGTATACAATAAATACATGTATGCAATTCCATAGTATTTCTGTTATTATTATTATCTATTTTTATATCATTTGTTTCTTTGTATTCATTAAAATTTATTTAATGTCCATTTTTTCTTATTAGTAATTTACCATTAGTTAATCTGTTTATAGTGTTTTTGCAGCATTAATATTATTACATAAGCTATGAATAGTTGGCATAATTCTTGTTAACTAGTACAACTAATTTATTTCGAAATTGCATTATACTTTTTGTTTACGGTTACCTTTACAACAAATGTTCCTTGAAATTTAGTCACAGATCTCTTTTTTACAGGTGAACTGAATTTTGCAATTCTGTGATTAACATGGTCATCTCCCGAAGAATACCAAACATGGCTGTGACTGGTAATCCCAACAAGAGCTCAATGAGAACTTTCAGTTTAGAAACTCGACTAGAGTGTAAATAATCTGGCAGACCAACCAAATATTATCCAAGGATATCATGAAAGACTGCCAGTTTTATATAAATATGACTATGATACTATGATAAAGTGTTAATTGAAATGAAAAGAACATAGGTTAATTTTACCATAATGTACAGTGACAATTTTAAGCTGTTTTCAGCTTCTGTGTCCTGAACTTGCAAACCTTGATGTATTTGAAACACATATATTTGACAACTGGTTATACATTTATATAGCTTTGAATAATGCTTTGATATATTTCCCAAATAAAATGTATATTATAATATTAAAAATATTTATTTGTATATATTAATTATAATATATAATGTTAATTCAACCGTCATTATAACAAATGTTATAAAGGGGGAAATTAAAATATTTTTAAAACACATAATAACTTACAAACTTGAGAAGTGATGTGAAAGAAATGCAGATTTTAAACTGTGAGAATATGACAATGTTGAAATGTATAGACGCATCCAATAGCTACATTTTGGAATTAATGAAATTATTTCTAATTTCCTAGCATTATTTCTACAAGCAAGTAAACAACCCAGACAGGACCAGGGTTGGCCTGAATCACCCGCCCCCGGGTTTTCGCGGCGGGTTTTACCGGTTTTTCCCATCCCGGTCAATACTGGGCAATACTGGCAATACTGGGCAATACTATTTTTTCTTGAGTTAATATAAAGTTTTAATTGTTTTTATGAACCTAAATGCTCAGTTAATTTATGTCATAAAGAAAATGACTTATTTTTAGTTTTACAGATTCAATATATGCATATATAGTTACAGTATTTTTTAAGTGCCGGCACATATCCACTGGTTCATTCATTCAAGTTTCGATGGCAACGCTTATCATAACATATATTCTCTGTTGTTTGTGAAATGATTCCGCCTGATAATGAAATGTGTAGACATGTCTACACTCTTACTCATCCATCTTTATTACTTGCATTGAACTGCTCTTTTTTGTTAACAACATAAAACATAGGAAGGCCTTCTCTGGATAATAATGCCAGCCTGGTGAATATTATTATCTGGTAATGGGCAATACTGGAGATTACCAGACAAATCACTTGTATCTTCTATTTTCATTATTTACTCTTTTTTTTCAATTTAAAAGCAGGATTAATAATGATGAAACAAAGAATAATCATTTGTATGGTAACTGAACTTAATAAAACTGATCAACAATTAACAGCAGGAATCAGTCACTTAAGGTGACAATCACTGCTTCAACAGTGAAATATAACATTGTATTTCATTAATAAAGATCGATATTTCACTTAAAAGCATTTAAAAAAATGTTAATGTAGTATACAGTTATCACATTGGTGTTTGGGGAACAGTCAAAACTGTTGGCCGTTGTTGGAGGGATGACTGTTTGAACTGTTTCCCGAGGCCTCCGTTTCATTACCTGAAATTTTGATTAATTTGTTTATTATATAGATCTATTAAAATGTCAATAATATTAATACTATTATTATGTCTTTTTAATGTCAATAATAGTAAAATGTCTTTTTAACTATAACATGAACCAGTGCATGTAAATATATGGCGACACAGATACCAGTAGTAAAAAGAATATCTATGAAAACTTAATAGGAACAGAAATAATTGGTTTCTACACAAAGGAGCTAAAATAAATAGGTTTAAACAAATATTCTGCATAAAATATCAGGTTCCAAAACAAACAAAAAATTGAGACCCCAACATGTATTATTAAATATGGATTGTATTTATTAGATTTCAAATTTCTAGAAACATGACAAATTCCAAGTCAATTGTTCTGGAACGCATACTCTACCTGTTTTAGCACTGGGATAACAAATATAAGCAACGTTTACAAACCAGAACAGTAATCAGGCTCAGTTGAGAATAGTCTTAATAGATACGTACGTACTGTTTGAAATTAATTTGACAGTGCTCACAGATGCATCAAACCGAATAACTAAGCAAATATGTGCTGTAAACATATTTTAATTGAAGCGTCTGTTGTTGTTGAATTCGGAAATGCATTGATATGCAAAGGAGTGTTCCTGCAAATAGAATGATGGTATGAACGGGTTTCTGGAAAACATCAACCACAATTTTAGGTTCCATTGCCACGAAATCATTGTTTGATCAAGCAATTAAATTTGTTAACTTGCCCATACGGATTGGGATTTTAGGAGAGACGAAAACGATAATTACTATTTTGCATAAGAACCACTTGCATGCTGAGCCTCCAGCTACACATGCTAATGAAACTTATATGTTCCAGTGTTTATATACATGTCTGAATTAAGAAATAATTTTCGACTTATCGTTGTTTATCGGCCAATTAACAACGATTCGGAGTTCTGATGCGTAGAAATTAAACCACGAGGGCGTTTGCTGAAGTGGTTTAATAGCCACATCTGAACGACAAAGAGTTGTTTATTGGCCGATAAGCCACGATAATGCGAAAATTATTTCGATTCTAACATGATCTGACAACTATTTTAGGCAATTGTAATGAAAACTACATTTCAATATGATCCGCTCAATTTCCCGCGCGAAGATTTCAACGCGCGTCACCGCTGTTACTCGTGAAGACATTCCATGATACAATTCACTCTGACGTCAACTTCATTCATACAAACTGAACAAATGACGAAAAAATCGGGGTTACTATTTTGCGTTGTTTATTGGTAGTTTAACAACGATCTTTTTGTGTTTTTTTTTACATCTGCGAGTATAATGTTCGAAATGAATATACATAATTATATTTATGTTCTAAAATATATGAGCTAATACATATATATTATATGAAACCCAGCTGCATCAGCATTACAAACACCAACACTTTTTAATGGCCGAAGGTCATTTATAAAGAATGGAACTAAGAGAACCTTATCGAACTAAGAGAATACTATTAATTTTATATCTGCAATTAATTATTCATAGTTTTGTAAAAACATCTTGCGGGTCGTAATGGTAAATTTGATGTTCAGACATGCACTTAATAGGCACTTGATTTTAACAGATGATATCATCTTAAAACATGTAACCGATGAAGTAACAAGTATGTCTTCATGTTCTCTTGCGCAAGTTGTGTTTGTTTTGTTGGGATTTTCCGCCGTTTTTAAGAGTATTTTAGTCATATCACAACAGTCAGTTAACCTACTCACACTTTCCTGAGCAATCTTAGCCGATCTAAGCGGTTTAACAGTATTAAGTGCACATACCTATGCCAGTAACTGACAACTGCACTACCTGAATCAGAGGTAATGGGAGAATGGCCATTGAAATAATTTCATGATCAATCCCCACACAAATTATGTGGTCGGGCTGGGATTTGAACTCATGATATCCGGATTGACAGTCCAGCGCTCTAGCAACTGAGCTACAGTAAATTAATTGTAATGATATATGTAGAACATGGGGTTTTACAACAGGACAGCAAAATCGTTTGTAATTTAATTATATGTTGACGTCATACGTTGTGCTAACTTGTTAATTTTAGAAACAACGCTTTTTACATTAGAATAAAAACGTGCTCATTATAATATCGAAGATAAAATAATTGTTCTGTCTGGACTTGAGTAAGTTTGATTACCAACAAAATGTAAAAATATCAGTGTAATGTGGACAACCTGTTATTGCATCAGAACGGAGGCTTGTTTGTTAATTATTACGTGTTTGGTATATGATTTTAAAAAGACGACATAAGTCAATCCTGATGGGTAAATTAGTGTATCCAAGGAGTGCTAAGTGACTTCACAGACATTACCTGTGATTTGTATGCCATTGATGACGGATGACAACTGCTTTTGATTGACAACCGTATCTTGTTGCGAAGCCACTGATCGGTAAACTATCGATATTTAAGAACAATTGCATATATAATAGAAGTAATTGTATATCTGTAATTGTATCTCATCAATGTATATGCAATACCGTTTACTATTGCAATCCAATGTTATTCAATTTTTATAATTAAACAATGCACCAAATATAGTGTACACATATTGCAAAAGGTGTTCAAAACAATAAGAAAGAAAAACATAATTGAAACACAAATACATTCCGAGAAATGAATATATAATTAAATACGTATTAATGACATTGTGTTATTGGTGACAATTAAGTGTATAACTTAATAGTATCAAATAAAATAATATGTATCCATATGAAAGTTAGTGATTTATACGCAACTAAGAAAACTTGCTGTGCACATAAACGAATAACCAATATTTGTCTTAAGTGCCAGTTTTAGCAGTTCAATAAAAACATGATATTCTAACGGATATCCTCGAGTTAAAGCTGTAACATGGAATTTTACATCCATTGCTATAAAAACGTACACATTTAGCATGATTTTAGTTATTTACATGTGATGTTTCATCACGCGTGTTTCGAGATATACTATTTATTTCGACCTTTTACCAATTGCATATACATTAGAACATAATAATATTCAAACATAGGATCATATAGAATCATGCACAGATACATTTACAGTTGCACACCTCATTATACGTATATATACGATCTGTCTACAAAATACCGTGTTGTATGTACATATACAGAATAAGGGCATAAACATAAATAAACACATGCAGGTACTCAATTAATTCAGTGTTTTTTAATGATATAATTTTTGAATATTCTAAATCTCCAGATAAATTCTAAATGTCAAGCTTAATATTCCATGATAATGTTAATGCGCAAATCTTAACGAAAGTCACGATATGTTTTGTAGGTAATACAAGTTCAGTGTCTTTGTGGTAGAAATTGACGTGTTTAGTGTACCGGTTTGTGATTTATTCAGGCAGGGTCATTTTACCTGTATTTTACGGAAAACAATGTTGCGATATGATAATCAAGCACGTTTAAAGCAAGTCTCTTTTGTTTATCTGTTGTTGCCATGGCAACCACCGCAACACTTTCTTTGGCTTAGTGTTGAAATTAAAATGTATTATAGTGTTGTTGTTTGATGTCTGTTTATTTGACGCAGATAGATTTCGCAGAGTCAGGGGTTTGACCTTAGATAAGTGACATCATGTGTTCTTGCTTCTGTGACCATGCAACACTGCGTTGCAAACAAACCTTTTCCCACATTCGCAAAAAATAATGCACCGATCCTGGTGTTCTAAATACGACATAATGCGTCATTTGCAAAATATTTTGAACAAAAAACCATCCAATCACAAAGGCGAAAAGATGTAGCAAGAAGGAACTACTTATAATGATTTTGTTGATTACTCTGTATCCAACACATATTAATCGTCCATATCATTAATATACACTTGTATGTATATATTCCAATGTTTAGTGTTTTGCTTAGCAGGTCAGACGGTTTAGCTCTAGAATTTATGGTTAGATCCCCGTCAAACCGTTACCACCATCATTATTTTCCACGTTTTTATATCACATGTCAATGGATTAAATTATCTATAAATCCAGCTGCTACGAGTCGGTTTCATATTTTCGCAAAATTAAGTAATATGCCTCTAGACTTAAATATATGCATAATTGTCATATGACAAAGTGAACTGAAATCCTTGAGACATTATCTCTCCAAAATTGCAAAAATCGCCACATTAATTATTTACCACAGTAATAATGTTTTATCGTCGTTTAATGTTAATACTATATGTGCTAAACAGGCACATATACATTGATTGCAACAAACGAGTTTTAAATTTATTTAAAATCTAGAACCACGTTTGAAAGGACTTCAATATTAACTAGATATTTAGTTCAGTTCAGTACATCAATACATCAGGAGCACAAATACAGTTATTAATGTAGAATATTGAACATTAATTACAATTAATCGATCTCATTTTACAAGAACCCACAATACTAATATTTTAATGTAGAAAATTGAATATTGAAGAAGATAAATCGATCTCATGTCACAACAAATCACTCTACTTATCGTTTAATGAAGAAAGGTGAACATTGAGTAGGAAAATTTGATCTCATTTTAAAGAACTCACAATAGTAGTCATTTAATGTAGAAGTTGAACATTTAGTAAAATAAATCGCTCTTATTTCAAAGAACTCACAATACTATTCCTTTAATGTAGAAATTACACATTGAATAAGAAAAATCGATCTCATTTCCATAGTAAACACTAAGGATAAAGAAATAAATCACAAAGACATTTACATTACTTTTGCATTCAATTAGTAATAAATGGGACACATACATGTATTCATGTTTTGCATGCTATCCGACAATCTTTCATGTCCTAATTTCACAAAGAACTTTTATGTACATTTTAATAATGTGCTCTGTTAATACAGAACGCTTACACAGTTAAATAACGTAATACTAAGGATTGATAAACGAAAATCGTCGTTTGTCACAACCGTCTACGAAGCAGGTTCTATTACATTAAGACCAAACAAGAAGGTTATCCTTCATGTTGACGGGATTAAAGCTATTAAATCACACACAGTTTCCAATAATGCCTTACGGAGTAGTATACGTTCCAAACATAACTAAAAGGAATAGTAAAGTAGTTCGAGTTCTGTTTGAAATAAACTTAAACACAACGAATAATAAGATAGAATACCGTGTGTTGTAAGAGATAACGTGTTGCATAGACTTAAATAAATTATACATCTCATGGTTTGATTTTCGTTGTGTAAAATACAAGTTAGATATTTCAAAACAACATGTATAGTAAATACATTTTACATCCATGAACGTATAAATAGCCATGATGGATGACATATAAAGCCATATAAACATTAAACACATGACAATCAGAATATCAGAGAATCCAGAATCAACAGTACGTGGTACTTATAGAATGTGATACGTAATGTGAACTACGATAAAATCATGACTTTCCCATAGTCATTTGAATAAGTAGTGTCAAAGACGAGGAAATCACACCAACAAAGTTATGTTCGACTAATAAATAATCCTTAAATATTGATTTTAAAAACAAGTAATATCTAGCATTGCTAGCAGGCAGTTTATTCCATAGGGAGATACAAGAAAAATATTATGACTTGGATCCAAAATCTTTGACCAAAAAGCACCCTTCTATTATTTAAATGAACATTGTCCTGTGGGATAAAATTGTCTCTCGTGTGGTCTGAGGCTTTGCCAGTTTTTATTTAAAAACACATAGCAAAGAATAAGCTGATCTATACATGTATTGATTAGTTACCAAGGTGACAAAAATGATATACTTAAAATAAACTATTAATAATTGTGTTTTAGAGAATGATTATATGTGCATAAAACACATCCGATTCCTAAATTTATCTTTGACATTTAGAAAACGGTAGTAATACTCTATACACGGGTACTTGTAACAATGATTTTTTAATGTTCCATACGTATATACACTATAATAAGATACGTATGGAACATTAACAAATTATTGTTACAAGAACCTGTGACTCTATATCGTTAATATTAATTAATAAAATATTTTTAATGAGAAAGTGTTTACGCATGTCCAATTCCTTAATTCGTCTGTGAAATTTAGAAAACGGTAGTAATTCTCTATACACAGACACTTGTAACAATGATTTTTTCAATGTTCCATACGTATATACACCATAATAAGATACGTATGGAACATTAAAAAATCATTGTTTCAACTACCTGTGACTCTATATCGTTAATATTCTTTAATGAAACGTTATATTGAGAAAATCTTACGTAATCACATTGTGTAGCTATATAGTACGATGGACATTTATTTGAAATAAGTGGCAACATTTTCTAAGAAAATATTTGGTTGAGTTCAAACAACTGATACTTTCCTACAATTACATTGCTTAAAACACGAACAGTCCGCCGCACATGCAATAATCTGTCCTTGTAGAAGATCTTGCCCAGTAAATAATCAAAGGAATGGTAACTGTAACTTTTATCGTATTTTGTTTCACATTTCTCGTTAGTTCGTTAGTTCAAATGCATGGCTACATCACAATATCGGACCATGCATATTCAAATTACGTTCAAGAAATGTGTCAGTTTGCAGCAGTACGAAACTCGATATTGCCTTATTGCTATGACATAATCAACTGTCATCTTTACTGGCAAGACCATTACACCATTATATCTAAGCATATTTCTTAAATTTGATGCATGTATTTTACTTTTTGTTTGATGTTTGTTTGTTGCAATTTTCGCCGTTTTTAACAGTATTTAAGTCATATCACGGCGGTCAGTTAGCCTACTCACACTTTTCCTGGCCAAGCTTAGCCGATCTAAGCGGTTTACCAGTAATAAGTGCACATACCTATGCCAGTAACTGACAACTTCCCTACTTGAATCAGACGTATGGGGAGAATGGCATTAGAAATTATTTCATGACCAAACCACACACAAGTTATGTGGCCTGGCTGGGGTTTAAATACAGGAACCCCGGATTGACAGTCCTGCGCTCTACCAACTGGGCTAGCCGAGCCCGACACATATTTTCATTAAAATGAAAGTTGCTTAGGAAGTAAAATTATAAATAGTTACTATGTATTCATTATGAAGAACATAATATGTTTGTTTTTCGCTGCTAGTAGTGCTATAATATTTTTCGCGACCACATTTTTGTGAAACCTTATGCATATTAACTTAGACAATAAAGTAAAGTGCATGTCCTGTAACATAAGCATGTGTTAAGTATAACAGACGCTAATCTCAATTATATAAAACAGTAGAAAAAACTGAATACAATATCGTGCCCTACAGCTGACACCAAATGAGTAAACGTGTTGATAATATATTCGAAGGTCAGTGTATATCTACACAATATGGGTAATTGATACCCGCAGATTTCTCAACATGATAACGCACTGGAGATAAAATCTGATTTCAGTTTGAAAAAAAAAAACAGAGCATATTTATTGTTTTGTTTTGACAATGTGAACGCAATTTTTCATGGTTACGCAGTGTCTTTAATTGTACAATAATAAAACGTAACGATGAATACATTTTTCGAAAAGATGACTTGTTGGTATTAGTACAGCTATGAATAGATATTAAAAATATTGACCGTTCTTGTAATCTAGAATGTGTTACAGACTTGCGTTGATTGATTATATGGTTTTGGTTAAATCGTTAAGTTTTTTGTATTTGTTATATTATCATGGGATTCATTCTTGTGTTGAACCATTGTTTAATTGTTAGTTTATTTCACACATTTGTTCTATTAGACATTCTTTATTGTTAACAGTAAAGTAATTTTATGTTAATATAATGCGTTAAACGTTAAAAGAATACAGTTTAAAAATTATTGATTTACCCTTTCACAAATCTTCAGAAAACAAAATTACCCCCACACTTCAACTGTCATACGACTGTTGATAAACACTTTTGCTGATTTACGTCCTTAAAAAAAGAAACAACAACATCAACATTTCTCTAAACATTTCTTTATTTTAAATTAATACGGCATTTGAAAGATTACATGTCAGATAAATCTTACGTCTTTCATATTAAGCATTTAGTATTCTCAAATTTATTGGACAAGTTTCGTGATAACGTGCATAAATTGTAGAGACCAGCAGCTATAGACCACAACTATCTTACTCATTGACAACTAGAAGATAATTAACACGATACGATATCTTCAGTATTGTAACTTTTATAACCATGGTGGCTTATTAAGAATGACAGCACACAACTGGTTTCTGTACTTCATCCAGTGAATTCCAATAAAACAATTCTTTGTTTGCAGTAGTTGTATATTTTTATAAGCAACATGCTAGTCGTCTGAAATCATAACCTTAAATCTGTGAACCACAAGTTTGAATGAATTTACCTTCATTGTTAATACATGTATTACTGAGCACTGCTATGTAATCTATCTGAATACCTACATATCTGTTAATATTGTTTGAAAATGGAGGACCTGTACAATTATTAATTAATAACTATGCGGGGTTGTGTTTTTTGCGATGGAAAACGTGCAATTATGTTTGCATTATCATATTTTAGTTGCTATACGTGTAAATATGGCATATGTTACCAAATACAACTAACAATTATTAAAGTAAAATTTATTTTCTGACAGTGGTTACTGGTAGCTGTTTACCACATGTTGGTTAACAGCAGTGATAGTATTTTTTGACTTTACGGTCATAGCTACCATCAAGGTTGTATACACTGTTAACTATGGTGACAAACAGTGCATTGTGTTCCACGTTTCAATCTGTGCATCCGTGTTCTGCATCCAAACAAAAATCGAACCAAAAATAATATATTTCGAGAACACAAATATTATTTATTACTACAAAACCGTAAAGGCTAGACTGTAGAACAACAACAATTAATTTGCATTTACTAGTAACTGAATGATTAGCAATTATTACATGTTT
The DNA here is from genome assembly GCA_027627225.1 of Congeria kusceri. Taxonomy (NCBI): domain Eukaryota; kingdom Metazoa; phylum Mollusca; class Bivalvia; order Myida; family Dreissenidae; genus Congeria; species Congeria kusceri. The sequence continues at coordinate 31,437,930 of CM051034.1, forward strand.
ATCTACGTACTGAATAACATAAATATAAGCGATAAACAAATATGTGTAGAAAACTATATACACGCATTATCTAAAATACAATTTGGTAATTACCCTTTTGAAACATTGGTTATTAATTTTCTAAGAACTACACTTCACCATCTCGTATTAAGTGTTTTTCTGCCGATAACATCGATTGAAACCCACACTTTAGAGTAACATATACCGGTAGTAATTCACCTTATAGCGGCTTTAGTACAATGTCTTGCAACGTAATTATACTAATTGTATAGTGCGACTTTATTGACCTGTCACTCATGAGTATTCCGTTTATTTTCGTAAATCTTTTTAAGCTACTAACCCAGACTCAGATACTAATATGTATGGAGTAAATTATTGCTTCGTTACAGTTGATACTGTAGTGCAGTGGTAAGTTTGTAAGCGTGATGTTTTGGGTTCGAATCCCGGAACAGACACTTTTAATTTTTAGAGAAGTGAATGGCGCAAACATATTTTGCTGACATCATGACTACATTTATGTAGATAAATTGAATAAACTTATAAAAAGTAAAATAAAAGAAAATAAGGGGGGGGGGGGGGGGAATAAAGAAAAATCTCATGATAATATGTGATGTTAAAGTAAACGAAAATAATATTTAAAAATAAATAAAAAATAAAATGTTTGGTAGGATTCGAACCACCGCCGTTGTGATTCAAAATCTATAACACTATTAATGGCGCTATTCTTCCTGATGCCTATTGATGGGTGCTTTTATTATATGACTATGAAATCCTCGCTCTAGTCGCAAGATCAATGTTAAATCGATATAAATAGATACGTTGAGCACTACTGGAGATTAATGAGTGCCAGGTCAATAAAATCGCAATATACCTAGGGGCGGTCAGTTGCCTTCCTTTACATACACAAGAATTAGTTTCATTTATCATACATTTGGTAAATTCAGGGCATGCGTATAGATTATTATGATAAAATCCATATTGCTTAGGTGTAAAGATTTCATGTTCTCAAACTCTTGGAATATTGTGTTAAAGAATCACAATGTTTAATTTGTATATGCACATAAATAATACGATTAACCACATTATAATGTTCGAATAAAATAAAGACCAGTGAAACATTTAATTGTAGTATGAGTTATATCCGATAGGATTTATGTTTTATTAGCGAGTAGGCATTTGAGCTAGATCTCGATCACAAGCCCAAATAAGCTTCTAAAATACGAACAATGCGATATCGAGTAGACGTTTCCGAATACATTTGGCCATGGTTTTCAGTTATTTCCGAATAATTTAGATTATAAATATTCCTTCCTTCACTGGAATTGGTTTGATATGAATCCATTGTTACTATTGCATTGTTGCCATTAGATTCGATAATAAGTTAGATACATTCATAGCGTGTTTTGTGCTCGAATAAACATCGGTGTATGAATTAGAATTGTATAACAGACTGTAGAATCGCATCTTTCAATATAAGTGTGCATGTAGTTCAAATTTCAGGTGGAAACATTTAACGCAACTGTATATTGCAGTGGCGGGCATCTTAGAACAAAAAGAACAAACTAAAACGCTTCCGGCTTGACAGAGTGTATAGCATACCGGTATCTTTCTTGCAAAACTTGCGACGAGAGCGACTTCAATGATATTGAATGCAAACTTAGCTGAAGTCAAAAGGTCAATTTGAACAATTACATCCGTATTGAATTGCCCTTATGACTGAATATAGATTATAATGCATTTGCATGGTATGCTTGTTAATCGTGGCATGATATACTGCATGTTTTATGCACGATGCATTTAGTTTACACAAAAGATAGACTTACAGACATCATACATCACACGGTTTGATTTAACGTTTTTAGTTAAAAGAATGATATAAAATAAATACATTATTACACTTTAAATTGTGTTTTAGATACTGATATTATGTACCTAAAACACATTCAATATCCTGAATACTTCTCTGAATTTATAGAAAATACTACTGTATTGTTAATATTCTTTATTGCAAAACTTTTGTTCGCAACTCTGGAAATATGTAGTTATAAAGTATCATGAACTTATATTAGAAATAATTGGCTTTTTTTCTAAGAAACATATTGAGCTTGAGTTCAGACATGCTACTTGCCTGCAGTTTCTTTGCTTATTTAATCTACCTTTCGCAACACGTGCGATTATTTCACATAGGGAAGGATCGTGCCGTATACATGAAAATATGAATGTTAACTGTGTCAATAACCGCATGTGGTTTCACATTTCTTTTTAGTGAAAAGACATGACTACATCACGGTTTGATGCAATACAAATTCACATTACTTTCCGGAAATGTGTCATGCATCAGCAATACACAAATTTCTTGATTTTGACTAATTGCAATTGCATAGGCAAATATCATTTTCACTGTCAAGCCTTTTTATTAAATTTGTATGCATGCATTTCAATGGTGCTATTAAAATGAAAGTTGCGTATGAAATAAGCAAATAAATAGTTACTAAATATTCATTATGAAGAACATATCATTTGTGTGTTTCACTGCTACATGTACATGTGTTAAAATAAATATGTTTGCAATATCATTTTGTGAACCTTTTATAACATAAAAAAGGTACATATTAACAGTATAGTGCAACAGTCAATGCTATAAAAACTGTTAAAGCATGGAATACACTATACGTTGTGATATTACATTCGCAGATCATTGTATTTCAACTCAATATGGGTAATTAACAATAACAACATATTTCTCAACAATGATAACGGATAGTGGATAAAATCAGATTTCAGTGTAACACATGTCGTATTTAATGTTTGTGTGGAAAATGTAAACGCTATTATTCATAGTTACGTAGTGTTTTTTATTGTAATACAACTAAATAATTATAATCATTCACTGTTGAAATAGGGGAACTATCCTATGAAAAATTTTAGTTGGTAAAATTGTAATAAACAAATGCATCACATTCCGTTGAAAGCGTTATGATTTGTCATTTAGAAACAATTTTTCAAGCAGATAAAATTACTAGTCTAATTCATGAGACGTGCAGCGAATTTAGTGTAACTTTTTATATAGGGCTAAATTCGCTGGAACGTCTCATCGCCGAAAGACCATTTATGTGGTGGAAACCTAAAAGTATAAATTTTCATAAATGTCCATTTTTTGCGACAATAAAGTTATATATCAACGTATTTTACTTACACAACACCTAAACTGCTTAATATGTGCCGAAATTTACATTGGACGTGCGTTTGATTCCGATTTAAACTTTCGTATAAATCTACATTCATGTACAGTCCACCATGTTTATCTTGCCTTGTTTAACCCTTAAAATATGCTTCAACCAATCGGATGATGAATGATAGAATTGAATGACCAAAATGACGCAACCTTTTCAGTGTAGCAGAATATCGATTAAAGTTTACAGAGTGGAGGACAGCGAGATGTGTTGAAAATGCAATTGTGTGTAGTTTAAAATTGGTGTTGCATCCAAAATGGAAGTCTTATTGTACAAATATTTATGAAACATTATTGAGGAAACAATATCTTTGCATGTATCTATATTTTATTAAGAAATATATCGGTAACCATGCCATTTCAGCGCATGAAAGTAGCGACGAAAATCCTGTCGCTACTCTGTAGACATATAGGGAGAAATTTCCACCGCAGAATTGGTCTTTCCCCGGTTAGGCCCCTTGGCCAATATTGCCCATATAAAAAGTAACTAAATATTGGCACGGGGCCTAACTTGCTATGCTAATAAAATTACCCACATGCTTCAAATTTCATATGAAAGTGATAACACACTTTTACGCTGATTTTTGTCCTAAGAAACAGAAAATAGAGTTCAATTTTAAATTAATACGACTTTTTAGAGGTATTTTGAATTACATACATTTTACCTCTTAAATGTACAACATTTATTGTGCTCAGATGTTTTGGGCAGCTTTTATGTTTACGTGCCTGTCATTTCATGTAATAGTTTTAGAGAACAGCTGGTATAGCACACGTACATACGCACATGACCCTAGAAGATAATCAACAACGATACGATATCTTCAGTAATGAAACATTTACCTGAGTCGTGTCGTGGAAAACACGGGGTTAATGCATGTGCGTAAAGTGTCGTCCCGGATTAGCCTGTGTAATGCACAGGATTACCCAGGACGGCACTTTCCGCCTACGTGGATATATGTATAGAAGATACTTCCTTGAAAATGAAAAGCGAAAAGTGTCGTCCCGGATCAACCTGTGCGAACTGCACAGGTTGATCCGGGACGACACTTTACGCACGTGCATTAAGCCCTGTTTTCCCACGATACGACTCACTGTGTATTATCAGAGTGGCTAATCATAAATTATAGACCACAAACGGATTCTGTACAAAAAGCATTGCATACAGTGAATTTCAAGAGAATCGTATTCATTGTTCGTTGTAATTGCATATATTATATACATTACGGTCGTCTGCAATAATTACCGTAAATTCGTGAATCACCGTTTGAATAAATTAACATTCAATGTTTGTAAAAATATTTATGATACTAAGTAAATTTAATGTTTCCAACGTGTACCATATTTATTGATACGATGATAGAATTGAAATCAACAATTCCATTTCAAGGAAGCACACCTACACAAATAATCTGAATAACTACATTTCAGTTGTTATTGTCTGACAATAAAGGAATTGTACAATTATTATTTACAATGTACATGCATATTGGTGGTTATGACGTTTTGTGCCATGTAATATGTGCCATTACTTACGCTTTAACATGTTTTAGTTGTCACAGACTTTAATATAATATAAACAAAATAGACACCTATAAAAACGATAGTCCACGATCGTTAAACTTATTTTCTAAAACTGGTTGCTGTTAATCACACGTTTGTCAACAACAGAGACATCATGTTGACTTTGCGGTCATTGCTATTTCAATGGGCGTGTTCACTATTAACGGTATTGAAAAACAAAAACAGGTAGAACGTTTCAATAAGTCCATTCGCGATTTATGTCCCCCGTAAAGATCTGGAAGAAATATTAAAATACTAATATTGTAACTGCGAAACCGTAAAGGTTAGACTATGGAAGAAAAACAGCAACACGTTTGCAACAAACAGCAAACAGAAGTATATTTTATACGACACGTATATCTACGTACTATTAAACATAAACAATAACATAAGCGATAAACAAATACATGTGTGGTAAACAATACACATATTTATTCCAAAAACAATTTATTTTGGCAAGTTTTTATAACGATTGCACTTGGTCGTACAAAGTGTTTTTCTATAGATAACATGGATTTAATTTTCCACACTTAAGAGTACCATATAACGTTAGTTATTGACTTGATAGCGGCTTAACCTGGATATCTTGCAAGCTAATCATACTAGTGTCTACATAAGGGCGGTCAGTGGCCATCCTTAAACAATAATTAGTTTCATTATTGTTTACTATCGTACGCTTGGTAAACGCAGGTCATGCGCATAGATGTTTATGATAAAATCGCTACTGCTTACGTGTATAGATTTCATGTTCTAAAACGCTTGAAATGTGGTGTCTAAGAATCACGATGTTTTACTCGTACGTGCAAATAAATTATAGACAGACAGACAGACAGACAATTTATTTAGACTTATACATATGTACATCGTCTTAAATACATACAAATTTGAAATAAAGTTATGTCACGTATCAATATATTACAATGAATACAATTTAATTATACAAAAACCAAATTTGCGAAAAAATTCTAATTTTCATGGAACTTATAAATTTTAAATAAAGTACTGTCACTTGTCAATATGTTACAATGAAAACAATTTAATTATACAATAACCAATGTTACGAAAAAAAAAAAAAAAAAAAAAAAAAAAAAAAGTACAATTTTAAAGGCAGTAAAGATAGACAAAATATTTTTGCGGAAAATAAAATAAAAACAAAATAATTATTAAAATAAATATAGCTATGGTTTAAAAGTTAGAAAAAGTATATTACATTGCATTATTGTTAATAATTTACTGTGGTATTTATAATAGTATTTCGTATAGTTAAAGCTTCTTTTACATATTTACATAAATTAACAATCTCAGATTTACACGTTGATGTCAATAAAATGTGGAACTTAACAACAGATGGCCTGATATAGTAAAAACATTTAATATATTTTTCTCGGGGTGTACGATAACAAGGACATATACAAGTGAAATGGAATTCATCCTCTGTATCTATTTGGTTACAACATAGGCAATAACGTTCGTTACGAGGGATATTGTTACGGGAGTATCTGCCTGTCTGAATTCTCAATGGATGGGCAGACGCTCGTAATCTTACAAAGTAAAAACGTAGGCTCTTGGGTAATAAATCTAAGTAGTCTTCATATTCGAGAGATGTTTTAAACATTCTATACATGTCTAAAACAGAACTATTATTCATATTACCAAACCATTCTTGTTGAAATGTGTCAATAATTCTACATTTGAATTCACATACAAAAGCATGAGTGTTAGAAACATTGGGATTTTCAAATACATAGGAATATCCGTATTGATTTAACAATCTTTTAACATCCGCAACCCAATTGTTGTATCCTTTGTTGCAATCATCCACTTCTTGTTTATACACAGTTTGTATAATAATATTTTTACTGTTAATAATTTTAAACCAATACTTAACAATTCGTGCATATCTATTTACATATAACGGGTATCTACCTAACTCTCCATATACCGTAGCATTACATGTGTTTATTTTTACATTTAACAACCTTTTGCAAAATTTTAAATGGATGCGTTCAATCTCTTTAGAAATCCCCATATTTCAGAGGCATAACATAAAATGGAGCCAACAAAAGAATCAAACAATTGACAAAATAATTTAGGCTTAAGATCATATTGCTTACATTTGTAGAGTAAAGTATTGGTAGCCTTAAGGGCTTTTCCAGCCAAATGCTCTTGGTTTAATGTCAAGCTACCAGTGTAATTAATTACAGTGCCGAGATAGATGAAATTATCGACGACTTCTATTTTTTGACCATTGTAAGTCCATTTCTCATCTTGTCGAATTTTACCCCTTTTGCGAAAGACCATTATTTTGGTTTTTGACGTATTCACATTAAGCCCCCAACAATTACAGTATATGTAAAGTTTATCTAATTGGGATTGTACTTCTTCTGGTGTTTTACCTAAAATGGCCATGTCGTCTGCAAATAGCAACAAAATTAAAATTAGGTCATCTATATTTAAGCCAGACAGTGTGTCATCTTGTAGAAACAGTTCTAAATCTTCTACAAACAGTGAAAAAAGAATCGGAGACATTACCTCCCCTTGTCTTAGACCAACAGCATAGCTAAAATATTCAGAGTATGTTGTACAAGATTTGACATATGATTTTGCATTCTCATACATATTCTTAATTATTCGTAGTAATTTACCTTGTATTCCAGATTTATACATTTTTAACCATAGTGCACTGCGATATATACTATCAAAACATTTAAGCATATCCACGTACACAACATACAAGCGTTTGTTTTCTATTAAAAAATGCTGTACAACAGACATCAAAATATAAATAGTATCAACAGTCGAACATCCTTTTCTGAATCCGAATTGTGCGTCCGAAATTTTACCATTATTTTCACAAAATGATTCAATACGTTTATTTAAAATGGTTGTAAATAATTTGGAGAAACAGCTTACAAGCGTTATTCCTCTGTAATTATTAACATCAACAACAGAACCTTTTTTATGAAGAGGAATGATAATCCCTTTTGTCCATTGGTCTGGAAAATAGCCAGAAGTTAAAATACTATTAAACACATCACACAAATGATTAGATAAAATATCAATACATTCAATGAAATATTCATTTAAAATACAATCAATACCTGCCGCTTTGTCACGTTTTAAGTGTTTAACTGCATTCATGACCTCATTTACTGTTATCGGTTGATCTAGTTCCGGAAAAGTACAATTTTCACCATTAAAGTCGTTATTTAGACAAAAATCTTCTGCCTCAGCATTTTTACTATCTGACGTTTTATTACTCAAATTTTCAAAATAGTCTGTTAATGCGTTTATTGAAATGTTATTGCAATTTATTTTATTTTTCGATTTGAAATATTTCCAAAATTCTTTCGGCTTTTTATTTTTTAAATTTTCAATTTCTGTCATCTTGCGTTTATATGCGTTCTTTTTCTTTTTGTTTGTTAACTCTTTATACAGCCTTTTCTTTTCACACAGCTCCATTCTATTGTGATCATACTTATTCAGATTAAAAAATCTTAAAGCGTCATGGTATTGATTTCGTGCGGTCAAACACTCATTATCGAACCAATCGGCGTGGTTTATACAACTGTCAGTATTAAATGTGGGTTTATTACTGTAAGTACATGATTTTGTAAACAACGGATCCGCAACATTGCGAGTTGTAGTTGTAAAATTTTCTAGAACCTGGTTAATTGACATTCTACTCGAACAATCTATACTATCGACAATATCATTAAAAATAGGCAATTTTGAAATAATTCCTGAACGAAATTCATCTCGAAATGAACTATTCCATTTATATTTAACATCCGTGAATGTCTCATAACTGGGTGAACAATTGTTACAATATCATGAAAAATGCAACGGAGCATGGTCACTCCATTCATTAAAATCACCAACAGTAAAGTTTGCTAACAATTGAAAATTGCTTTCATTGGTCAACAGGTAATCAATTACAGAGGTACCGTTATTTGAAACAAATGTATGTTTACAACTATCGCCTATTCTACCGTTGATAATACGGAAAGAAGTTGACTTACATAAATCAAGCAGTTTAGTCCCGTAGCTATTATGTACTTTGTCTACTGAGGCCCTGATAAAGGAATGATCTGGTGTGTAGTCTATATTATCATAGATTGTGTTAAATGAGTCATGAACAATAAAGTCACATTTATTACTGGTTCGACTATTCAGATCCCCTGTGATAAAAACACTACCAAATTCAGAAAAATATGTAATGTCATTTTCTAAAATATCAAAAAGGTCTACATTAACAGTGTTATACACGGGTGAATCTTCTCCCCAAATATAGCTTCCACATAAATATATATCACTTGCAGTATTAAAAAAATCTCGCTTAAGTTTTAACCAAATAATAGTGTCGTAATGATTTCTTATAATTTCGATGCCATCTTTTATCTGATCTTTAATATAAATAACAATACCACCACTACTTCTTCTGGCGTTCCTATGTTGAAATTTTCTAAAGAAATGTAAAGTTTGATAACCGTTTAAATTAATATTACTAGATAATTTTGTCCACGATTCAGTCAAGAAACAAATATCAGCTGAACTTAAAATATTTACAAACTCTGCACTAGACTTTTTACAATCCGTCAATCCATGAACATTCCACGATAATATGGATATCTCACCGCCATCGTGCCCCTACGCTCTGACCGCGGTTCCATCGACGTAAAGGGTGTCGTAGGCAAGATATGCTCGCTTACCCAGCCGCCTCGCCTCTTTCATCTTTGGTATCAGTTTACGTCGCTTTTCGATCACATCTTGTGGGAATTGCTCGAAAACACGGTGTACAGACCCATCTAGTTCCTTCCAGCGCTTGCGGACCATTTTCCGTATCTTTGAAGAATGTGAATTTGGCCACGATATTGCGCACTTTGCCAGACATAGGTGATCCCGGTGAACGATGTACCCTCTCAAACTTAACTGAGTCAGCAATATCACTGGCGATCTTGAAGGCGTCTTGGAGATGCTGGCGGAGCTTCCGCTCTGTCGTTTCTGATGGTTCGTTTCCAGTCGAGTTGTCCTCGGCTACCCCGGCGAATATTAGGTTATTTCGCATGGACTGCGACTGCAAATAGGACACGTTGTCACGCAGGGTATCCCTCTCCTTCTCCAGCTCCTGCATCCGTTCTGACAGCTGCGCCGCATGAATGTCCGCACCGTCAAACTTGTCTTCGAGGCGCGTGACGCGATCGTCAACCTTCTGTACCCGGTCATCCAGAGCCACCCAGAGCTTATTAATGTCCTTTTCTAAGTTGCCCATCCGTCTTGAAATTGAATCTATAGTTTCCATTGAATTCTCCACACTTTCCAGGCGATCACTAACATTTTTCAATAGGGTCATTATATCCCGAATTGTAGGCTCAGCACTACTTTCAGCCATTACAGAGTTTTCACTTAGATTTCCAAAAACACTATAATCTAAAGTATCTTCTCCATATAGAACAGAATTTGTCCAGTTCAAAACTTCACTTACCGAAAGATTAGTATCCCCGGACGGGCCTCTTTGTTTATGCTCTTTCCGGCTATTTGTTTCATTGTCACTACTATTTCTTTCTTTTCTCTTTTTATCTCTCGTTTTAGTCATTGTGTAATATCACATTTTGATAGCACACACATCCACACATAAATTCCAGGTTAAATCTTCGCTGAAATCTTCGCTAAAAAGGTTTTATCAATAAATATTCCAAATTTTATTATCACCGCAAAACTTTCGACCCTTCGCGCCAATGATCACGTGACGTTTGGCCGTTTAATACGAGTCCAATAAAATAAAGACCAGTGAAACACTGCATTATACACTGAATTATATCCGAATTATTTTATGTTTAGTAAGGATGTCATGTTAATATATACGACAGTAATATAATCTAAATGTAAAAATCAACAGAGTACAAGTACACTGCGTTTGGTTCCCACGACAACGTATGTCCTAACTTACATCTGATATTTTAGTACGTATTTACATATGAACTTAAACTGTGGGTAGGGATATCATTAGCAGTCGATCATAGCATAATATTCTTTACATTGTAATTACAAATCAAGTACAGATCAATAAATCAGTTGATCGATCAGTCGGTTGGTCATAAGGTCTACTGACAGACCAGTCAAGCATTATACCACAATAGCCTTTACAGTATTATTCCATCTCTGCTAAAATTGCTGTTGCAAATGATCCATATATATCGAGCACAGGCTCAAATTAGCTGATAATATGCGAGAATGACGTTATCGATTAGACATGCTCCGCATACAGTTGGCCGTGTACTTATGTCATTTCCGAATAATTTAGATTATTAATGATCTTTCTCCGCAACTGGTTGTATGATATTAACCCCGACGTCGTATCATGGCATTGTTGCCATTAGCTTAAATGAATAACATGTACACAGACTGGCCGAGTTTTGTGCACATAAATTGGCCGCGTTTTGTGCTCGATTTATCATGAGTGCATTAATTAGAATTATATGGTAGGGCAACTTTACATACAAGTTGTTGAAACATTTGAAATCCTGCATATAGTTTAAAGTTCGGATGGAAACATTTAACGCAATTGTATAATCATTAAAGTGATAGAAAACCTACACTGTCACAATAGAAACAACAAAGTGAATAGCATACTGGTATCATTTTTTCGAAGACATTGAAACGAAAGTGATTTCAAAATCATTGATTGCAAACATAGAAGCATAGTAAACATTAGTTAATAGCTGATGTTGTCCATGAAAGGGAAACACAACAAATGTGCACAAATCTTCCTTACTTGAAAGACTGCGGAGATAGGAAAGTTGTCATTAGATAAATGCATGCCATTATCTCAACGATTAGCAGCTAAGTAAAACGGTGAATGTGAAAAAATTTTCATCTGTATTGAACTGCCGTTATGACTGAATATAGATTGGAATGCATTTCCTTGGTACGCTAGTTAATTGTACTTCCGGTACATGTATTTTGTGCGATGCATTTAGTTTACTTACGTTAGCGATAGCCAAGACAACTGCAATGAGCTTAAGAATGATGTGGCTCATTTAATGTGTTAAAGTAAATGCAAATGTATGATTATGTTTTGTTGTTGTTTTTTTTTCGCAAAAGCGAATTGTAAATCATGACATGCAAAAGCGATTTGTAAATCATGACATGCAGATTTATGATAACATAGAATAGAATAACAGGTTACTGCTAGGTCGTGTGTAATATATCAGGTTTCAAAACGTATAAAACAACTGTTTGTCAATTTTTGCGCCGGTATGTTATTTTAAGCTTCTACTGATATAATATACACAGACCAGGTATTCGCAATGAACTTCTAATTCAAAAGCTAAACGAGCTCTAATTTTGTATTTTGCCATACATTTTAAGAATAAAGCTTGGGCATATGTGTGTCGAATCACCGTCTCCGTATTCTGAACATCGTTCGTATACCTGACTAGTTTTGTTATAAAATGCAATTCAAAACTCACCTTTACTTTTGAACTAATCGATCGATTAGCAATTCAGAAAGCGGGTTTCATTGTATGAAGTAGATGCTTTGTGTATGCATTCGTACTCTGAAACCGGTACTTGACTGTTTATCGGGGATTGACCTGCGAAGACGTGTTTACAAATCACGACCGTCAATCGTCGCTTTAACGAAAGGCAAAATGTAAAATCGTAACATACTGAATACACAACAAAAACGTTGTGATTGCAGTTATTGCCCAATGTGATAATTTATGACTGCAATATATTTTTGTGCGGATACTTTTCGTACCTGATAAATGTTGTGATTTTATGATCGTGAGTATGTGAAAAGAATTGGTATATTTTGTACGTGTGTGTTCTCATGACAACCACACCTATTGTATTGTATTGTTAAAACTGTAGAGAAGGGTTAGTGAGTGCCATTGGGTATAGTCTGTCTATTGGATTTATGTAAGTCGCAAATTATTCAATGTATTCCCGTGGAAGAAGTATATCATGTGTACGAAGAATTCTAAAGTACACCAAAAGCAGTAAAAGAGGTGCAATTCCATCTTCAAGTTTCCTTCAAAATAACAATTACATGTGTACTTCCATATTATAAAGACACTCAATTTAGAAGAACAGAAGCATAAGTACAATTTTTAAAATAATTTTCTCCGACTCGTTTCAGTAGAGTGACTCGTGTTCGACCAGTCCGATAAGCACTTTGAAAATGACAGTTTTTCATGAATATACCATATATGCTGTTTTAAATATAATACACGTCCTTGCGAAGACACGTTAAGACAATTCAGCGAATCGCGTTTACTTTAAAGGTAAACTGTTGGTAAAGTTTGTTTGTACCATGAATTTTCCGCAGTTTACTCAGGGATTTGCAAGATTCGATATTTTGACAAATTTCTGTACTAATTATTTTATAATATTTAATTCCAAGCATTCTAAATACTCATCATATCATATAAATGTATAATGTCGAACATTGAATACTGTAAATCTCATTTGTGTAGTGAAAATGAACGAGAAAACTGATAAAAACATTGTACTCTACTGTTGCTATCAATAGTTATATATGGAACATGTTTATTTTACGGTGTATTCGCATGTCAGTCTCTAATTTTTCATATCCTGCATTCATTCTGAAGCTTTTATGTACATACCATTAATGAAATGAAGGAATATTTCTAACTACAAAACACTTAGTTAAATATCATATCCAAAACAAGACTTGGATTACAATCTGTAAACTATACAGTAATTCTACTAAATGTGTGTGATTTACTTTTAATGAAAATTATTTAAACTACAATTAAACAAGTAATTTTAATGGTGTTAAAAACGTTTGCTTTGGTTTAATCACTTGCTTATATTTTCCGAATTCGGGCTTTATACATATATATGGATTGTTAATCGACATAGGTGTAAAACATTTACTAGGACGAATAGTACTTTATTATTCTATTCAAGTAGGACATTTGTTTTATGATGTAGTCGCAGTTCAAAGCTATTAGATCAGCAACAATTTGCTATGTTAGACATTTTATAATGCCCCCTGGAAAAGTTAATTTCGACAAAATATCTAAAAGATATCATTAAGTGGACTTACTTTAGTTTGAAATAATAAATAATTACAAAAAAATATATTTTACAAGAACAAATAACTCATACAAATAAAATGCACATTCGCGTTTGGCATTTTGTGTGATATATGCAAATAACGGTAAACATTTAAAGATAGAAAATTCAAAGTATTGTGTACATATTTAAGATTAAGATAATATGTACATACAATGAATATTCGTGTTATTTACTTTGTATGAAAGTAGTATCGCGTTCTTTCTTTGTATGAAAGGAGTATACGTGTACTTTCTTTGTTTGAAAGGAGTATCGTGTTCTTTCTTTGTTTGAAAGGAGTATCGTGTTCTTTCTTTGTATGAAAGGATTATCTGTGTTTTGTGTTTTTCCTTTGTATGAAAGCAGTTTTCGTGTTGTTTCTTTGTATAAAAGCAATATACGTGTTTAAAAGGAGTATCGTGTTCTTTCTGTGAATAAATGGATTATTTGTGTTCTTTGTTTGTATGAAAGGAGTATTCGTGTTCTTTCTTTGTATGCAATGACTATTCGTGTTCTTTCTCTGTATGAAAGGAATATTCGTGTTCTTTCTTCATATGAAACGAAAACAATTCTGTAGTTATTATAATCACATACAACCACAGGTCATTATTGAACTTTAATGCAACATTTATATTCGAAGTAAATAATTTTGCGGTTTGATAAGACATAGTCTGTTGTACATAAATGGCATCATTATCTACGAAAATATTAGTTTGAGTTCCGACACTTGCTAATTCCCTGAAATGCTTATGCTTATTCCCCCAAAAGTTCATAGCATTGTGACAATTGTTCAGTGGAAAGGATCTTGAGCTAGATATGAAAATACAGATCTGAATACTTTGTGGATGATTGCATCTTGGTTCGCATATCTATAGTAAAAATACCCGATTAAAGCAAATCATAATTTTAGAACATGCACTTTACAACAATGTTTACAAAATGTGTCATAAAGCAGTAGTACAAAATGTTTTCATTGTACATTATTATAGCAATAAAGATAATTATAAAAACAAACGATGCTTATCCTGATCCTGTTAATTTCTGATGTTCCTTTTTCATACCGATGTCGGTTTCGAGGACAGGTGTACTCATATGTATTAAAATGATGCCATATTTTATTAAAGGAGTTCAGGAATTGTGTTAGCAAGCGAGCCTTTGACCATTCTAAAACGTGTGTACTGACGTGACGTCATTTCATGTTCACGACGTCATTTCACCAAAATAACGGCATGCGATTGGTCAGTCAAAGAATATGTAGCTAATGAAAACGCACAAAATGTTTATCTTACACATGTGTAAGATAAAAATTATCGTTATTGTATTAAACGGAAATCAAGCTGTAGCATGTGATAAATTAGTTGTGAGAATCGTAGTAAAATACTATCATGTGATGCTGGTTGCGTTTTGCTTTTTGAAAACTTTTTGTTTAACATAATGGTTGTATATATAGTATATAGACATGGCTTTTATATTTGACATCACTATATTATAATGTGTGTGTATCAAATATAAAAGCCATTATAAATACATAAATCACCTGTATTTCCTAATGTTGAAGAAAAAAGGAAGGGAAATGTTACTCTATAGTTATCGTGCTTATCAACAAATACGGTTACAACTGTAAATACGGTAACAATGTTAGAAATATGTTTTGTCTTCCTTTGTTTGCTTGTCTGATTTAAGCATCCAGTCGTTTGGTACTTCGAGAAAAATGGTAACTTTGTCATGAAGCGTTTTCGCCCAGCAACGCGGTTTTTAAATTATCCGTCATAACGTTTATTTTCGAACAAACCCAAGATGTATTATTATTTAGCTTATTTATTATCATTGATATGCTTTTGGTATTCGGGAAAACATTTGGACGCTATCTACCGAAATGATATGGAGTCCATATGTAAAGCAAGGTATATTTGATATATTTATATAGCACGTCAAATAAGCTATATATTAAATTTGTATTAATTTAAAATAAAATTGCTTAAATATATATATAAAACTGTACTTTTGTAAACCCAAATTCTACTATTGAGAAACACCATTAGCACGCTGTCGGTTGAAAGTAGCCACATTCGATCCGGACTAAAACAGGGACTTTTCGAGCGCGAGGCAAGTGCCTTATCCACTGCCTCAAAATGTCACTGCCGTTTGTCATTGGCAGACATTAATTGGCATTTCCTAATTGTACCTCATTGCTGACATTACACTGTAGTAAAGAAAGTGTTGTAGGTCAGAATGTTTGATAATGAACAGAAAGTCACTGTACGTTCCTTAAGTAGTTTATTTTATTGGAAAGAATTAGGAACCAGAGGCAAAGAATGCACACGTGCTATTAAATAGCATCTTACAAATGAGTCAGTTTAAAACTATTACTATTTATTTACACGGAACCTCAAACAATAAGTTGGTACCTACTAAATAATTAGTAGGTACCTACTTATTATTTAGTAGGTACCAACTAAATAATTACGAGGTACCTACTAATTATTTAGTAGGTACCTACTAAATCTGAGTTTTAACCCGTATCGTACGCCATAATTCAGCAAAAAAGCAATCAGCTAAAAGCGTTATAACATAACTTATTTACACGTGTGTAAATTGATTGAAACATACGTAGCTGTTATTTGAAACAAATCTAATATTACTGCCAGAATTACCGGAATCAAACTACTATAGTGATACAGTTGATCACAAATGCATTTTCATCAAAGTTTATATCCAAGCGTAGTGCGTTTATAAAATAGAAATAAATATATTAATTAAAAATTAATAAAATATTAATAAAAAAAACTGTCGAATGTGATTTTGATAGTGTACGAAATCACCATTCATACAAACGTACACATATCGTTATTCGGCATTGTGCTGCTAATAATGTTCTCCTGCTGATGCAGAGTTTCACTTTGTTTATATATTCTAAATCCGATAAAGGGTTACCGTAATGATAACTCAAAACAAAGAATCAGCTCAATTTGATTTATTAAAATCTTTATTTGCATCGTCGGAACAGTAAATGTGCGTCTAAACGACTTAGTATTCTGACCATTATAACACGTAAGTTATCTAGGTATTATATATTTTCGCTTAATGACTGAAACAGTACATCGTTTTGTAACCAGTTAATGTATCAACAGTTATGTTCCCTTATCATTAGCAAGAAACAATTCTTCGCTTTAAATACACGACATTTATTGTGCTTGACAGCTTGCGTATAAACGTGCCAATCATCTCACGCCAATGTACAATAATACAGCTGGTTAAGCAAATACAAATCTTACATATTTACTTCTAGAAGACAGTCAACACGATAGCATATCAGTATTGAAACAATTATATGTATTACCATGCTGGTTTATCATGAATGGTATCTTCATGTTAAACGGAGTCAGTAAAGAAAGGATCGCATAAACGAATCCCATGAGAATTCTTTGCGATGTTTAGAGCTGCAACGAAATAGCCCTAGTTCGATTCGATTCGATTCATGTTTCCTTTTTATTGGCTTGTTTTCGCGCATTAATGGGTCATGTCTTGTGATTAATTAAAGATTTGTATTTGTTATTAATAGCAATAGCAATATTGGTTAATATCCACGTATGTGCCTTTTATATAAATATAAATAAGAACAATAGAAACAATTAGTTCAATAAAACAACAGTCATGATGACATGATCCATTTATATGATTTATCTACATAAACACCATAATTTAAATGTAAACCCTTTTATGACAAATCATCTATAAATATATAAAAGAGAATTGAATCGAAATTATTTGGATTTATATCGAAAATCGAATCGGCTCATTAACAATCGTTTTATTGATACATAGAAAGAATCGCTGCTGCGCTAACAATGTTCGTTACAATTTTATATTGAATATGTGTGTACCATGATAGTCGTTTTAAATCATAACCATAAATACATGAACCAAACGAAGTTACCTTAAGTGCTAGTGACATATCTTGCAACATGCTTTATCAATGCTGCCGCTAAATATATACAAAAAAAAAACATTATTAATAACTAAAGATATACAATCAAGATCTAATTTTGTCTGAATAACCTGATTGAGTAGATTATTAAATTAAATTAAATTAATATCTAAAATTATGACAAATTGAATACAAACCTAATTCTATCTGAAAAATGTGAATGTGTAGATTATTAAATTAAATTAGTATCTACAAAATACTACAAACTGAATACAAAACCCAATTATATCTAAAAACTGAATGTGTAGATAAGTAAACTAATTTACAATTAGTGCCAATTGAAAAGAATTATTAATAGTATTTATGTACGTTATGAATAATATTAACAATAAACAAACAACAACTATTTGCACGCGTTATTCGAAGCACCATTTGCAAATTACTATTTCAAAAAATATGACCATTTACTTTTGGCAAGGCTTTGTAATTGATAGTTCTGGCAAAGACTGTATGATGTGTTGTATTGTACAGATACCATCTTCACTTGATGAGAAACTTATACCGTGTGTATGTGACTTGATAACGGTTTTACCAGCATTGTTTTGAAATGTAATCCTACTAAATATTTTCCTATCGGCGGCCAGTAGTCATCCTTAACACAAACATTTACAAGTATCGTTTTTGTTTAGTAACACCTGTTTGATAAACGAGGGAGCATGCGCAAAGGTATATCGTTTTTATGATCAAATCCAGAACACCAATATTGCTAAGGTTAATAGAAATCATGTTCGAACGCTTGAACTTATGTCAAGGAGTCATGTTTTTTACGTATTTGCAAACAATTTACGCTTAATCACTTAATACTTTATTTGTATATAAAATACAGGCCAGTGAAATACTGAATTTACACCGGGTTGTGTGGGACGGTATTATTGTTAAGCGAGTACATATACATACATGTTAACCGTCAACCTGATTACCTATATAAAATACGTGAAACGTTTGCTGCATCAGGCTGCTTATTGACATTAAATGGCCGTTCATATGCGACGGCAATACATATGTCAAATCAATTATTAATTAAATGTTAATGAAAATATGTCTCTTAAAGTAAAATGAATACAGTTTCCAATAAAAGGTATGTTTGAGCCTAGTTCGATTTTACGCATTTACATAAACTTTGAGTATGGATATTATTACCAGTCTATCATACTTATTTACAATCAGTACATACACGCATTATAAATATTGTTATTATAAATCAATTTAAATCAATACATCAGTTGATCGGTCGCTCTAACAGGCAAGTCAACCAACCAACAAAATCCAACCATGCAATTCAACCAAACCAAACAACTAACCAACCGATCAGCCAATCAACAAACCCTAAAAATGCAATTAATAATTGTTTCTCCAAATCCATGTTCATCAACGTATAGCCTTTATAAAAAAATATTAAATATTTACTGTTACAAATTGTCCCTAGAAATCGAGTACAGTCTCAAATAAGCTTCTAACATTCAATATAAACGTTGTCATTTAGCCAAGGCTTTCTGTGATACTCGAACGATTTGGAAAATACGTATTTCTGTAGTTTTTTTTTAAATTAATAACATGATATTAATAACTTCCCATCCCCTGATATAAATAACCTTCAATGAATAACATGGACACAATCATAATGGTCGAGTATTGTGTTTCGAATCAACACCAATGTATGAATCTAAATAAATGTTTGAATGTACAACTAATTTTATTATACCTCACTTCGTTTTCACATTGTAAAATCCCACCCCTGCATAATTTAAATGTCATGGTGTTGGAAAGTAGTATACGCGGAGCGGGGTATAGTTTCTAATAAACCCCGCCCGTGAGTTCAGTTGTAGAAACATTATACAATCACCTAGACCTATGACTGGAACGTTTCATCGCAGAACATAGTAACGTGGCTGGTTTTGCTGGCCCTGATTGCAAACCTAGAACTAGAATCATAAAAAAAGCAATAAGCTTATATAGTTAATGGAAGGAGGCAATAACATATGTGAACACATCGGCCTTTTCTGAAAAAGATGAGAGATTTGCCGTTAAATAGATTCATTACAATATCTCCATGATTAGCGGCTGAAGTCAAACGGTCAAGGTGAACAATAAAATCCTTATTGATTTGCCGTTATTGCTGAATATAATTTGGGCGACATTACCATTGCTTGTGAAATAAATTCAAATAACGCATGTTGTTATACTTGTATTGATGTGTGTTACGTTGGACTTAATCACATTTGCTTAGACGAAGAAAAATGATTGGAATGTGGTAATGTGGTACCGAATGATGGTATTTTATTAAACATGTTATGATTTTGTGAAAGGCTATTACAAATCGGCACTTCAAAAGGTCTAGTGTCGTTGCAATGTAATTCTCATTTTGTTGGCTTCATTCGCTTCTTTGGCTTACGGTTGACAAAGTGGTGCGAGCAATTCTCGTGTGACATGTTTGCGTCTTCTTTGGCTGGTGGCCAAGAAAGTGTACTTCTCACGTGTATGTTATTTATTGTCCATTCACATTTAACACATACATTATGTGTTAACCCAATAACAAATGTTATAGATTTATTTGCTTTTAAAAAATCTGAAATTAAGATATTATTACTGGCATATAATATTGGTTAATACAAGGTATATATAATGGGACAAGAGTGTACGCATTCTGAGATTTTAAAAAATCAATTTAGAATATGGATTGCGTTTGTTTGGCCCTTTTGCTGTTTACATTTTGACGTCAGAATTGTGAACATCTGGAATAACCATAGTGAACACATGACTCCATACCAAGCATGATAATGCAGTTGGTTAAAGCGTTGTCTACTATCATTGCTTCGAATGGCTCCTAAGTCGTGAGATCGATACCCGCTTAGGGTTTTAATTTTTTTCAGACGTTTTTGCTAATTAGTTTTTATCAAATATCTTATTGTGTATTATATTATTTTTATTGATTTAAAGGACATGTCTTAGTAAACCGCATTCTATCAAATAATATAATTTATAGTGCAACAGGGAGCCAATTTTTGATGACATATCACATATAAACTGTTATGAAATAGTGTATATACGTTAATCATCATATTTACTGTCCGTTTTAAAGTAAAAAAAGTCATGAATTATTTGACGAATACGTATAATACCCATGCAAATAAAAAAAAACACCTGAAGAATTTGGCTATAACTAAATATTTTCCAATTCAATATACATAATAGCATGAGTGTATAAACATTAATGTTTTATTTAAAACAAAATAGCCTTTGTTATTTGAAATAGTGTTTGATAATGAACGGTTTTACAAATTTAATCACAATAATCGGCTCAAAAACTGAATTAATGTATATACTTGTACATATAAAACATTATGTGTGTATAACATTTGTAATTTTAATCCACGTATCTCTACGTATCTCCATAGAAGCAGTGCGTATGAAAAACATTATTTTGTTTCAACACAAGTGTTTATCAACATTACATAAGTAATGATACAGACGTATTGACAGAGATAATGAAAAATCAAGCGCTAAAGGATATTGATACATTTTTTATCAGTGACACTTTTGTTGGTTATTGGCTTATCGATTTCGGTATGCGTACTGAACATTTTTTTGTACATTTTAGACTCACTTGGGTTCTTTATCTCTTGTATTTATGCAGTTTTTCACAGATAGTGTTCATTCACTTCCCTGCAATGTTTGGACATGTTAATAATCTTTCATTGATTGGTTTCTACTTTCAGCAATACAGTTATTTACATTATCTCTCACACACGTCTAGTTCGAGTCAACCGTTAAGATGATTGTTTATTTAAAGCTTATCTTTGGTATTCGTTTGGTATTCGTCTGGTATTCGGAAAATTATATGAATGCGATCTGCCGAAATGATACGGATTCCAAATGTTAAACAGGACATATATTTGCATACCAGACACAAATAACACGGACGCTAAAGCTTATACAAAGACTAGTTTTAATTACAAATGCATGCACATGTATATTCTTCCTTTAAGAACATTATGTAGATAAAGTCACAATAAAGTAAACAGTTTTTACACATATGGCTACAAGTGTAATTTGAATAAAAAACGCACATGGCATATATTAAACAAAACATACATGACTGCTAATTACAAGAACCTTATTGATGCATTATTACCGTTCATCAATAATGTTGTTTGCATGGATTTTTATATCCAAGGGACCTTCATATAACCATAAAATGAGACAGGAATCCATAACTTAGAATGTTACATTCGTAAAAAAACAACAAATGCATATATTATATTACGTTGGAAATAACTAAAAAAAATGAGCTGGGCACATAATTTAAAGTCTGTATGCTTTTTTGCACATCCTCGATTGATATCCTTGTGTTATTGATCCATTTATGAATCCCATTTACATAATCTGATTATTTGGATATTATTTAATAGTTCAATACTATTCATTCGATAACCCACATGATAATTCCTTCCAGCTTTTATTAGTTGTGTTGATGGTTAGTTCTTGTTGGCATTCTTTGGTGAACATATTAATATATTAAAGACTCTTTATGCTATACAAATGTGTTCTGATTTAAATTAAAATAGTATTAAACCTATGCATTTACATTGTCAACGCAATGAAAACAAATTAATAACAATATTGTATGTATTTTCTTAATGAGGAAAATGAGGTAACACGTCTTCAAGTATCCATCAATTATTGTTGTAAATAGCGAATATTTCATATTAGTAGTATATTGCTTCTGTTGGATTAATGACTATACATCTCCAAATGAATTCTAACATGAATACAGGAATACATTAATGTATATTTTCCCACCATATTGAAAACAATACTTTTGAAATATAGGTAGCGCCTTAACCCATATTTGTACATCATTATCTCTAAAATGTCACTGTTGCTATACACTATTGTGCAATGAACAATATTGACAATCTGCTCATCTTGTTACATGCTTCGATCATTGTTGTCCCCCCCCCCCCAAAAAAAAAATTATATATATATATAAAATATTTTTTTTTTATCTGAATTACGAAATTTTATCTAACAACAACACAAACACAAATAGCTTCATATATCTGCAAAACCTGAATGGGTAGACTATGACATTATTTTGCCATAGTGAACAACTGAATATTTTATGCACATTTAGTATTGTACGTTCCTTCTGAATAATATTATTAATAAAAAAAATAAAAAAATAAACTATAAACACGTATTATTTCAAACACCAGTTGTCAGTTACCCTTTTCAAAACATGACCATTTATTTTTGTATAAGACAGTGTACATCTTTACAAAGATTTTTATTGTCTATCGATACCATATCCGATTAAAATCTTCATTGAATAAGTAACATATACTGGTAGTATGTGACTTGATATCGACTCTAGCAGTGCATCTTCAAAGGTTTTCTTACTAATTATTTACTTAGCGGCGGTCAGTGTCCATCCTTAACATAAATGTTTATTAGTATCATTTTTGTGCACGATCAATGGTTTGTTAACGCAGGAGCTTGCTAATGTATATATGCTCAAATCACGAACACTTATATTTCCTACGTTGATAGATCTCGTGTTCTAGTTAACACACTTGGTCTTATGGCAAGTAGAGTCAATGCTGTATTGATAATGTGTGTGTGTGTACATATACATAATTGCACTTTATAATAAAATATAGACCAATTACACACGGAATTGTAATGTCAGACGGACGGCTTAATTGTTTAATGCGTACACACGTGTATAAACTTAAATATCTATTAGTCACGTTACACAAGACAATATGACGAATAGATTTTGAAATCTGACATTTCAGAATAGTTTAAAGGTTAAGTATTCCTTATATATATGCTTTTGGTATGATATTTATCAATGATCGAATGCTTAACATAAGCGTCGATGACGGATATATATCTGTACAAACGTTCGAATTCTGTGACGGTTGTTTGTCGGAGATTGACCTGATTAGGCGTGCTTATAAAGTGAATCCGGCATTTGTCGCTTCAACGGAAGTAACAATGTACGTTTTACATTAATTCACAATAAAAAAAGATGTAACCCAAATGAAAGTTTTATCTAATACACCCTTTGGATGTCATATAAAGTAAACGTCCTTGCAAAGATGCCTTAAGTCAGTTAAGCGAATTACAAATATTGGTACGTTATGAATGTGCCTCCATACTTCCATCAATTGTTAACAAAATTTGAGAAATTTTATTTTGAATGAGAATGATAAGACGTCATAGTAATTCAATTAAACAAAAATCACAATATTCATCTATTCCATATAGAATGCCTAAAATATTGAATAAGATATTGATCTGAGTGAAAAAGCATCAAAGCAAATCAGAGAGAATTTTATATTACCTTTGCCGTCAAGTAGTAATAAATGGGCCATTTTCATGTGCCACAGTGTTCGCATGCTATCCGGCAATTGCCCATGTACTACTTTCTTTCAGAACCATCTAATTGCATGTAAATTTTGTGCTGTTCAATTTGTGCTACGTACAATACACAGTCAGTCTACTGTGTATTTGATTTGATTTTAACGAAATGTGCGGAAACTGTGTCTAGCCCTACTGTATTATGTTTCTCATTGTTTACACTATACTGGAAAACAAGTTGTATTCTGGTAAGCTTAAAACGCGTCGTTTTTGTTAATTTAGTATATGAGTATATGGTTTGTTGCAAGCAGTAACGTCATAACGCTAAAACGTCTACGGGGAAGAAAAGGTCTACACAAATATATTGCATAAGGATCATATCATTCGATATCCTGTAGGCTGCTTATGTTAATAGCTATTTCATCATCCAAAATAATACCTTCATTAAGAGCGTTGTAATGCTGTATAATGCAATATACATTCGTCAGAATGATATTTTTCGTAAAATCGTTCGATTTAAGTCTTATACATTTTTCTAAAGCATATAACACCACATAATATGATAGAATATCGTGTAATGTAGATACATTTATCGAAATCAGATACATCTGAGGATGTGTCGTTTCTTTGCGTGTTATACACATTACTAATTTATGTTAACATATAAAAAAATAATGTTACAAAGTATTTTTGAAGATAGTGTTAAACTTATACAGCAACCATTATTATTTGCAGTTTAGATTATGATCCTGTGTACTTAGATCATACTGCTCATTATTTATTTGAATTTAAGGAAAATGCTATTACATTACAGTATTCTAACCAGCACATTTTTAATATTGATGCAACATTTACATTAGCACATTAGGACGAGTAAAGTTTTGTACGATGAACTTATGCCTTTTATAAATACATGTCAGTATTTTTAAAGAAGTAAAACATATTGTAGGTAGGTTATGTTTTAAATTAACTGGTGGTGAATTGTTTTTTGTTTGAATATAATAGCGAATAGTAGAGTAGGAATTACAATAATTTTGCTTTCCGCTTTAATGGTATTTTCTGTTTCAGGGAGGTCTCTTCTAAACATAAATCCACTGTAGGCGGAAAGTGCCGTCCTGGATTAGCCTGTGCGGACTGCGCAGGCTAATCCGGGACGACACTTTAGGCACATGCATGAAGTCCGGTTTTCCCACGACGCGCCTGAACGCAATGAAAGCGGCTAAACGTATACTCAATGTATGTATATATTATATAGATACAATGAGTATACGTTTAGCCGCTTTCATTGCGTTTATAATTTTCGTATCTCACATTGATATTGCCTGTATCATTTCATTGCAAAACTAGCTTCATAACAGTGAAGAAACACTAGTTACATAGCCCTACATGTACATCAAGATTCTAAATGTGTATTCCCTGTTTTAATACTGATTATGAAATAGTATTGATCTGCAACAATAGATATACGTATTACTTAGAAAGGCATGTTTCATGCAAGTGTGATTCAGCGATCCAACCGTCACAAGGTTGTTATCATTCCAAAAACTATATCCCGCTTAAGCTTAAGCTTAGTATAACTACATATGCTACGTCAGAAAGATATACATGTAGATTTAAGACCACTTTGCACCATACTCAGCAGAATGTTTGCTCTAGATTATGCATTTTCACGAAATATCTTGCAAACCTTATACTCTGTGAATTGTCATATTTCCCAATAATATATGTAAAATAGTGTTATTATAATTCTAAAACGACACGCGTCTACATTTCTATAGACAAAGAAGGGAATAAACTATAGGTTATTCTGCATTCTAACACGTCACGCGGCTAATATTCCATAGATAAAGAAGGTAAATAACCGTGGGTTATTCTGCAACAAATTATGGGCGGAGCCTAATTTTTTTAAAATACTTCCGAAATTACAAATAAATTGTTCCGTAAAAAGCACGTGCATAAATGCGCGATAGAACACTTGTGACAAACAAATCATTTCTGCATTATGTAGCGCAATAAAGCCATATTTGTACTGCATATGTTATATTTAAGTACAAAAAAACGTTTACGTTCGGTTAACATGCTTTTAATTTGCTTTTAACATGCTATCGCCCTCGTGGTTTAATTCCTACGCATCAGAACTACATACCGTTAGTCATTACCGCAATAACCAACGCTTACCCGTCAATTATTTCTTAAACAAGAATGTTTTGCTTTGAATGTTTTGAAAAAGGTTCCGGGAATTCGCAGAAATTGGAATTGTTCAGTAAAATGCACGTGCTAAATCGCGCGGTTGCAAAACCATGACAACTAATGCATTTCTGAATTTTGCTACGCCTTTAATACATAACATTAATTGTGCTGAAGATTATTGGGCAGCTTGCGTGTAAACGTTCCTACCAGTTCATGCCCAAGTACTAGAAACAGCTGGTATTGAACACTGATATTTTGAATACTCACTTCTAGAATATAATCAACGCGATAAGCTTCTTAGATGAACACCAACGGAGTCTCTACAGGAAGATTTGCGTACAAGTATAACCAATTCCAAGAGAATCCTATTGATTGATCGATATCATTGTATATTTTAGAAGCAACATGCCAGGCGTCTGAAATCGCTACCGTAAATCTATGTACAAAACTTTGAATAAATTTACCTTCAATGCTAGTTAACTTATTGATTAAACTAGGAGAGTTTAATGTTTTCTTAAATTGGCATTTTCTAGCAGCGACATAGTAGAATTTGCAGAATTATCATTTACAAATACATGTGGGTTTGTTGTTGCTCTTATGCAATCGAATACATGTCATTATGAACGCACCGACATGTTTCAGTTCTCGGACTTTTCAGTACCTGTACATTGATGGTACAAATAGACACCTTAGGGCATTTGTTGTTTATCACTTGTTTGTCAACCACAGTGACATGTTGTTGACTTTACTGTCAAGGCCATGGCAATGGGTGTGTACACTATTAACGTTAATATACAATGGCGCATACTCTAACACGTTCAAATCAGTGCATGCGCGCCTTGTTTCCCCCCAAAATTCTGAAAAACAAATATAAAAATACTAAAATACAAATACTAGTTAAAAATGCAAAACCCAAAGGGCTGGACTATCAACAGCAATTAGTTAGCAGGAAACAGTAGACGTATAATAATAAGGTAATTAATATTTACATTTAATGGTACTTACTGAATAGTATAAATAATCTGTAAATCATAGGCGATAAACAAATACATGCTTACGAAACTCTTTTCAAAATATGATTATTTATATTTGACAAGACTTTGCCTTACTTGCGCTTTGTAAAAGTCGTACAAGTGCTATATTCTACAGATACCATCTCCGATTGAAACCCACACTGAATGAGTAGCATATACCTAGGGTATGTGATTTGATAGCGGTTTTACTATATTACTTAGGCACGATGCTAAATATTTATCTAGTGACGGTCAGTGTCCATCCTTAACATAAACAATTATTATCAATATGTTTTCGAGTGATCATCCGTTTGATAAACACATGGCAAGCGTATTGCACTTTTTGGATAACACCATTATTGCTTCATAGATTTCATCTTCTACAACACTTGATATTATGCCAAGACTCTCAATGTTGTATTCGCTCGTGCTTATAAATTAAATGTTTATCCACTTAATAAGATTATAATCAAATGCATACCGATCAAATACTGAATTGTACAATGAATTATGTACGGCGGGTTTAGTGTTTAGCAAGTAAAAACATATATGTATAGACTTCAATATCTATAAGCCACGAGGATAGATAAGACAACAAACAAAACGACGTTATTGACACGTACAATGAGTCGCTTAAAAGAATATTAGTACAAGGATTTGTGTTTCCAATACAAACTGAGTATTGACTGAAAAACCGTCGTCGCAGAACTTTTTTTTACATTAACATAAATCATGTGTATAGATGTTATTAGCATTGTAATTACAAGTAAATTAACGGTCAATAAATCAGATGGCCGGTCGGTCATTCAGTCGTTCCAGACAGCAAGCAAACCTGCCCACTAACTAACCAATGAACTACATTATAACTGACCAAAAGACCTACCGACCAATCAGTCGCTTGTTATACTATACTGTACTCAAACTAACATTCAACGTTTAGTAAAATGCATAATTATTTATGTTGTAAATTACTTCTAGATACCGAGTGCACGCCAAAATAAGCTGCCAGTATGCGGTAAAGGCGTTATCGATTAGACGTTTCCGAATACATTTGGTCAAGGACTACTGCCATTTCCGGAAAATTAAAGTCATCCTGCTTTTGTGCTATTGGCATGGTATAAGTCACTTTCACGCACTGTCGAAACGTTACAATTATAAAATTAGCTTCCATGAGTGACATGGTCACAAATATAATGACTGTGGCTTTTGTTTCAATAAGCATCAGTGTATGATTATATATTATACGTCTGTAACAACGCGTCGTGATATAAAAGTTGTTAAACATTGAAATCCTAGTAGTTAGCATTTCGGATGGAATCATTAAAAGCATTATATTTTAATGGTGCAACTATATGTGATGTTAACGTTTGGTAACAACAGCATTATTTAGTAATGGGAACTTGATATACAAATTTAAATGATAATAATTAAAAGCTTCCGATTTGACCAAGGTTACACAATACCAATATCTTCCTTGCAGAACATTATAACAATAGTGGTTTTAATGGCCTTGTTTAAAAACCTAGAAATATAGAAGACACATAATACACATAATTATTAGCTTATTTTGTTAATGGAAGGAAAATACATCCTATGTGAACAAATCTGCCTTGTCTGAAACCTGTCGTTAAATAGCTGCATACCATTATCTAGATGATTAGCCAAGTCAAACGGTCAAGGCAAACAAGATAGATAGACCGACAGTGCCGCGGTTTGATTGTTAAGTAAAGCATGATATAATTCTTGTATTCCAAAGGAGTTTTTGTAAATATATAATTAACGATGGCATTTCATTTTATGTGTTAAAATTCAGTGCACACTGTTTATGTTCAAATGATTTTGCGTCATTGAAATCCAAACTGAAATTGAAATGCAGTTTTTATAACGTTACTATTTATAAATGGTTTGCCAAATTATAAAAATGTATGCGTTATTAAAGTCCCAAATGAATGTAGAGGCAACAAACATGTCTTAAGCACAATTCGATTATATACATGATAAGACAATTTTAGATGGCACTCCCTAAGGTCTAGTGTACTGGCGACGTAATTCTCATTGTTGGCATCGTTCTCTTATTTGGCTGACACAGTGGTGCGGGCAATATGTCATTGAACATTAGTGAAACTATATGCCTTTAGTTGTATTAATAAGTGTCTAGATAAGACAAACAGCAACTCCACTGTATTTAAAAACAACATGTTTTTAGAATATTTTCCAACTAGTAAGGCAGTAACCTATTTATTGTTCACCGCATATCTTGAGACCTTTGGAAGCGTTTTCAGTACCCAATAGTAATATTATATATTTTTGATCGTGCATTTCGAATTGAATTCATTTGATCTTAAT
This sequence comes from Congeria kusceri, assembly GCA_027627225.1. Lineage (NCBI taxonomy): Eukaryota > Metazoa > Mollusca > Bivalvia > Myida > Dreissenidae > Congeria > Congeria kusceri. The sequence goes on from CM051034.1 coordinate 31,467,709, forward strand.
CTTAGATCAAATGTTGATCTTAAATTCAACTTATTTTTATATTGTTATATTTGGTTTCAAATTATTTTCCTAACGTACATTCAACTCATTTGCGATGACCACCTGTCTTGTGTCGAACTTGTTATAAGAAAATCCATTGCTCATTCCTCAGGGATAGTGTAACTGTATCGGTTGTCTTCTGTGCTATAAATCAAGTTTTCTTAGACTGACACCCAGGACGCTTTCGATTTTAACAAGCATTACTACCTCATCTGTATGCTTAATCTTACATGTTATATTCCCAACAGTATTTTTTTTTATACAAATGGTGGTATGGTTCGTAGGTGCGAGTAATTGTTTTATTCCTCGTGTAAACTTGGGTAAATGTTGAGCATGTGTTGTCAGTATAAGACCGACTTATTTTATTGTCAAGATATGCAGCAGTAGCAGAAATATGGATGGCTGCTTCAAATATCTACTATCGAATTACTTTGGACTTGAGACATGTCAATTAATGGTGTGCTTATGGCCAGATTCTTCAATGTTTCTGACATGCTTCTGACAGTTCTATAGTTTTGGCGATTATCCAGTGTCCTAATTTACTCGGCGTGTTAGTAACCAAAAATGCACAATTTAACATAATATATGTTAGTCTAGGTTTATGTTACTGTTTATCTCTTAGACAATGCTATATTGACCATTTTTTCTATTTACATTTGTATCTGCATTAAACTTTTGTTAGAAAATAAGTCCTGATCATTTAAGGAGATAATAGTACCTCCGAGAGATCATATTGTTCGCCTTTACAGGAGATTGTTTTCTTTGGACAGGCAGATTAAAAAACTTACAGAAGAAATTTACCATCGACAAACTAACCGTTAATTTGCAGTGTTTTTGTGCAATATTCTTGCACTATTATTTTGGTAATACATTTAACAGCCTCAAAAACCCTCATTCATTCAAATAGTGTGTGTGATTTATGTGTATAAAAGAGACAATGAAACTTGGGTGTGTGCTACAATATAAACGTAATTCGTCATTAGTGTTAAACACTTTGTCTTATAAATGGCTTTAAATTACATTAAAATGCAACTGGTTGTGCACCTGTCACACACATATCGTTCACCTTGCAGAAATGTCTCCTACTTTCGTTCGCTGCCTTCTGTAGATTTCTAAGTTTGCGCATGTGACTCAAACATATCCGTCTAACGCGGTCTCAAGCAGCAATTTCCTGTTTAAAACCGCAAGCTATTGGAATCCAATAACATGACAAATTTCCCTCGACAAAGTACTGCATCAAAGCCACAGTTAGCGATAACGATTCCTGCTAATGGCGCTCCGCTCGCGGGCTATCTTTGAAGCTCGTGCATGTCGCTACGGTAGTATTGGGAAAACCGTCGTATGAGAGTTACGGAACGTTTATCCGTCTTCAGACATTGAACACAAACGCTCTAGGGACGTTGATTTTCAACTTCGTGTTTCACTTATTCGTCTTGAATTTTGCAATAGTGAGGAGAAATTGCCTGAATAGGAAAATACATCATTGGAAGTCTTTTCTGAATACGCGATCTAGTTGATAAAACTTTAATAAATACAGCGTCATTTCATATCTAAGGAGTACTTTAATATCCGGTGGATACTGTAATAAGGTCTGTATTTATTTTTAATTTTATTTTTTTTTCAGTTTTTTTTTCATGGAAACAGTACAGATTGAAAGTAATTACTTTTAATCAAATCTAATAACAATGAGTTTGATTATAATGTTTTTGCAATAATAATAATATAATTATAAATTTGGTGGAAAGCAGCATATTATATTCAAATTATACATTGATTTTAAACACATAATAAGTATTATATTGATCTATATTTTATCGTGTAACTTAAATTAAATACATATTTATGCTATTTTGTTAAATCTCCATTTAAATAAATATATTTTTTATTAGATCAGATGGTTATAAATTTCATAATGCAAACCAGTATAAACCTTGCTTTTTAAATGTGTACGTAAGTAACTCCTGTTAAATGACGCATGCACAGTGTGGTGAAAATTTAACACATTTATTTCCCAGTACCTAGAAGGTTTGGCTTATTGCAACATAAACCCCATGCCGTCTGTTATCATGTTAGTATTTGTTCAAGAATGGTAGAGATTATGTAATGTCGCACTACATTGTTGGAATGTTTATGAAAACATATAATGAAACATATTTCCTTCGACGTTAGATGTTTTTAACAATGTCCATGGAACGCCATAAACTAAAACTTGCATTCAAAACATACTAACTGAAGTATTTACAATATGTAGCAAATCTTCTATAATACGAGGAGTACGTATCTTCTTCCTAGATATTCTTACATAAAGTGCACTATATGTAGATATTTACACCAGTGTCTTCCCCAACATAAAGTGCACTATATGTAGATATTTACACCAGTGTCTTCCCCAACATAAAGTGCACTATATGTAGATATTTACACCAGTGTCTTCCCCAACATAAAGTGCACTATATGTAGATATTTACACCAGTGTCTTCCCCAACATAAAGTGCACTATATGTAGATATTTACACCAGTGTCTTCCCCAACATAAAGTGCACTATATGTAGATATTTACACCAGTGTCTTCCCCAACATAAAGTGCACTATATGTAGATATTTACACCAGTGTCTTCCCCAACATAAAGTGCACTATATGTAGATATTTACACCAGTGTCTTCCCCAACATAAAGTGCACTATATGTAGATATTTACACCAGTGTCTTCCCCCAACATAAAGTGCACTATATGTAGATATTTACACCAGTGTCTTCCCCAAAATAATATAAACATATCCTCTCATCTACCGAAATAAGCGCTTATACAAGTTTTTAATATTTCAATAACAAACTATTACATTAGTTAAACTTAAAACCGGATTTAATTATTGCTTTTCAATACCTTACCTTGATGAATCGTGAGTTACTGAATACAATAAAGCCACTCCAAGGTCAATAAAATGAAGGAACATTGTCGTGTTTTAATCGAAGAGATTACCTGTTTGTCGATGGGAACTACAAACACAGCTTGAGCTCACAATAAATTGTGTTACAAATACTGATTTATATCTCGCACCTGCCTTTCAAGAGAGTTGGGAATGATTTTCAATAACAATATAATTTTATAATGGGTTTGATTATTCAATTATCTTTTAATAACATGTATCTATTAAGCTATTTGCTATATTCCCAAACTAAACCATTGGATCCTCCGCATGTTGTACTTTGCTTTGTATATAATCCATTTCATCCCCAGAAACTAAAATAATATCTTATTTAGTACACAGGACATAATCCGATTGTCAAGACTGAAACCACTGAATCGAATGCTAGTTATTTGAACATGATTCTTGTTAACCCTTCACCTGTGTGTTGACTTTTATCGCTATCACTTACACAAAATGCCCTCGGTTAAACGGTTCTTAGTACAAAGGAGCGCACATTAATTCCAAATAAAATGGCAACAATCTGTGCAACAACTAAATATAATCTTTACCATCCATATTATATCCATGGATGAGTGTTGAAAACATAAATATATTACCACGATAGAAGAACATCGGTTATATATATTATAACGGTGAAATTATATTTACAAGGTCATATCAACTATGCTGAATGACAAAATGTTGTCTTCATATGCTCAGGAAGTAAAAACAAACGCTTGAATGCAGGCCAAACGGCTCGTAAATACGTTTCATAATGTTTATTTTTATTTCCCGTACTCATTATGTTTATGATTAGAATCGCCGCAGAATGAATTAGGCAATGTGCGATTAACGATTATTCGTGATATATTTCACATGCGTGTTTTATATTTCACAAGCGCATTTCACAGCGCTCTTATTTAATTCTCTAGCGATGATCATTAGAACAGTAAATTGATTGCTCACACTCTTCCCATTCGTTTAACACATTAGCTAGAAGAATGTTATCAATATATGACGAGAAACTTGTATCCAAAGTCGACAGTAATTACCATGGGAATAAAACGGTCGTTTTTACCTTTGTTAATTAAAACTCAACAATATTAACTGTCAGGATTAATAAAAAATACAATCAAAAATCGCAAACAATAAATAAACAATTGAAAAACACACACACATCAACATGTTCTTTTCATTGAAAACGCTAATGATCACCATTGATGTCATCATATTTTTAATCATAATCAAACCTTTAAACGGTTCCTCGTAATTTGATATTTTTTAAACGTTTTATTTTTATCTACGAAAAGCAACAGAAATGCATTATTCCTTTGTGATTAACAATTCCTTAATGGTCAATTTCTATGCGCCATCGCAGTGAGAGTTGGTTGAGAGTTACTACTTGGAGCAGGAAATATGACACATGTGAAAATGACAATAATGCGATATTTGTATCCTCTTCCTGAATGACGGACTGACACTTTTAAAATCGTTGCAAAAAAGTTACTAATTTTGCAAATATAATTAAATAAAATGGAAAAGTTCGTATAAACGCACTCGGGATAGTTGATAATTAATGCAACCGTGTTGTGTTTGTTGCTCAGAATTATTTAAACAACACTCACAATAAAAATAATTTTTTTAATAAAAAAGTTTTTGTACATGTATGGGATTATATAAATGGACTATTTTAATAAATCACAACAAACAACGCTATTTATCTTGTATGGGTACTTGATTGGCATGCCACTTAAATCTCTACATATAACTAGTACCTGATTTCAGTTAGCAAGAAGAATGCAGAAATGATGTAAACAGTCAAAAACACGAAGAAAAAAATCTATCAATATTAAACCTTAAGAATTATCTAGTTTACGTAATGTATGGTTATTTTTTAAAACTATGCGAAACTCTCTGGCTACATAATTGACCTAGTCGATGATATATTATGAGTTTGCCTCACTGATTCTCGAAGAACACATATTAACCTGTTCATACCACAGCGTGAAACAAAGGTAAAACTAATAACCTGATAACGCTGATATTTTTGGGCGTTTGATTAATTATGGTTTATTATCTAAAACATATTTTCCTATGCATGTATGTGTACCTTTCGTTGACTTGGATTATCTAATTAGCCTGACTGCCTGTTGTCTATCTTACTGCTTGTAATATTTAATTATCTAAATAATTTTAAAGATAAATGGAACAATTGTGTTCGGCCATTTCTAATATTTGGTTTAAAAAATTATTAAATTCTTACTTTAACTCATTCCGGTCACAACATGTATATCAACAGGTAAACATGAAAATGGAAGTATATGACCTGATGATTAACATGAATATAATTATTAAAAAAAAAAACAACATTTATAATAGCTGTCCTCGTTCTAAATAGTGTCGTGACGCACGAAACTTAAACAGAAATCACATAAGTATGGTTCCCAAGGGCATATCGCGTTTCCTTGAAACCGCGAAGGCCCTTAAAATGCGATCAACTGAAATGTGTGCTTCGGCATAAACTTAGATTTAAGCATCTTGAACGAATACTGAACTGGTGATAAAGCAGGCCTTTTTTTAAAGGGGTTCTTTTTAATTCGTTATATTACGTGTCATATGTAGATGAATCAATACTGTTATATCAATTGTGTTATAATATTGTTTATGTAATTTATATATTATAGAGCAATACATTTGTCATTTTGAAAAGATATACGTGAATACAACTTAACGTGCCGTTCAATGATCGTACACAATAAGCACACTATAAAAGGCGTTGTATATGGACGGCACATAGATTGCAGTGTCCTATTGACCTGATACTTGTGAACGAATGTATCATTGACTTCAAAGTCAATGTCAGGTCAGACTGTCTGAGCTATTAACTTTATACGCAATTGAAAGGGCACGAACTCGACAAACTTGTCGTTGCTGGCTAATACTTTACCACACGACGATATATCTAGAAAGCCATTGCTATTTTAGTTTTTAAAGCACTTGAATGCGTGTGCATACTTCGGCAAGAAACGTACTACTTAATAAAATATCATGTCGTTATTTTGTACCAATGCTCTATGTATTTATTTATATAACGTCTGCGCATTATTTTATGTGTTACTCTTTCTCTTGAATCTCCTTCTACATGTAATCCTTAAGAAACTGAAGAGCACACATATTTGTAATTTAATGTTATGAAACCATAACGTAAACATATACAATGATATGTTACGAGGAGAATGGTATAATTTAGTTTGTGAGTATTGTGCCATCGTCGGATAAGTGAATTATAAGAGAAAAACCAACAAAGTTACACATGTGTCAGTTTTATAGTTATTAAAAAATATATGTAGAAAGTTCATTCTTTTTTTAAAAATTACTAAAGACGACGAAATATGTTTTTTAAATATATTTCTTGTACGATATAATAATAATCATCATCATTATTATTATTATTATTATTATTATTATTATTATTATTATTATTAGTAGTAGTAGTAGTAGTAGTAGGAGTAGTAGTATTAGTAGTAGTAGTAGTAGTAGTAGTAGTAGAAGTAGTATTAGAAGTAATAGTAGTAGAAGTAGTAATAGTAGTAGTAGTAGTAGTAGTAGTAGTAGTAGTAGTAGTAGTAGTAGTAGTAGTAGTAGTAGTAGTAGTAGTAGTAGTAGTAGTAGTAGTAGTAGTAGTAGTAGAAGTAGTAATAATAGTAGTAGTAGTAGTAGTAGAAGTGGTAGTGGCAGTAGTAGTAGTAATAGTAGTAGTAGTAGTAGTAGTAGTAGTAGTAGAAGTAGTAGTAATAGTAGTAGTAGTAGTAGAAGTGGTAGTGGCAGTAGTAGTAGTAGTAATAGTAGTAGTAGTAGTAGTAGTAGTAGAAGTAGTAATAATAGTAGTAGTAGTAGTAGAAGTGGTAGTGGCAGTAGTAGTAGTAATAGTAGCAGTAGTAGTAGTAGTAGTAATAGTAGTAGTAATAGTAGTAGTAGTAGTAGTAGTAGTAGAAGAAGTAATAATAGTAGTAGTAGTAGTAGAAGTGGAAGTGGCAGTAGTAGTAGTAATAGTAGTAGTAGTAGAAGTAGTAGTATTGGCTTATGTTTCTCTTTAATCACACTGTAGAATATATTTGAATTAGCTGAACATTTAGGTCCATCGCACATACAAAAGATCTTGCCCCTAATATTATCATCGTATTATTTCATAGTGGTGTTCGTGGCACACACCTGGAATGTGTAGTATAGCGTTTATGAGGCCTCTGTGTCTGTTAAAGCATAAAACATTAACGGCTAGATGACGGAGAAACCGTATAAAATATTCAATACTTCATGCATTATGGTAAAATGGCACGTTAATTTTTCAAGAACGAGACATTTGCGATTATCACTAAACGTGCTTCATGACGCGTTACTCTTTGTTTCGTTAGCAAATATACCTTCTGAATGGTGCGTTAATGTTGCATTTCTAAGACCTAATCTAATCTCCCTAATATGTTTCTACAACGAATTTTTGTAATCAAAACAACGTGTAAAGAGTCATTAAACCTTAATAACGCACACGGAATATTTTGAAGAAAAAAACATATTGAAACTATTATCATTTATGACATTTCATCGGCATGTACAATTCATATTTTGTTTAAATTGCGTAATTGTTACCAGTGTAAGTTTACCAACTATGCTTTATTGATATTGATAAAAGTTTAATCTATATTTATATATGTATTCCATATACACCCGATAGGTATATTCCAGGTGTTGCCAAGCAACAACGTTTAGCGGATGTTGAGGACACAATTCCTTTTTTTTATTTTTTTTTCTTACAACTTAATTGAAGGCGTAAATTCAACATGAGGTAGCATTACATGTGAGAAATTACAGTGTCATATTAATTAACAAACAGAGAGGCAAATGTCCATCGGGGGATTAGTGCACCATAATGACGATTCTATTTGTCGATGTATGTATTAATCAAAATTGATTTCCTTTTAAAAATATGCCACAATGCAGGCACACAGTATATGTGACAAATTACAGTGTCATATTAAATAACAAACAGAGAAGCAAATGTACATCGGGGGATTTGTGCACCAAAATGACGGTTGTATTTGTAACATTATGTATTAATCGAAATTGATTTCCTTTTAAAAATATGCAACAAGGCAGGCACACAGAGTACAAAGGATACATCAAGTTGCTAACCAATTAGGTTTGCTTATCAAATAATGGCATAGAAAATTAAAACTGACATAGGTTAACCTTGCTGTAGGTAAGATTGTTAGTGTTCAGTATGCTACAGACCTGAGGTAAGATTGTTAGTGTTCAGTATGCTACAAACCTGAGGTAAGATTGTGAGTGTTCGGTATGCTACAGGCCTGATGTAAGATTGTGAGTGTTCAGTATGCTACAGACCTGATGTAAGATTGTTAGCGTTCAGTATGCTACAGACCTGAGGTAAGATTGTTAGTGTTCAGTATGCTACAGACCTGATGTAAGATTGTGAGTGTTCAGTATGCTACAGACCTGATGTAAGATTGTGAGTGTTCAGTATGCTACAGACCTGATGTAAGATTGTTAGCGTTCAGTATGCTACAGACCTGATGTAAGATTGTTAGCGTTCAGTATGCTACAGACCTGAGTCCGTATTAGGTAAGATTGTTAGTGTTCAGTATGCTACAAACCTGAGGTAAGATTGTGAGTGTTCAGTATGCTACATACCTGATGTAAGATTGTGTGTGTTCAGTATGCTACAGACCTGATGTAAGATTGTGAGTGTTCGGTATGCTACCGACTTGAGGTAAGATTGTTAGTGTTCAGTATGCTACAGACCCTATGTAAGATTGTGAGTGTTCGGTATGCTACAGACCTGATGTAAGATTGTGAGTGTTCAGTATGCTACAGACCTGATGTAAGATTGTGAGTGTTCGGTATGCTACAGACCTGATGTAAGATTGTTAGCGTTCAGTATGCTACAGACCTGATGTAAGATTGTGAGTGTTCAGTATGCTACAGACCTAAGGTAAGATTGTTAGTGTTCAGTATGCTACAGACCTGAGGTTAGATTGTTAGTGTTAAGTATGCTACAGACCTGAGGTAAGATTGTTAGTGTTCAGTATGCTACAGACCTGATGTAAGATTGTGAGTGTTCAGTATGCTACAGACCTGATGTAAGATTGTGAGTGTTCGGTATGCTACAGACCTGATGTAAGATTGTTAGCGTTCAGTATGCTACAGACCTGAGTCCGTATTAGGTAAGATTGTGAGTGTTCAGTATGCTACAAACCTGAGGTAAGATTGTGAGTGTTCAGTATGCTACAGACCTGATGTAAGATTGTGAGTGTTCGGTATGCTACAGACCTGATGTAAGATTGTGAGTGTTCAGTATGCTACAAACCTGATGTAAGATTGTGAGTGTTCGGTATGCTACAGACCTGATGTAAGATTGTTAGCGTTCAGTATGCTACAGACCTGATGTAAGATTGTGAGTGTTCAGTATGCTACAGACCAATGGTAAGATTGTTAGTGTTAAGTATGCTACAGACCTGAGGTAAGATTGTTAGTGTTAAGTATGCTACAGACCTGAGGTAAGATTGTTAGTGTTCAGTATGCTACAGACCTTAGGTAAGATTGCTAATGTTCAGTATGCTACAGACCTGAGTCCGTATTAGGTAAGATTGTTAGTGTTCAGTATGCTACAAACCTGAGCCCGTATTCACTAACTCGTTTTTAGATTTAAGAATACAGATCAACCTCAGACTCAAGAAAAATAGGTCTGCGTTCGGAATATGCTTAGCACCAATCTTGTTTATGTCATTAACAGATCGTTCTAAATAAAGAATGTTCTAATTTGACACAGAGTGATTCAAAGTAGCATAGTTCTTAACACAGAACAGTTTAAAAAATAGTCTTTATTCTTACATACACGGGCCCTGATCTTAAGAGTTTTTACATACAACGTAAATCAAATAGAAGAGTTTCAAAGGCAGAACACGATATTAGATACCTAAGTGTAGCATTTTGCTTTTGGAGTAGATTGCGCTTCGCCAGATCATCAGTATCTGTGTACAACATCGCAAACCTCTTCAAATTAATTAGCGAACGGGTTCATTTTACGAACACGCTATATACATAAACACAATTATCGATGTCATCAAAACCACCATCTACAACACCGCAGGAACGAATCAGATTTATTTTGGTGCGCGAAAATACAGATGGTGGCTAAGCAGAAATACATTGTGTGGTCAGTTGTGTTTAGGGCATTAATTAATTCCTGGAAGGTGTCTACGATATATTTTAACAGGCACATGGTGAAGAGTTACGTTGCTCTAAGTCGCGGTCAAACCGACAGTAAATATGCCATGTATGTTTTCTATTTCCGAGGGCATGAAACTGTGTTGTTCTTAATCGCATGATATGTTTTTATAAGCGTTTTCATATGATTTCAAGTATAAGTCTCTCACAATCGCACTAATATAAGTAATATTACTAAATGCAAATCAGCAGATAGAATACAAATTGTAAATACTTAGTAGCGTGTCTTCAGTCAAGGTATCGTTGAACAGTATTTTTGAGAAATTTCGTAGCGAATAAAGAGAACTGAGATCATAATTAATAATTATGCATTTAAGCTGTTTGTTATTTTAAATAAACAATTACGCCTCAATTAATACAGGTTTCAAAATGCTTTCCAATTTCGTCATTAATAATTGAAACATAATTTAAAACAACTTTCACAGTGCAACAATTTAGAGCCATATAGTTGCTAATGGATAGTATTACCGAAATCTCTTTATAAATGATTAATCTATATTTTCGACTGTTTTCCAAAGATTATTATCGACTGTTCACCGGTCCGCCGAAATGTTTGCTGCGCACAATGATACGCACAAATGTGCGGTTTTCCGTTAGGGCCATTTCTTGTTTCTCACTTTCGACCTATGGAGACACAAGCGCAAAAACGCAAGAACACGATACGAAAGTGCAAAATCACGATGCGATGGGGCCACAACACGGTGCGACGTTGCGAAGACACGATGCGAGTGCGCGAGAATACGATGCAATGAAGCGAAATTAATACCATTAATTTCGCTCTTACGTATCGTGTTTTCACGTTTTTGCATATGGATCATATCATTGTTTTGTACACTTTCGATATATAAGCGCGAAATCGCGAGAACAAGATACGAAGGAGCGAAATCAAGTTGCGACGTTGCGAACACACGATGCGACGGAGCGAGAATACGATGAAGCGAAATTAATATCGTGATCCTGATTTTCAGCTTTTAATTTTCAAATTAATAACAATATTAAGCGAAAATATTCAATCCAATTACAAATCCGCTGTACACACAAACACATAAACACAGTTACCAAGGTCATCAAAACCACCAATTATAACACCATGGCAACAAATCAGATTTCATGCAGGTGCGTGAACATCTTAATGCTGCCTAAGTTGAAATACAATATGCCGTAAAGTAGAATGTCGGGGATTAAGTAATTCCTGGTATGTGTCTGTGATATACGATACGAGCAGATATGGATTTGAGGAACTAATAGGTAGAGTTGTTGGTATTGTTTTCAAGACAAGTCCTCTACGTCTCGGTAAAAGCTGCCGTAAATTGATTTGTCGTATAGTATATAGTTTCAAGGAAACAATACATTTAATGTGTTTGTCCTTATCAAAATAAACATGATATTATATTTGTTTTATAAGCGTACCAATATGAGTTAAAGTACAGTTCACTCATAATTGCAATAATATGTTAATATAATTACAATTTTTGAAGAGAAGACCTTGCGGTTTTAATGATTGTAGGTAAATAAATATGTGTTAAAAACAGAATTGAGACAGGTATATGATTCATACATGTAACAACTTCTACATATCAAAGTAGTCGGAACACTTGAAAAAAGGTCTGGACCCAAGCATGAAGGCAAATAAACTGATGATGGAAACTGTTTGATAGCACTTGACAAGAGCGGAAATAGTTTTACGAAAGGGAGAGAAAGGTGAGGAAAAATCGCTTCCTCGCTTATTTTGTGTTCACATGTGAGCAAAAACATGAGAAAATAGAATTGACCGTGTTGCTTTTTATAATTCCTGAGATAATGCAGCCTTAGACGCGGAAGGACTATACATTTCGAAACAGCAGCTTATCATGCAAATGAACTTATAATTGACTGATAAAATTATCTTTTCAACCAGATTGCATGTATGTGTAAATTTGCCGTAATATTGAATAACAAAACATACTCATATAATACTGTCAATTGTTCAGAATAAAAAAAACTATCATGTTCAATTAAAGACATGCCATTATTATTTCACGCTTTAATAATTGAATGCACTATTTAACATCAAATACTCAATTGATGTGTTTTATATCTAAATGCAAAATAAACACACAGCTTCACACTTTTCAGAGAATATTCGTAAAAGAGACACATGAAATGCATCATTATTACAGAATGCATATGCTTGCTAACATCTTATAACATGTGGGTTCCGATAAATAAACCTTAAAATGCTTTTTATCTTTGCCAGTAGTTATTGTTGTTTATAAAACATATTCTGTTTTGCGGTTCAATTGTTAACATTCAGCTCCACGATCATAGGCTTATACCCAAAGTATTCTCCAAATATATAAGAGCATGATCATCAGTTTTGTGTTGACTCTAATATAACGATTCCTCAATTTATCATGATTTCGCCGACACCTCCAATAAGCTTAATGGTACAATACACATGATCTGTTGATGCTTTCTCTTTGAAGTGCATAAGTAATAAACGGTTAAGTGTCTTCTACAGCATGAATTTGTTAATTCAGGATTTCTAACGTCTGCCATCGCACACGAAAATTATATTAAAAATAATTAAAAGCTAATTGTTTTGTTATTGCTGTGTATATGTACATATAACATAGTAATAGGTATTGTAGTGGTGGTCGTTGTGTTGGTAGTAGAAGTAGTAGTATTTGACAAGTAGTAATTGTCCTCAATTTAATCGAACCAATTTAAAACTGTATTAAATGATTCTAGTTGGTATGATATATCGAAAGTAAAATAAGAATTATTTTGATTTATGACTTCAATTAACGGTGGCGACATGAGTTTATAACCTGTGGTTAATAACATTTAGATGCAACAACAATAGTCGATACATTTAGAATATCGCAGCCATTCAATCACTTTCTCTGAATTATCAGAAAGCACTTTTTTTCTTGAGAGCTGGTTTGCTGGCCATGATTATAAACAAAATCTTACTAGTCACACCCAATGTGCATGTCAACTAGCCGAATTCCTTCTTTTTGTTGGATTTGTTTTATGGATTTATAAACTGATATTAAATATAACATGTTTATTTTATATTTCGGTAAAAAAGAAACTTAGTGGTTCACATTTATGTGCTAACTCTTGCTTTTTATTATAAGTGGCCATATGATATCTTAATCATCCGTCATGTACTTTCTTACGAAAGCTTGAAAATCTCTAGCAGACCTTATTTAACTTACGATGTGACTGAATACATTATTACTCGTCCAGCAATAAAAGCGTCCTCCGAGAAGCTACTGTGGAGTCATTTATATCCTGTTGTGTTTCAATCCAAAAATCGAAGAGCAAGGGGATTTGATTCTCGCATGTTTAAGGCTGTTGTTCTGATATCGGAAATGTTGATGTATTTCATTCTTGGACAATCACGTCTGATTACCATTGCAATGTCAGGGTCCGCCAGCGCCTAATTGATGTGTAAGCGACCGGAAGAAACAGCGCGGTTGTAGACAACAGGGTCCGCCAGCGCCTAATTGATGTGTAAGCGACCGGAAGAAACAGCGCGGTTGTAGACAACACTCTCAACAAGCTCTTATAATGTACACTTAATGGGTCGAATATAATAATGGTTGACTGATTGGGTGGGAGATTTGTTTTTAGTTATCCCATGTATTATAATGTACACTTAATGGTTCGAAGATAATAATGGTTAACTGATTGGGTGGGAGTTTTGTTTTTAGTTATTCCATGTATTTATGTTAGTTCGATTGTTGCAGTAACGAACGCAAAGGCAATTATCATAACAATTTATTATGTCAACATAAAAGTTTTTCATTTAAAGGTACATTATTTAACAATAATGTTGTTATTATCTTCATTACGAATAAAATGTCGCTGATGTAAGGCAGCGAAAATTAATTCAATCGTGAACACATTGTTCATTTGCGAGAGCGCTGCTGCTAAGATGCTGCGATATAATACAATCCAATTCTTAACATGTTGTTGAATGCGAGTTCGCTTGATCGATTGGAGTTTTACATAGTATTCATTGAAGTATGAACCGTTAACGGAGTAATACATCATACAAATAGACGTTCATGTTAACGACCCTACAGGTTTGATTGTCGATAATTTAATACATTCGTTTGCTTTGCACGAGTAAATATATTCCCCAACTATCAATATATGTTTAAAGATGTATCTAATTACTAATTATATGTACATACTATCATATGCCAAAATGTCAGAGGTTTCTTAAAAAATATGGTCATTGATTTCTAAGCGAGTTATAAAAGTACCTAAACCTCCTTTCTAAACAATCTTGTAAACACCGATATCCGATCCCTGTGCCATCAAAGGACATGATAACAGTCACAATGGAAATATCAAGACACTCACCGGTGACAGCAGGTACAAATGAATGGAAAACACGCGAACAAAGCAACCATTGCTACGTAGGCAGATCAACAACATGATTGTAATCACGTATGACCAACAATGGTGACAGTTTCATCCTGATCTTGTAAATATACACGCTCGTATGCTAAACATTGTAACTAAATATGTATACGCATGGCGATTGTAGCAATCCGAAACGTCTCTTTGCGTCCGACCTTAAAGTTACGTATTTCACAAATGAGCCTATATAAAATTGTCCATGTTTCGTTACTCGCAGCTTACAAATAAGAGACAACAGATCAAAGCTATCAAGGGAATTATGCTGATCTTATAGAACTGTTTTAGAAAAAGAAAATGCGCGGTTAATGCATAAACGACGGATGAATGGTTATAAAACTATACCATTAATCCACATTCTGTAACGAGAACTTACATTATACAATTGTTTCAAAATTAATGGAAGCAACCTGGTATATTGTCATTACAGCTATATAATTTTACAAAAGTCAGTCCTTTTATGCACAAGAGTAGAGAGTTATGATTGTATTGAGAGATCACGTGTTCAATGAAGATGTATTGGTATTTGTATTCTTGATTATTGCATGATTTATGTTTGTATTTAACAAAGCCGGATAATTGATTAATAAATTATAGAACACAGCATTCTGGCGACGGGTTCCTTCATTGGGTATTGACTATGGTATTTATATAAAATATATTAACCAAAATGTCAAGGTATCTTAATAAATATCTTAATAAACTGTACTAATTATGAATACAAATCGGTCACTAGTAATGGTCTTATTAAAGCATAGTGTTTTTGTTAACAACAAGCAATGTATTTGAGTTGTATCTTTCGATGACAAAGAATTTGTAACGGTATTTCAGAGCAAGAGAATGCACCTTTATCTCTTTCTAGAACTAAGCAATCCTATTAGATTAGCAATAGGAAAACACCTCCAACACAAACAATCATTGGTCAGGTACAGTTCAATATTTATAACCTCAGCGACGCAAGAAATCAGTATTGCTCATTCGCTGTATTCTCTATTATCAACTAGGATTTATGCTTTCATTATTGCGCAATAAAACCCAGAAGACATTGATTTAAACGAAAAAATGGGCGCCAGTAAATGATGACATGTACGAGCAACAAATTTACCAAGGAACCAATTCATCTCAAGATTAAGCATGCGCAAATAAATTCCTTCTTTGTTACATATAACATATTCAACGTTTGATCTCAGTTTTTTCACCATGACCAAGCTACTTTCCAATATATCACCATACGTTGTTGGAAAGTTGAGGACATAACCTTTTGAAAAAACAGCATGTCAAACAATTCTTTGCGTTGTAACTCAAAATATTTACCTTAGGAAAAACACACCGGTTTTGACGGGCATGGAGGCTGCCATTTTTGCGCATGAATATATGGGCCAAAAGTTAGCTGGGAACAACTAAGACAAAGTAGTGCCCAAAACTGTCCTTTTTTCTTATTTCTTACACATATACCTTTAAATTGATACTAAAACATATCATTTAAATTGTATTTTACAAATTATATATATCCTGCACTCAACCATATGTGCTTATTATCTAATTGTAACCCTGAGGATGTGACTTCCGTTTTGGGATAATTATACCTCAAGCGATGACATGCGGAGGGCGCTGGGGTATAGGGAGCAAAATATAAACATCGCATTATTAAACGTTATTGCATGTTTCTAACTAGAAAAGAGTTATTAATAGGCATAACTAACAAAGAAGAATTTATCAAGAAGCATTTTTACTTTCATGACAGCAGGACCTAGACCCGCATTTGCTGATCATATTGGATATTGGGTGGAGTATTTTGTAATTACAAATAAAAATAATTTAAGTATACTATCGTTAAAATGAGATATTTGACTTTATTTCAACAGTATTATTAAATTATAATATATACGAAAATTGCAGAAATGTTTCTAAATAATGTTAATTTTCTACTTACATACTAACAATAAAATAGGACTCTCTCATGATGAAGATAAAGGTTGAAATTCTGTTTCATTAATGAATAATCTGTATTCGATACGAATATTGTTATACTGCGGTTGGAAAACTACGCAATATGCACCTATCAATATTGCCCCTAGGGAAATTTGACAAATTATATTTTTTTGGCGGTCTTATTTCCCACCCTAGAGCCAATAATATTTGTCTAAATCCCCTCAGTGGGAGGTGATATATTTCTATCAAATGACCTGGGGCTTATTCTACTGGGATCTAAAATCCGACCAAAGTATATTTGCCGGAACACGGAATCATTCAGAATGCCGAATTCCCGGCTGTCCTGAATCGCTTTCAGTCTAAAGTCCCGTATATGCTCTCCGCTCCCCGCCCCCCTGGAAGAAAACATTGATAGGTGCAATACATTCAGAGGAATACTTGTGATCCTGTTTATGTTGACATGTTTAACTTCAATTGCATTGTGTTTACAAACACACAATGTTGTAAACAAGCTAGTGTGTCTTAGTTATTACATAGTGGACCGTTTGATTCCGAATTTTGGGGTTCGACCCATGCAAATCTAATACTGTCGAGACGTCAGTTATACATTTTTCCTCATACACGTACGTTATCTGCCCATGATGTAATCATTTGTTTCGTTTCAGATCTCATTTCGAAAGCCAAGAAGACAAGCACGCGTCCCATTGCGACAAATTATCCTGCATCATAAAATAGTAATCTTCTGCACGTGCCAGCATCATAAGAAACCGTGGGAGGGTTGGCGGAAAACCGGTGGTACGCGGTTATAACGGTCAACCTCTCTATAGAGGATCAATAGAATCACAACTTTGCTAGTCTTGTGTTGATGGACGACAATTACTGAAATAGACAGATAGAACAGTTGTCGATAGAGGTGGAACGTCTCTGCTGTAACAATGTATTGATCATATATATACGACAGATGATAAAACCGTGTACAGATCTCTCTTGCTATGTTCCTTCGAGACTATGTAAATACTAGTGGATAATTACTATATCGTGTGAAAGTATTAATAGGGAACTATAATAGTATACCGACATCAATATCTATGAAATGGATAATGATTTTCCTTACTTGACAATAGTGTTGAAACATCTAAATTAAACTTGCATTTCTGGATATTAAAGTTACGCGTTTTTACTTACACAGGCATTAATTAACGTGTTTATCATTATAAAGTCAGCATTACAAATGATGATGTCGCAAATGGATTCATACTCGAACACGACAAATATCTCTGTATTAGACACGTCAACGCCAAAGTACATAGATGTGGTGACGTACAATCGTCTTCAAGATTTGAAGTCACGATACGAGAACGTCCACGGCTATCTGAGCACTGCGGTATGTTTGATAGGTATTCTGGCCAACATCGCAAATGTTGTGGTGCTCAACAAAAAGCACATGCGGACGTCTACCAACATATTACTCATGTGGCTGGCAGTGGCGGATCTATGTACAATGATTGAATACGTGACATTCGCGCTACGCTTTTATGTGTTCAAAGAGGAGGGCATGCCGTCACAATTTCACACCAGTACGTATGGATGGATGTATTACCTGCTTTTACACGCAAATTTCAGTATAACTATGCATTCTATATCCATATGGCTTACGATAATGCTTGCCACGTTTCGGTTTATTTATATTTTCCTTTATTCACGAGCGAATAAGTATTGCAGTATAAGACACACGAAAATCGTTATCTTAACAGTGTACATCAGTGCGGTGGTGTTGTGTATACCAAACTACATTGCCAACTACTGGCAACGTACTAACATTACCGTAAAAGGTGAAAACAAGACCGTGTATACATTTGACCAACGCAAAGATGGGCATTATTTATACATATTTGACATGAACTACTGGGTTCAGTCCATTTTAATCAAGCTTGTTCCGTGTGTACTTCTGACAATTCTCACGATAATGCTTATCCTTGGTCTGCGCAAGGCACACCAGAATCACGTTCAGCTCAAGTCACAAGGAATGCGCAAGGACGACGTGGAGAAGCATCATGAACACTTCCGCACAACGGCCATGCTCTTGGCTGTGGTTATTCTATTCTTGATAGTTGAGCTGCCCCAAGGCATTATGACATTGCTGATGATCTTCATGCAGGAACTGTATAATGAGTTGTACAATCCGCTTGGAGATATCTTGGATATTGTGGCATTATTAAATAATGCTGTAAACTTTGTTTTGTATTGTACAATGTCAAAACAGTTTAGAGATACATTTATCGCAACGTTTTGCAAATGTTTTACTTCGGATGAGGAGCGAGAGAAGTGGATTAATACCGCTTTGATTACGCAACGTAACGGAGCATCCATAAGAAGGCAGTCCAAGACTCATGCTAATGGCACGCTTGGTCAAATGGTTTAGGTTCCATGGCGATTGGTGAAGACATAAGTTATCGTGGTAAACGATCATTGTACAATATCAATAGATGCTACGAAATGTGTTATAACACATGACCTCCATGTTTCCTTAATGGAATCCAATTCAAGATACATGTAAATAGATGCATATGTGCTATTGTCTCTAGGTAGAGTACATCTTAATCACATATTTTGATACTGCATTAAATTTAATAAGTCTTACTTTTCATGTTTTAAAACATATACCATGCATACATAGCATTTACTTTTAAATTCATACAGCACACATGATTTCCACTTTCTGTTTATTATATGACAACATGTAGAATAGGATGATAGCCATGTTGAAAATACGGAATATATCATATTGAAATAGCTTTCGGTATTTCGGATGTCAGAATTGTGGTTTACAGTATCCAAACATTATAATGTGCAATTGAACGTTTCTTAGCATGTCTGTGCATAGTTTGACACATTGCGTATGAGATGTGTTCCAATTAGAATGTACATATTGTAAGTGTTATTATATTACGTAAATTGTTAAAAGAGCACATAATTGTCATCCGCAATATGGTGGTAAAGATAATATTGTACATTTATTCTGCCACAGAACTGCTATATTCAAAGCAATTTGTCATGTTTTTCATATTGCTTTTTGCATATTACGTTACGTATGTATGTAAATACATGTAAACAGTATAAGCACAACGTTAATTATCCATGCATATAAGTATTATATACAATAACTTACTAGCACGGTTCTTGATGTGTAAGGATTTTGTCTTTGCGATGTTAGCAGATATTAATAATGATGTTTATGATGTGTTTTTTTTCAATTAACATGTGTTGATTATTATTAACAAAAATATTAGTCTTTCATATATTTATTGTGAAACAAATATACTACATATATGTTTTGCTAACAACGTCAACTCCCCTAAATTCGCGACTACCATTGA
Organism: Congeria kusceri; assembly: GCA_027627225.1. NCBI lineage: Eukaryota > Metazoa > Mollusca > Bivalvia > Myida > Dreissenidae > Congeria > Congeria kusceri. Next base: position 31,487,681 of record CM051034.1, read on the forward strand.
TTCGCGGATGTTGTTATTGTCACGTGATCGTCTTTGGCATTTGCGCATGCGCATACGTGGCCGCGGGAATTTCTTTGTACATGTCCAATGGACCATGTGACCGAATATTGTGTGAAGATACTGCATTTTAAACAGACAAAAGCATTGGACATGATACCTGATATAAAAACACCATCATTTCTTGTTCCCAAAACACCAGGAAGTTACATTTTGTGTTTTTCAATAAAAATACAAACCGAAAATAGTTGTTTTTGTCCGATGTTGTAGTAGAACAGTGTGTCGTAACTAAGGCCGAGCAAAGTTTTTCTTGTGTTTTTTAGTATATTAATTTTAAGTGAAGTTTAGCCTTTTTTTAAATATAGAATTATGGTTACACAAGAGGCATTTAGGAAATTGTACAGGCTCTATTCACCTAAAAATTAAAAGCACACCCTACAATAATATACTGAAAACAAAATGAAAACAGTAATTGATTATGTTTTTCTTGCTTAAACTTAATCATCCTGGATTTTAGATTCTGTAAGCCCCCTTAAAGGAAAAAATCCATTTACCTAAAAACTTTCTCCCCACTGGTATAGTATTACTTAAATGTGCATTTGTGATAAGGAAGAATTACATTTCAGATTTCGTTTTTTTAATAAAATTCACTGTTTAATACGATAATCCAAAACTTGTTGTACATGTGGCCTAATTGAAGATTATTTTCTAGGAATGATGGGATGACGTCATATCCGCGAATCAATGATAGTTAGATAAGATGGCGACTGCTTGACACTTACGTAAACAATGTTGACCTGCTAAAAGTTTTAAACGTTGTTTTGGATAAATAAGTTAAAAAAACAGCGGTATATATATTTATTTTCAAATATTTGTTCTAAATATTATGTTCAAATTGTTGAAATAATTTGATTATTGACATTAAATGTTAGGGTCGCGAATTTACGGTAATCGAGGATACTGTATGTTATGAAGGATTGTTATATGTTAATTGTTATTATCGTTAGTTAGATCTAATAGTTTATATTTAAACTCATATATATTATAACACGTATTACCGAATGGAACATGTTCAGATGTGTTCTGCAATAGGCTATTTGCAATCAATTATTTTCATCATAGTTAGGTAACATATTCTATTTTGTTGTTATGATTAATAATTCTAGAATTATATGTGAATGACTTAACAATGTGTGTATACCAAATATATTCAATTTAATAATTGTTTAAACATGTTTATTTTCAAATCCAGTTTCTTAAACAATTTTTATGCTGGCCACTCCTGCGTTGTATAACGTATAACTATTTGATTTACTTGTTTAATTGTCATATTTAAAATACTACAACTCGATTCCGAGCAATGTATTAGTTTCATATTAGATTCATGCTTATTCGGTATATTTTGGTTACAATGCAGTTATGATTTAAATGTTTACCCTGTCACACCGCTAGTGTGTGTTATTTCGGAACTTATATTGGACACTTGTGCATATACCACTAGAACAGTGCACGTCACAAAAAAGATTTCTGTGTTTCATGTTAATTGACAAATGGCGTATGGTATCCTTTACAATACTATTTTTTACAATAAACATATGTTTTATCATTAAACCACTAAATGAATACTGATTGACAAGATATTTATTGTAAATGTCAATTTCGGATACATAATATTATATTATAACAAAGGATATCCCACAGCAATGATTGTCACGAGAGAGCATTCGCACTGTCTAAAGTACAACGTTGTAGTCATTGTTAAGGTCATATTTAAAAGTATCATTATTGTAATTAATGATTGGTATGATGCTGTTTTGTTTATAGCTAGAGTACCTTAATTGTGCATTAAGCATGTATGTCGAATGTATGATTCGTAAATTTATGAATTTGTACAGAGATAACGAATCCGAAAATATGTCGTCATTTGGTGTTTTATTGTATGACAACTTCAAGCAGTAAAAGTTATGTAGAAAGCGTTTCCGTATTCATCTTTGTTTCTGGCGCTCCGTCCCCAGCGTTATTATGAATACCGATACACTAATGAAAATCTGGATCTCTATATGGGCAATCAGCATATCGATTGTTCTTGGTAAATGTACGTGAATAATTATAGCGCACGCTAATAGTCATTACCATAAAGGTCCATCTTATCTAAATTAGCTCGCGTCAATGATGAAATAACTAGAAAAATGTTAATAAACCTTTTCAGATGTGCCACTATCAATTTAAGCTCCCCGCGACTGACTGTTAGAGGATTAACTTCCTTTCTGTAATTTGACTTAATTTAACCAGTAGACAGAAATTTATCGCTCCGCCTTTCTATTTGTCCAAGGTTGTTTGTCCAAGGGTTTCAAGGAAATCGATTGGATCATGCAACCATGGGCTTTTGTTTACCACTGAAATATAAACCCGGTCAGCTCAATCCTTGATTGACAAGTATCTACTGGTCAATTGGCAAGTGCATCACACGCATTATATCGTTTGTGCAAACACGGTTAACCATTAAACATATGATAATCGAGGGCGATGATTGAATAAATAACTTGATCAATATGATTTTGAATGGCATTTGAGAAAACGGCGATTATAGCACATTATATGAGACATTACGATACTGTAGATTAGAACTATCTATTTTATTCACATCAGCTCGAGCTTATATATCTTTTGTCAAGTTGCATTAATGGTTATAGAATAATTGGTTTTGTTTGCGTTTTAATGTTTTATTTTAAAGAAATATAACTGACATGTTACTTTTAATAAATCACATTAGTTCTCATATTGTTCATTACAATGATATCGGTATTAAGATAAAATATATCACGGCGTATTTGATGCATTAATTTTGTTATTGTAAATACTTGACACAGTGCGTTGGCGTTAATGTAAAATATCACATATTCCCAAAACACAACGCATGGCAATTATGTACGATAATTGGTTCTTATCTCTCCCAACAGGGACGTGTCGATGCAATGAGTACGAAGAAAATGATTGATAATTCATTTGAGGCAAGTCATACAAACTGTTACAGCAAATATCCACCGATAGCAAGCAGTCAAGACGTCCCTTGAAAGCTTCGACATGCTTATAATTATGCAATGTCAGGCAAACAATGCACTTTTTATTGTATCGCAATGGAAGAACGTTATGAAATTATATTACCGTGCGATTGATTAGGCATATTACTTGTTAGATAACAAAATAAGTTAATATTAAGTCATTTAGACATTTTTACTCAGCGGTTAATTAATACGTTTACCTAACCAACTAAATCATATTATAACATCCATGCATTCTCAGCAATATGTACACGTACACTTCTAATATAAACGTGTAGTAAGGTATTACGGTTTTGGAAATATGGACGGGCAGTTCATGTGAAATTGTCAGCTATCTCTATGCTTTATAGCTTAGCTGTCTCATCAAAATGTTGACATATTTAATACTCCAATAATATGTTTTCCACAAAACTAACAATTCGGTGAATGCAATGCTTAGCTGATAACGAATGTAGTCTTGGCAAAGTATATTGTAAAAACATTTATAAACGTAAGGAGGAATGTATTATTACAGTGAGTCTTCCAATGTATTGTTCACATTAATTCAGGAATTTCAGGAAGTGCTTGATCTTATCAATAATTGGCTGTTCTTCTGATACAAACGTAATAAATAAACGCACAGTCTATTAAGCAACAGCGTTTTTCCTATTATTGAAACGTGTTGAAGTTTGTTATAGTAGACAACGGTGTGTTTTTGTATTTCAGCACATGAGACTTAAGTAAATTATGCTTAATGATTGCCTTGCATTATTTTGTTAATATGTACGCCACAGTATTATAATGGTACTTTTGACCTGTTTATCAACATCTTTGGGACAAACATTATTCTATGAAAAGGCCCTAAATTAACAATTGTAAACGGCAGATCTGCTACTCATGAACATTTATACATGTATCAATTCAACTTTAAGTAGTAGCAGACCATTAATATTGAAGCCTTTCTGCGGCAAAGCTGCATTAGGTAAGTCAGGGCATTGAGGTGTCCCTTCAGCCTTACCGATTGTGCACTTAAGAAGCGCCGAATATTGGGACTAATTGGGTTTGCGAAAATGCATAGTCGTACAGGATTTGTGACAGCATATAATGTGAATAAAAATTGGAAGAGAATATTTAAATTATATATGCGGTTATTCTCTACCTGTTTTCAACACACATAATCTGAATAAAAGATGTAAATCATAATTTTAAAACACTACAATACATCAACAGCCAACATCATGTTGGCATCAACAATGAAGAAAAAATATTAATAGATATATGTTACTGCAAATGTTTTCCCAATAGGTGAACATCAAAAACTGGGCGCGCTGTTTTGGGACTCTCGGTCTCAGAACCAACATATATTTTGCGCTCTTTAGTGGTGTGATCGGTCATGTTTGCAGAATATAAACTACATAAAAATAGATCATTTATGCTGCAACAGAAGGTAAAATCCTATTGTTTGTAAACGATACAGTGCTTCGTTGTTCTGCTTATGCCAATCATATTCATCACTTGTCTTTGAAATAGATTCACTTATGGGTCGCAGCGGTCAGTTGTCAAGTAATGAACATAATTCACATTCCCAGAATCAATATATATTTCAGCGCATTTGGACAACTGCTAAAATATGTGTGTTTTTAAAGATTTGCTAGGTTTTGACATATTATAAATCTGCAGTTACGGAAACCGCAGCGATGTTGAGAAACGCAGACCACTTTGACCAACTTTGCACAACGAACGCATCAGCTCGCTTAATAAGATAGAGGCGCGTCGTTGGAAAACCGGGCTTAATGCATGTGCGTAAAGTTGTACCGGCGTAGCCTGTGCAGTCCACTCAGGTTAATCCGGGACGGCACTTTCCGCTTTTATGGTATTTTCTGTTACAAGGAAGTCTCTTCTAAATATATTCACATTAGACGGAAAGTGCCGTCCCGGATTAGCCTGAGCGGACTGTACAGGCTACGCCGGTACGACACTTTACGCACATGCATTAAGCCCGGTTTTCCCACGACACGCCTCGATATATTTTTTTAAAATTTACATGTGGGTCTGTGCTAACAGTCGACAATGCAAAAAGCAATGTTCTCAATGGTGCTTTGTTAATACCAACTTCTAAAACTCGATTACTTTAATAGCGTTTTTACATACAAGATAGTGGATTTTCTACACCTGTTGTGCGTTGTAGACGCCTGCAATGCGATTCTTGAGATACCGTTCCCTCTACGATACTTTTTTCACAAGATGCTCTAGTAGAATAGCGTGTTCGGAAATCTGGCTGTCAGAAAATATATGCATTTAATGCAGACATCATCTTCCATAATAAGACAACTAACTTTACTTGCTTCTTCGGTTAATGTAAGTTATTGTGTTCTATAAAAAAAATTATTTTATTATGGTGATAGTGTAACCCTAGCTTTGACCAATTGCACCCGTAAAAGTCTATGGTTATAAAATAAATGACAGTTACACATTGCTGGCAGAGTAAGAAAGAGACATTACATATTATACATGTATGTTTATACTTTTAACCTGGAACTGATGACTACATTTTGACCGAATATATTCAGACCGACTATAATTTATGAATGATTTATAATTGCAATTGCTAATCTCATTGACGATATATCTTGTCTAAGGTAGCGCATAATTTACAAAATTATACGACATCATGTTTCCTTTTTCATGTCTGGCATTTATGAAGTCATATCAGTAATAGTACATGCCCGAATACATAATATGTACACAAATATGACTCAATAGCACATGATAATATTATATAAACAACACATTGCTGAGAGGGTGATATTATATAAATATTGGCTTCCTTGAGGGTGACATTGCGTTTTGTCAACCCGAGGCAACACTGTCGACCAAGGCTTTAGCCGAGGTCGACAGTGTTTGTCGAGGGTTGACGAGATGCACTGTCACCCTCAAGGAAGTCTATATTTATTTTATTATACTGAACAATCCCGTATCATTTGCGTACCGGGCGACATAGCGGTAGCGGGCGACATTGCCGGGCGACATATCAAAGTGTTGCCCGCTGCAGTTTATATGCATTATATAGAGAAAGTATAATAATATTGTTTATTACACCTCACGTGATCACTCTGTGTATTTTGTCCATAGACCAAACGTTATATCCCAGGGTAATATTTTTAATATCACCCTCGCGTGGAGCTAAACATAGAACAGCGATTTTTTTTCAAAACAAAACAAAATTGAACGACTATACAAAACAACACAAAATTGAACGACTATGCAACTTTTACCTCAAATGTGCTCACGTCGATCCAATGTATATATACAATTAATATCCAGTTACAATAAATTTGCAATTCCTTTTTGTATCCACAAAGCTTAACCTTTTTTATTTCAATTTTTCATGTGAACCGTGCTTACTAAAACGCGATGTGATTTCGAAATCGCCATTACTGGTCAGAAAGCATTTTTTTAATTCGTATTTTGTCTCCAGATATGTATCCGATTATCAATATGTGCGTCCAACTTAATTTTAGACATCACCGATGCATGGTTTCTTTAATTATGTGTTCAAACACGACACAACACAATCCTATGTAATAATATCAGTCCGTTGAAAACTGGTTTGTGTCGTCACTGCACATTTTGTTTACAGATTTATTATGCCACACATTTATGCGTTATGTGATATGAATATCCATTAAACACTTTCCATCACCTGTATATTATTCCGAGGATCGCGGGTTCGATTCCCGAGCCCGGCACCATAACTTGTGTGGGGATTGGCCATGAAATTATTTCTACGGCCATTCTCCCCCTACCTCTGATTTAAACTAACGCGCTGTAGAAAATTTATATCGATCACGCCATCTTTAAAATTGACACGTGTAAATATAGCTGTACGCACTCAATGGTCATGCCGCTAAAAGGTAAAGGTCAGGTCGCGAAGAATTGGAAAGTACTGAAGGCTATCTCTTCCATTTTTAAATACATAACTATTGTATTGTGATATGGTATTTGTCAAGCTTCGGATTACGTAGCATTTATTACTGCAGTCCACATTAAGTAATGGTGTTCGGTGTAATAAAATAAATAACACATGGCTGAGGGGGTGATATAAATAATCAAAAAGTCATATCAACCTCGCCTACCGCCTCGGTTGATATAACATTTCTCGGGTTTATACTATTTTATATCACCCTCTCAGCCATGTGTTATTTATATAATATCAACCCGAGAAATGTTATATCAACCGAGGCGGTATTATTTTAGACGCCAATATTGATTCTCGTATACAGGTTTGGATACAAAATACGAATTAAAAGATACGTTCTGACCAGTCGTCGTGATTTCGAAAACACGTCGCGTTTCTATTTAGCGCGGTTCACGTGAACAATTGAAATAAAACAAGGTTAAGCTTTGTGGATACAAACAGGAATTGCAATGCTTGTAACTGGATACTTATTGTATAAATACCGTGGATCGACGTCAGCCCTTTCGAGGTAAATGTTGCATAGTCATATACAACTTGATGTACCATAATCGTATCTAGCCTTATCGCGCAAATCAGCTAGGTGTCTGCCCAGTCAAGCGCTTAAAGGGTCAAGCGAGTATTGATCCATATTTTGGGCGCTTTTCCGAAGATCACCAGACAAGTGCTTGAAGCCATAAGTTGTATAGCCTAATCATCAAAAAGTCAATAATTGAATGTATACTTTACAAGGCCGGGAGGTTCTGACTCATATCGAATAAACTTCCTCAGGCAGAAAATCGATAAGCGCTCGGTGGCTTATATAGAACATATAGGGAGGATTTTATCTCGGTTTTATTAAAGTTTCTCAGAATGTTTGCAAATGATTTCCGAACTTCAAGTTCTTTCCTATAAATTTCGAAAAAGGGACCATTACTTTTTTTTCAGTGGTGTCTTTTTCTATTTTCTGCAATGTTCCCGTATCAATTTTGAGTTAGCTACTTTTATATAAAGAGATAAGTTATTTCTTTCCCTCTTATCGTACAGAGTATAAATATATTAAAATACATACTGATTTTAGTAAAAAATATTATATACCCGACTAAACTGTGGTAACCTGAATTATAATTAACAAACAAAATAAAAACAAATAATAATGTTGTATTGCGCTTTTATGAAAATGATCATAATGAGACGTAATCCCTCTGCCCTGATAATGGATGCGGGGGGGGGGGGGGGTCAGCTAACCATCTTTATGACACGGTCATAAATGTAATCGGATTATGTTGGCCATAGGCGGGTCCACATCTAAAGAGTCAAGCTAAAGTTAATTTTGGCAGCTGAGGAAGTTTCTTCCATATGACAAATACATCAGTGCAAAGACTATTTATTCTCAATAACATAACTGTTAAGAAGTGTATGCGATAGTTGTGATCATTTTTCTACACGCATAGCACAAGCATGGGACGCTCGTTAACAGTACGTAAAAACATGAATTCACATTAATTAATAAAGGTGACACTCGGTGTTTATTCTGTATATTTGTAAACGACATGAATCCAGATCCGGGTTATACGGCAACAATATGACACCGGCTGGGATAAACATGCCACTTTAAAAATTAAACAAAATCAATTTAAATAGAAGATAACCATAAACAGTAGTTCTATTTCAAAATAAAAAATAATATTAAAACGGGATGCAATTTGTTCTGCCTTAAAATGATAAATAGAACATAATAGGTTATGATACATTAAATCATGAACTAATAAATTAACATAACCAAACATTAAATAAAAACAAAGTATATTTTTAATGTTCATCCTCTTGTCGATTGTATACTTATCCTAACTTAATCTCTGAATATAAAATCAACTTTTAATTAAATTTCAATACTAATTTAACCAATAGACGATAAAGCATGTCCGTTTTATTGCAGTCCGTAATTTATTGCCGATTCAAGACCGAAAAAGGCCGTACATTTCCCTGAATTGGGTGAACATTACCAATTCAATGTTAAAACTTGTCATCGATTTTGATTAATAGCGACCTTGGGTTTGCATTAAAAGTTGGATATGCGTTCAATTTTGTTTTGTTTTGAAAAAAATCGCTGTTCTGTTTTTAGCTTCACGCGAGGGTGATATGAAAAAATATTACGGAATTTACCATGTGATATAACTTTTGGTCTATGGACATAATACACAGATCGAGTGGTCACGTGACTTGTGATAAAATATAATGCTCCGTGCTGTGAGACAAGAAACGGTTGATATGGACATTCAACATAAAACTGTAATTGGTATAATTGTTTAAACTTATCATTATATTTTAAAGGTAATTTTTATTAATGGATTTATGTTCAGAGTACGCAGCTAAATACAAAAGCTAATTGTTATAGCTGATACAATTCTTACCAACTATTGTCCTGTATTTGTATTTTAGAACACTGTTACCTCTTTGTAATCGCGATTTAAACAATTATAATATATTAGTTTAAAACAGCAGTCCAGCAACATGTTAATAAAATTTAACTTTGCGTAAATCGTTTCTAATGGACATCTTACCGATCAAAATAAAATGAACGCATTGAAATCGGTAAATTAATGACCTTTTGGTAACATTTTATCATATATTTGTAAGCGATAGCTGGTGATGCCTCTGGAGAAAATCAGCATGTACATTATTGTATATTCTGTTCGTACCAAGCGTTTTCGAATATTATACTTCGTTTTATAGTTGAATATATTTGCAATATTTCAGGTGCATACTTTCAACATTGTTTGATTCTAAATTTCTCCGCGCTCGACACGAAGGCATCAAACAATTAAACAATTAACTTGCAAAACCTGGTATTTGCATGCATTATGCAATACAAAATTGAATGTGTTTCAACCACATGACTTTTGACAATATAGCCCAAAACTCTTCACACACTTACCACCAAATTCGCTCCTAAGTTATTGTCAATGCCCTCTTATTTCATAATGATTATAATGTTATGCACTAGTCCTGAATATATATAGTTTGCGAGCTCTAATAATGGGCCAAAATATTCGATTCAAAGACATACAATAAAGTTCAAGTGCTTTGTAAATGAGACTTACAATAAAATGCAAGTGCTTTGTAAATGAGTCGTAAAATAAAGTGCAAGTAATTCTTACATGAGGCTTTGTATATACTGCAAGTACTGTTTTTAATGACAAATGCAATAAAACTAAACTAAACGAATCCAGTGATCTGAGTTCATAGTTGAGTTTTATAGGTGATATATTGTTCTGTTTGATAACGTATTATTCGTCTATTTAATGACTAGTACATACCTCTGTGTTTGTTTTATGGAATGTGCGTATAAAGGTAAATAAGATTATAATATGTCCCCAATAGTACATAATATCACACAAGTTTCTAAATTTAAAGATATGTTAAAGTATACTAAAAAGTACAAGTATAGTGCGAAATTATTAACCTGACACTCATTAATCTTCGTGACAAACCGTAAGTGTGTTCGGTTGTCTACGCTGTTTTGGACGAGTTTCTGTTATTGGAATTTATGTTGATTTAGATTTAAATACGGGGTTGCGAGAGTGGTATTAAATGGTGGTGTGGTATAAGTGCTACCGCCCCACGCCATCGGACCGAGTTCAATTTCTTCTGACAGCGACCTTTTGTGAAATGTTATTTTTAAATATGCACATCATGAGATATTAATTTAAAAAATATATCATCATCATTTTTTAATTATTTTTATTTGATCTAACTAATATAAGTTTCTCATAAATTTTTGTTTTATTCATACAGAAAATCTTGATAATGTAAAGTATCAGTATTGATTAGTAATTGTTTTTAATAATTGCAATAAGTATGTGTATGCTCATTTTTATAAAATATCGACGCTGGGACTCGAACTCCAAACTTCGCATCGCAAGCGCGGCATCTGTTCCACTACACCATTCTCGTTTTACGATATACAAAAATATGGAATATTCTTGAGTGTCAGGTTAATACTTCCGCACTATAATGACATTTGTTTAATTTGTTAACGTACTGTGCTCAAACGATTATAGAAAAATAAATACGCACTGTCAGACGCACATCGCAAAAATAGCCAGTAAACCAAGGAAACATTTGTTTGCATCTGTTTGTTTGGAAAATTCAAACACTACAAGTACGTAAGCGTCGATTAAAACTACATAAGCTTCGAGTTGTGCCCATTCGTAAAAACAGCGGTCTGTAACAAACATTTAAGTAGGACAAACTATATTATTAATTGAAATGAGTGCAAAATGTCATACACGTTTAATATTTGGTCAATATAACGTACAAGGAATATATTATTCTAAATAAGTAGACAAATCAACAAATTGACAAGAGTTTTATTTTTGGATAAATTTACCACCATATCCATTTAACACTGGCTGTACCGCGGATGCCAAAAAAAATGTATATTCTTCTCATCTAAGCCTATTGATTGATACCGTTTTAATCTTGCTGTTATTCGAATGCACAACGTGAAACCAGAATCTATTATTTGAGCATAACGCCCAAATATTAATCGGGTATCATACTAGAATACAACGTTGCAGATCAAGTACTTTGTTTAAAACTTGAATATATTTGCAATATTTCAGGTGCACACTCTCTATATTGTTTGATTCTGAATTCCTCCACGCCAGACACGAAGGTATCATTTAACTAGCAATTGGTCTTTAATAATGGTCAAAGCTTGTCTGTTGACCATCAAAATTAATCCAGTTTCAGCGATCACGTCATAACGTCATTTGGGCAGTGTCCTGCATTACTACACTCATTGTACACGCAGCATGCTAAAGGTTAACTAGCAAAACCTTGTATTTGCATGCATTATGCACTAAAAACTTTTAAGGTTTTTCAGAAAAATCACATAACTTTTGACAATATAGTAAAACACTCTTCAAACACTTACTACCAACTATTCTACTAATTCAAAATATTTACATATGCCCTCTAATTTCACAATACAAGTTTATAAATTTATCCTGAATATATAATGATGACAGATCTAATAATGGGCCAACAAGTTACATTCAACTTGCAAGTACTTTGTAATTGAAACTTATAATTAAGAACTAGTACTTTATTAATGAGACATATAATAAAGTGCATGTAATTTGTACGTGATCCTTTTAATAACTTGAAAGTAATTAGTAAATGAGACTTATAAGAGATAATGCAAAATTCATTTGTCTGAGTTCATAGTAGAATTTAATATTGGATATAATATTGTTCTGTTAGAAATTATTCATCAATTTACAATGTCCAGTAAGATTGTATTAAATATTTCTCTGTAAGTATATTTAAACTAAAACCACTGACATGTGTTTATTGTTTTTAATGTGTAAACAGTACGTTTAATACATACTGTAATCAAACGATTATAACATATCATGGTATTTTTAATACACAAATCTTAATCAAACCAGTAAATCAAGACAACTTTCTGTGGACCTGTTTATTTTGAAAATACAAACCTTACAATTCAATTGATGTCAACTAAAACTACTTTAGCTGCATCCTAATGCGATTATTATATGTTTGACAAACTGTGGAATTTCTATTGAACGGCTAATAAAAATTGGACCGACACTTGTGATTTACAAGGTGTACAACTATTTTCAATATATCGCCTGTATCAATGGGTCTTGTAGAAGTCTAGAATTGAATTGTCAAATACAGGTCTGAAACAGAAATGTGTTATTGTAGAAGATTGTTTACCAGTTGCCATGGTATTCAGTAAAATATAGTTTATAACCGATGACGAAGCAATTAACTGTTAAGATGTTACTGACTAATTTACAAACAGTAATAACAAATAAACGGTGCTTGCAAACTGCCATTCAAATTAATGTAAAAATAACTATAAGATGAATATTTAATAAATAATATCATAGCAAACATATCCGACAGAAACGATGTGCTTTTCCAAGAATCGCTGATCTGGAATGGGGTTATAGTGCGATTATGTCAATCGCATTCGAGATCAATACCTGCTGCGTTAGAGCTTTCGTTTTGCGTTATAGCATCGCGACTGATATGTCGTGTGGGAAATACGTTTTTTTCCAATAGCAATATGTGATAGAATGATTGTTAAGACACACACACACACATGACAGATTTGGTATATGTATAATTCATCATCCTTCATCATATGTGCAGGTGAATCGTCATATCCAACTTTAATTAATATAAATTACGATGTCGGATTTTTTTACAAACATTTTGTTTGCGACGTGAAAAACTGGATTTCGCAGGCTTCTTTTGTATAACCTTGTCAGTGTACAAATAAAGTTATTTAACAGCGTTCTGTTCAATTCGATGCTATATTTGGATGATTACACAGCTGACATACCATTTTGGACGAGCCGATAGCTGAGTCCAATGAGTATGTCAGCTGTGTACAAGTCAAAATATACCACCGTATTGTACAGAACGCTGGTATTTATTATTTTTATTATATACCAATTTATATGCTTGCATTATTTGCATAATGTGCACAATATTTACATTAAAACACACAATCCGCGAAACAGTGCGCGCGCTTACAATATTAATATCCGATGTATCCAGACGTAAAACATAATGTGCAAACATACGTGTTTGTCTTCTATCCAGTCACCAGCACTAATAACTAACTTATTATTTACATTAAACCGTTGCTTGAAAGTGTATTCAGAACTAGAATAAAGCAGTGACGTAATATGTAAACAAAATGGATAGTGACGACTTAAACAAGTTTTCGCCTGATTTCAGGATGTGTGTGTGTCATGTTGCAGGCTTTATGTACGATTAACATTACAAACAGTTTAATAAACTTAAAAAAGCAATAAGGTAATTTTGAATGGTGATATTCTTAATCGGATACAGATTTGGAGACAAATTTACATTTAAGTTTGACAAAGCCCACGTTCTAACCAGAAATAGCGAGTTAAAAAACAAATCGCGTTTCTGGTTATGTTGGTTTACAAGAAATACATCTTCGGGGATATATGAAAAGGAATTGATATGATTGTTGCTGGATTTTAAACGACGTTTTCAAAGAAGTCGATCGGAATCAGCATTTATCGAGGTAAAACTACACGTTGCATATTCGTTCACTTTCGGAGTACTTAGTCATAATCGTTTAACTTCGGACCGTCCCATACGAAAAATATTGTACGCATGAAATATGGTTGAATATTAGACAGTCACGTGGCACAAATGACAACAGCTGATTGGAGGAAATAAATAGGTTAATAATAATGAAGAATACAGTGGAAAACAGCAACATATACTCGTATAAGTTTACTCGTACGTAAAGGAATATGTATGGACAGAAATGGCTTGGTCCAATAAATCGTGTCCATTGAATAAGAACTTAATAAAGACATCATTATCAACAGACATCCGCTTATAGCTTTCTAAAGTAATACACTTCCATTTAGTGAAAAGGCAACGCACGTTTCAAATTAGCGGATTTCTATTAGACGATATTTGCAGCAAATAAAGGTTGTCAGATAAAATGCGATCTATCCACGATATAACATGTTTATCTGCAATGTTGCTGACAAGCCAGTATGTAATGGTCGTTTAAGCATTGGTAAATTTAACCCAAATTCATCCTGTTCGAATATGGAACGCTGGCAGCAAAACAGCAGCAGACATTCGATGACATAATGCCATTTAATCAACATTTCAATAGAAGAACTTTTTAATGCCTTCAATAATGATGATGATGATGATGATGATGATAGCAATAATAATAATAATAATAATAATAATAATAAAGTGCGTAGCTTATAATTATTTACAGTTAATATAAGCTTTGATTTACTTACTGCCATGTTTCAGTGAAACGTTCTGAGTAGCTTTACAGAATAATTATGTGAACTCCACACAAACACTATACTGTTATTGTCGCAGTGATTACTGTTGGTGTCTTGCACGAATCTGGCATCTTGCTCTGATGCTCCTGACTCGGTCATCTAATAGAATTCCATCGTCAGACTTGGATTTGGAACAAAATATGCTATTTGGCGCGTCGTGGCATGTGCGTAAAGTGTCGTCCCGGATTAGCCTGTGCAGTCCGCACAGGCCAATCCAGGACGGCACTTTACGCCTACAGTGGATTTATGTTTAGAAGAGACTTTCTTGAAACAGAAAATACCATAAAAAGCGGAAAGTGCCGTCCTGGATTAGCCTGTGCGGACTGCACAGGCTAATCCGGGACGACACTTTACGCACATGCATTAAGTCCGGTATTCCCACGACGCGCCTCATATAAATTTTTCCAGAGGAAATTGTGGAATCATCAGGAATTTGGACTAACTTTGAAACATAACATGCGTACTCAAATGTGTAACTTTGAATTAAAATTGTACGGAATGCAAAGGTGTATCCTTATTTATAGAAAATGTGCAGAGAAGAGATCGAATGGTTGTATATGGGTACATACATATTGTTCATATATTCCTTTATTGTTAAAAAAATGAGAAAAAAATGAATATTTTCTGTATTTTGTATTGTAACAGCAAATGTTTTATTATGTGATTTAAATACTACAACGGGCTTGGACTATCTGTATATTGAAACAACACGTCGTATGCCGATTTAAATGGTTTTATCATACGAGAGTGCATAGCATACACTCGATAACCCATCACTGTTTACGTAGTGAGTTAAATTGTCTTCTGCAACATATTGGTCATTTAAATTGCTACTGATTCCAGAAACAAACACTTCTATAAAAACAAACACTTCGATAAATAGCAGTTAAGATAGATAATTTTCTGCATTGTTCATTGTTCCGATTATGACAATGAACTTGTCTTGGACACAGCTTCACTTCTGTGTCGCAGTGGTCAGTCGTTAAAAAATCTACATTTACATGATGAATATATATAAACATGCAAAAAGATATTTTGTCTCGGCCCTTGTCTATTTTTGACATGTCTCAATTGTTCGGATTGGATGTAGGTTGCGATGTTCTACTGTTGCTCTGTAGACGCCTTCTAAACTATATATGTTTTCCAGATAGTGTAATCAAACAATACAAGAAATCGGTTTTTCTTTTTGTTTGCAAAAAATACAGCCACTCCGGTAAACCTAGTGTGATAGACAGTAAGACTGTTCCTCTCTTCTTTTACTTTGTAATTAAAATGGCAAAAATAATACCAATAATAATACCGATACTTAAAAAATCGCAGTCAGTGTTACATAACGGTTCTCAAATACTTTTTTGTCAGCACATAATCAGTTACCTGAAATATCTAACGTAAAACGATTTGTTTAATATTAACTTAAAGATGAATATAGTGTTAAATAGTACAGTCACTCTTAAGTACGCACTTCATAGTATAATACAAAATGTGCATCTATTAGTTATTAGCTTTGAATAATTAATCAGACAGGGGGACAGACAGACAAATAGAAAGACAGGCACAGACAGACGGAATATTTATTTTGATCATCCACGTAGGCACACATAATAATGTAATCAGTAATATTGTGATATATATAATGTCTCTCCAACTAGGTATTTACATCATATGAAGGAAGAATAGTGTAAATGTTATTTATTTTACAACCGTTAGGTAGTATATGTCTGACATGATTATGAAATGCATTTGATTTGAATAAATAATACACATCATATTATCGATCTAACTCATGAAGTAACTGTTTCTAAATGTCACACGAAATGTTACCGCACCTATCACATTACTGGCAACGAGGAAAGGGAATTGGGTTATGTTTATTACTTCAGAGCCTTAACAGTACGTTACTTTAAGTTAACCAACCAAAGCTACATCCTAATACGTATTCGTATTTGTTTACAATAAAAATGTCGACATATTATGTTTGATGATATAAATTATTGCGTGGACTAACACATTTTTACAGTTTAGATACAATGTACATGTAAATAATTCACGGCGCAAGCAAACGGTAATTAAACTTACAATAAAAAGGAAATAGTGGAACTTATATGAATACAATGCACACTAAGTTATTCTTATTCACTTGCTCACATATATATGAGGCGTGTCGTGGGAAACTCGGGCTTAGCGCATGTGCGTAAAGTGTATTCCCGGATCAGCCTGTGCAGTTCGCATGCACTAAGCCCGGGTTTCCCAGGACACACCTCATATGCTGATTTGGGACATGGTTTAAAAAAAGCACAGTAGATCGAATCGTTCGCGACTGACTTTTCATAGACTGGCGCTTTACGGAGGAACACTTGTGTTTGTTTTTTTCAAGCAATGATTTTTGGTTGTTTGTTAATACACAAATAAAAACTGAACAATGCGATTTATGGATAACGCATACTTGATCGTATTTACAGATGTTTACCCGTGATATATATCTTCAATGAGTATCTGATAAAGGTGTTTACATACATATGCGGGTGTCGTAACAAATTAAATATAAAATATATACTCGTATTCTTTCAAAAATGTTAATTAGCTAAATATTGAAGAACACATTGTGAAATAATAATAATATTAATACTTATCCGTAGAGCGCGTGTTAGCAATGCGTGTATATATATGTACCATGACTAAGTCCGTGCATAAATGTTTTATATTGTATCTCATTTTAGACCTCGTTACAGACGGAAGTTCATTAACATCATTAACAGCTTTCTAAATTAATGCACTTTCCCGTAAGAGGATGTTTTTGCAACACGCGTTTCACATCAGCGGATTTCCATTATGCATAATTTGTAAGACATGAAACTTCAGAGTAATTGTGTTCTGTAGACGATATTATCCATTTTAATGCAATGTATGTGACAAGTACCTGTATAAATGTATTTGAATGCAAGGTCACCAAAAAGGTTTCAAAATACTAGTGTTATTAACCTTTTATGGATGAATCTCGTTAAACAAATTATAGTGCACATATAATAAGCAAATCGAGAAAGTCGATTATAACTATAGTTGGCGACTTAAAATATGAGTAATACAATACTCAGTATGTGGATTACATATATTTCAATATCTCATAGTTCACGTCATTTGAAAACCTATACATTAAACGTTTTAGAGCAGACAATGTCTTGTTTTTCGACAACTTTATTTGCTTTTGATCTGTCCACTTCCATGCCATTTTTGTCTTTCTAAGTGTTAGGTACAACAAGCAAGGGTGGTAATCGATGAGCGCTGCAAGGGTGGTAATCGATGAGCGCTGGAAGAGTGGTTATCGACGAACGAACATTCCTAACATGGCATACAGCGAATCGTCGGTCAGTTACGAGATAAATCCCGAATTGTGTTGTATTATGTTCATGGTTTATCTGCAAATAAACGACACTATGCACTAGTTTAATAACACAAAGTACGAAGGTCTTTCCTCTGTGTTTAATCACTAATGAAATATTGATTCATACTGCAAAATGTTTAACCTAAGATTAATTTGTCACGTTTTCAAACAAAGACAGCGATACTATCGCAATAGTTACGTCGAATATAGAAAAGAGAGCCAAACAATCGTACCTTGCGCTATAATTTCTTACATACTTGTCTCCGTAATTAATCGACACTTTGCAGAGTTACAAGTTTTGAAATCGCAATGTGTCATTTATTCGAATGCGTGCGCATTGCTTACCTCCCTTGAAAACTGGTAAACATAGCTCGTATCCTTCGACATGTTTGAATATTGTATACTGACACCGAAAAGGTATATGTTGCCATTTAATTTGATGAAATGCTTACTTGCGTCTATGTGCCCCAGGAATGACATTGTATGAAGTACAACCCACTGTACTCACGTCCTTCCTCAACAAAATGCAAATTAAAAACAACTTTAAAGGAAGACCTGCCATCGCTTTTAGAAAGGTAAATCAGGCGGCGTATGAGATGTTCACATTTCAAAAAGAAAATCTTAATTTATTAGTCGATAACTTATGTTCTTACGATCATAGTTTGAATGAAATAAATTGGTTTTTAACTTTAACAATCGCCTGCGAATATGTCGCAATTATTTCTTCTATTTCTATAATAATGAGAAGAAGAAAAAGAAAAAAAGAAGAGGAAGAAGAACCAGAAACTAAAGACGAAGGCATGCGTTTGAAGAAACTAACACGGAACATAATTTCGAAACATGTTTAAGTAAAGATAATGAATTATTTATAATTATACGAGAAAGTGAAATTCAATTGATATTCAAGCTGTATTGTGTCCTGTTATTGAATCTGCTTTTCTTAGCCCCCAGGCAATAAGAAACAAAATGAGTTCGTGCATGTCATTCTTGTAATATGTTGTATTTGTTTCCTGTCATATAATAACCGGTTTATCTAAGCCCCGAAGAAAGTCCGCACTGCGGCCAAATATAATGCAAATGTCCATTAAAATTTGTTTTCAAGTAGCCATAGGTAAATATGATGATATTGTAGTCAACATATGTGTTGTTTGAATCTAGAGGGTAAAGTGGTTTGGTTTAAGATTATAAATCTACTAATGCACCGTTGTGTATTAAAATACACACAGATAACTTGTTTGAAAACAGTTCCAGAATGGCGAAATTGTTTTTAAAATAGATATTGACATGTCATTCGTACAGCACTCTGTAACACAATTAAGCATGCGAACAAAGTTAGTTATTGAACTTCGTGTCCTAACGAAAATAGTTTCTGTTTGTGACAATGGTATGCATGAGGAATGTCATGTGGTTTAGCTCGTATTAATCTATACATATTATCTCGGTCGATGTAGACCTTTTGATTCCGGTAAATTTGCTCATAATTTGCAGTAAAATATCATTTGCATTGCTGTGCTGCTTGTGCCAATTATTGCATGCACATAGGCAAATCGTTTTATCGCATTTGTCATTTGCAAATTCCATGTGATGCATAATCACGCGTTGAGATAATTGTATAAGTTCATTAATGCCTAAAAGGCAAATGAAAGTATTTTCTGTTTTCGCGAATAATATACAATTCATTGACGTCATTTCAGTGGAGGACTAATTTTCTTGCATTGCTCTGGCATGTTTATCTCATTACCAAATGTACTTTTGTACAACTAAGGCGCGTCGTGGGAAAATCGGACTGAATGCATGCGCGTAAAGTGTCATCCCAGATTTGCCTGTGTGGTCCGCACACTTTCCGCCTACAGTGGATTTATGTTTAGAACAGTCTTCTTTGAAACAGAAAATACCGTCAAAGCGGAACGTGTCGTCCTGGATAAGCATGGGCGGCCTGCACACGGTTAATCCGGATCTACACTTTACGCACAAGCATTAAGCCCAATTTTCCCACGAAATGCCTCAAATATAAATTGATACAATTATGCCTGATGTTTGTGGATACGTGCACTTGACCAATCATATTGCTACTAAAGTAGACATATGGTTTTTGATCACTTCTGTCATTGTGTCTATGTTCCAACGCAGATTGCAAATAACAAATGTAATCCTTCGCTAATTGATATTACGGACAGCTTAAATTACATTAAATATATTAATATTACAATTTACCAATATTAATACAACATCAAATTGACTTTTTGTGTCATTACGTTATGACACTTTAAAAGCTTAATAACACACAAACTTACTCAAGTATTGCTCTGACACAGTACCCTGAGACCGACCTTTATGAACGAATATATTCCAAATCCGGTGGGATGATTACATTAGTTTCCGGATTGGAAACCAGTTTTAGTCGATGGAAGCGTATTTTACTGAAAACACTGAGTTACGATGTTAAATAATACTATAATATTATTTGATAGTTATATGAACAAACTACATAAAATGCTATATAATGTTAACTTTAAGAAAACAATACTTATTTATTATATTAAGATACTTTAAATAATGCAGCAATACGAGTTGATGTGCAGTTAATCGAGAAATGATTGGGACGTAGAGGTCAAGTTGATAGGGTTCTTATCGCTAGCCAACTTTAACTTTGCGCCTATATTTGATATGATCAGCTCGATCTCTTCTGGTCCAAACCTTTATCACTTTAAGAACGCTTTTCGAACTCTTGGTGTCTCGAATCTTTCTTTTTGCTTGACATGTTACACGAGTAGATATGCAGTTGATCGAGAAACGATTGGGAAGTAGTCCCGTAGAGGTTAAGTTATAGGGTTCTTATCGGTAGCAAACTTTATCTCCGCGCCAATCGTCGATCTATCAGATCAGTTAGATCTTTTCTCTTTTCTGGTCCAAAACCTGATCACCTCAAGAACGTTCCTCGAGCACTTGGTTTCTCGAATCTTTCCCTTTGCTTGACATGTCACAAATGTTTGAATAGGAAGCTGCAACGAGGACCGACATTCGATCATTTGATCGGCTCTGTTCCGTCTATTTCCCATTTACACTCGGACTAGCGTGATGTTATTACCGCATTCTTAATTTCGACGATCGTTATTTTGTCTACTGTACACGTTTTTATGTTCTACACTGTTGCGTTGTAGAAGCTTGCCAACATGGTGATAATTCCAGAGAGTGCGGTAACAAAATTCATCACCAAGAAATAGCATGGCTTTGTTGCGTTTTTGTTCTTTTGTATGCGAAAATAAAACAAGTAACTCCGGTTAACCTTATTTATGATTGTGTAAAAGTCTTGGTCATTGTATTAATTGTCCACTTAAATATATTAAGAACTTCCTTTTTGTTTATTTAATGAATGTAATTGTATACAACAAAGTAGCCGTGTTCTTGCATAGAGTATCATAGAATTACACAACTGTGGTAATTAATAGGAAGACAGTAACACTGGCTGGCAGGAATGTAGAAAAAGAACATTTATTATGCATTAACATGTATTGGTGTTATTTACAATTGAATTATTATGACCGATACCGTTTATTATTATATATTAGTGTCATTTACAACTGGATCATTATTACCGATAATATTCAGACGTATTATGATGAGGATGATAGCAACAAACTATAAGATGAATATGTAATACATAATATCATAGCAAACATATCCGACGTAAACGATGTGCTTTCCCAAGAATCGCTGATCTGGAATGGTGTTATAGTGCGACCATGTCAATCGCAATCGAGATCAGTACCTGCTGCGTTAGAGCTTTCGTTTTGCGTTATAGCATCGCGACTGATATGTCGTGTGGGAAATACGTTTTTTTCCAATAGCAATATGTGATAGAATGATTGTTAAGACACACACACAAACATGACAGATTTGGTATATGTATAAATCATCATCCTTCATCATATGTGCAGGTGAATCGTCATATCCAACTTTAATAAAGAATATTAATTATGACGTCGGGTTTTTTCACATACATTATGTTTGTGACGTGAAAAATTGGATTTCGCAGGCTTCTTTTGTATAACTTTTTCAGTGTACAAATATAAGGTTATTTAACAGCGTTCTGTTCAATTCGCTGCTATATTTGGATGATTACACAGCTGACATACCATTTTGGACGAGCCGATAGCTGAGTCCAATGTGAGTATGTCAGCTGTGTACAAGTCAAAATATACCACCGTATTGTACAGAACGCTGGTATTTATTCTTTTTATTATATACCAATTTATATGCTTGTATTATTTGCATAATGTGTATAATATTTACATTAAAACACACAATCCGCGAAACAGTGCGCGCGCTTACATTATTAATAGCTGACGTCGCAATACGTAAAAAATAATGTGCAAACATACATGTTTGTCTTTTATCCAGTCACCAGCACTAATAACTAACTTATTATTTACATTTAACTGTTGCTTGAAAGTGTATTCAGAACTAGAATTCAGCAGTACATGAGTGGTGTAATATGTAAATAAAATGGATACTGACGACAGAAACATGTTTTCGCCTGATTTCAGGATTTGTGTGTGTCATATTGCAGACTTTATGTACGATTAACATTACAAACAGTTTAATAAACTTAAAAAAAGCAACGTAATAAGGTAATTTTGAAAGGTGATATTCTTAATCGGATACATATTTGGAGACAAATTTTCATTTGCATAAAGTTTGACAAAGCCCACGTTCTGACCAGACATGGCGAGTTAGAAAACAAATCGTGCTTCTGGTTATCACGGTTTACAAGAAATACATCTACGGGGATATATGAAAAGGAATTGATTTGATCGTTGCCGGATTTTAATAGACGTTTTGAAAGAAGTCGATCGGAAACAGCATTTATCGAGGTAAAACTACACGCTGCATATTCGTTCACTTTCGGAATACTTAGTCATAATCGTTTAATCTCGGACCGTCCCATACGGAAAATATTGTACACATGAAATATGGTGGAACATTATACAGTCACGAGGCACGAATGCCAACAGCTGATTGGAGGAAATAAATAGATTAATAATAATGAAGAATACAGTGGAATACAGCAACATATACACGTATAAGTTTACTCGTACGTAAAGGAATATGTATGGACAGAAATGGCTTGGTCCAATAAATCGTGTCCATTGAATATGAACTTAATAAATCATTATCAACAGACATCCGCTAAAACGTTGCATTAGCTTTCTAAAGTAATACATTTCCTTTAATTGAAGAGGCAACGCACTTTTCAAATTAGCGGATCTCCATTAGACAATATTTGAAGCACATAAATGTTTCAGATTAAATGCGATCTATCCACGATATAACATGTTTATCTGCAATGTTGCTGACAATACAGTATGTAATGGTCGTTCAAGCATTGGTAAGTTTAACCCAAATTCATAGGGAACGTTGGCAGCAAACAAGCAACCGACATTCGACGACATAATGCAATTTAATCAACATTTCAATAGAATAACTTTTGAACGCCTCAAATAATGATGATGATGATGATGATGATGATGATGATAGTAATAATAATAATAATAATAATAATAATAATAAAGCGTGTAGCTTACAATTATTTACAGTTAATATAAGCTTTGTTTTACTTACTGCCATGTTTCAGTGAAACGTTCTGAGTAGCTTTACAGAATAATTATGTGAAATCCACACAGACACTGTACTGTTATTGTCGTAGTGCTAACTGCTGGTGTCTTGCACGAATCTGGCATCTTGCTCAGATGCTCCTGACTTGGTCATCTAATAGAATTCCACCGTAAGACTTGGATTTGGAAAAAAAAACTTAATATTAATTTTCCCAGAGGAAATCATGGAATCATCAGAAATTAGGACAAACTTTAAAACATAAAATGCGTACTCAAATGTGTAACTTTTGATTGAAATTGAAAGGAATGCAAAGCTGTTTCCTTATTTCTAGAAAATATGCAGAAAAGATATCGAATGGTTGTCTATGGGTACAAACATATTGTTCATATATTCCTTTATTGTTGAAAAAATGAAAAAAAAAATAAGGAATATTTTCTGTATTTTGTATTGCAACAGCAAACGTTTTTTTATGTGATTTAAATACAAGAACGGGCCTGGACTATCTGTATATTGAAACAACACGTTGTATGCCGATTTAAATGGTTTTATTGTACGAGAGTGCATAGCATACATTGTTTATGTAGTGAGTTATATTGTCTTCTGCAACATATTGGTCATTTAAATTCCTACTGATTCCAGAAACAAACACTTTGATAAATAGCAGTTAAGATAGATAATTTGCTGCAGTTGTTCATTGTTCTGATTATGACAATGAACGTGTCTTGGACACAGCTTCACTTCTGGGTCGTAGTGGTCAGTCGTTAAAAAATCTACATTTACATGGTCAATATATATAACCATGCAAAAAGATATTTGTTCTCGTCCCTGCTAAACTGTATATATTTTCCAGAAAGTGTAATCAAACAATACAAGAAATCGGGTTTTCTTTTTGTTTGCAAAAAAAAAATACAGCCACTCCAGTAAACCGAGTGCAATAGACAGTAAGACTGTTTTTCTTTTCTTTTACTGTGTAATTAAAACGGCAAAAATAATACCAATAATAATACCAATAATTAAAAAATCGCAGTCAGTGTTACATAACGGTGCTCAAATACTTTTTTATCAGCATAGAATCATTTACCTGAAATACCTAACGTAAAACGATTTGTATAATATACACTTAAAGATGAATACTGTTTTAAATAGCACAGTCACTCTTAAGTACCCACTTCATAGTATAATTTATAATGTGCATCTATTAGTTATTAGCTTTGAATAATTAATCAGCCAGGGTGACAGACAGACACATAGAAGGACAGACACATAGACAGACAGACGGAATATTTATTTTGATCATCCACGTAGGCACACATAATAATGTAATCAGTAATATTGTGATATATATAATGTCTCTCCAAATAGGTATTTACATCATATGAAGGAAGAATAGTTTAAATGTTATTTATTTTACAACCATTAGGTAGCATATGTCTGACATGATTATGAAATGTATTGGTTTGAATAAATCATACACATCATATGATCGATCTAACTCATGAAGTATCTGTTTCTAAATGTCATATGAAATGTTATCGCACCTATCACATTACTGCTAACAAGCAAAGGGAAGTGGATTATGTTTATTTCTTCAGAGCCTTAACAGTACGTTACTTTAAGTTAATCACCCAAAGCTACATCCTAATACAGTTATAAACAGTTCCATAAACCGAGGAACTGTCACACAAAAAATAATATAGTTAAAAGTTTGTCGAACATGATGATTTATAAAGTGTAAAAATGTTTTTCAATATATGGCGTCTGTTAATGGAACCTTTCAGAAATCTGGAATTAACTTGTCAAACGTATGTCTGAAACGGAAATGTTGTTATAGAATCTTGTCTTCCAGTTGTCAGACTTATTCGTGTTTGTTTACAATTAAAATGTCGACAGCTATTTTAGATGATATAAAGTATTGATTCTACTTACACATTTTTTTCAGTTGTATATATATGTCAATAATTCACGGCGCTAGCAAACGCTCATTAAACTTACAATAAAAAGGAAACAGTGGCACTTATATGAATACCACGCATATATGTATTCCCTATAAACTTCCTAACAAATATATGATGGAATTGGAATACTGTAAGGTGTTATGCGGTTATGGAGGGATTGATCTACTACTTAAAGTTATATTTTATGTTATTAATTTCATTTAGCGTTATGTATGCGAATAGTTCTGGGCAGTCTATTAAATTATGAAATCGATGCATTCTGGAAAAACTGTCTTTGTTTCAAAAAGATTCGCAGTAGATCGAATGCAGTCGCGACTGAAGCTTCATGAACTGACGCTGTACGGAGGGACGATGTTGTTGTTTTTTCAAGCAATGATTGATCGATTGTTCGTTAAGACATAGATAAAAAAAGAACAAGTCAATGGATAAAACATAAATTCATCCTCGATCGTATTTGCAGATGTTTACTCGGGATATCCATCTTCAATTTGAATCTGATATAGGTGTTTACATACATATGTTGGTGTTGTCAAATATTGAATGTTATATATTTCTTTTTGAACAAAAATGTTTAGCTAAATTATTAAAAATACAATATAAAACAATCTGTATATGGTAAGCAATGCGGTCATCTATATTCATACATATCTAACATGAGTCCAATATATAAATGTTGTATATGGAATATGATCTCATTTCAGACCTCGTTATAGACTAGAATTCATTAACACTTTGCATTAGCTTTCTAAATTAATGCGCTTCCCGTAAGAGGATGTTTTGGCAACACGCGTTTCACATCAGCGGATTTCATTTAGGCATTATTTGTAACACATGAAAGCTTTAGAGTAAATGTTTTCTGTAGACGAGATTATCCATTTAATGCAATGTATGTGACATGTATCTGTATACTAATTGATAAGAATGCAAGGTCACCAACAATGTTTCAAAATACAGTGTCTTATTTACCTTGTATGGATCAATCTCGTTACATAATTATAGTGCACATATAATAAGCAAATCGAGAAAGTCGAATATAAATATAGTTGGCTAATTAAATGAAATTATTCTTGTTTCGAAAAATACGGAATTGTAAGGTATTTAGTTTAGAGTGTTAACAGCAAAGTTTAGCGGGTTATGCATGGAATTCTCGTGCAAGGTATATGAGCCGTGTGTAGGAATTTATCGTCATTCGAGGTCTGTCTTTGGCAGCAACAAGGTGGATAAAGAAAGAGGCAGTATCTTACAAGTGCGGCGCTCATGTTGGAATTTGTTGGACAGAACGCTTGATGTTTTTTAAGTGTGGTTATTTAGTTATTCTCAGTCATTATGCTTGTGTTTTTGAAAAGCTAAGTTGCAGTATAATTACTAGTGTCTGAACGTTTGGTTTGTAGAATGTAGTCTTGCATACATGCTTTCTTAACTTCTGCTTAGAGAAATTCGATGCTATTTCTGATTTTGTGACTGAAATAGAAAGTGGTTATGTAATATCTTTTTAGTGTTAAGCCTCGTTTTACACTAGATTATTCGGAATGGTTGAGTTTGTCATACAAGGTTGTATGTTACAGACACATGTCTATGCAATCCTCGGGTAAACGTAAAGCACATGTATGTAAATCTATACTACACAATCAAGGGTTTACGAACTTGTTAGTTTTATTTTGTGTAAGACGTATTTATTTTAGCTTCATATTTTTATCTGTATGTAAATCTATAAAAAAAAAGAAGCTTATTTCGTTTAAAGCGAGAAATTAACTCGGGCGTAGCGATGTTTTGTAGGTAATATAAACAGCAGACGGCGCAGTTTTTCACTCAAGGAGTGATTTGCGTAATTATAGTATTGTAATTCTTAATAATTAATATTGCAGTCCAATCTGTGGAGCTATCTGTGTATGTAAGCAATGGCTTTTATACATATTTGTATGTGTATTGTTGTTTATTAAGTGCATACAGGATGTAATTACTTAAACTATTTTCGTTCGTTCCATGTATATGTTAGTGTCATATTCAATTTTTCAGACTGTAAGGTGAGAACGCCAGTTGGCTAGTTTGTCAGTTGACATGTGTAGGCCAGTTGGCCATTTGGAAAGCCAGTTTGTCAGTTGACATGTGTAGGCCAGTTGGCCAGTTGGAAAGCCAGTTGGCTAGTTTGTCAGTTGACATGTGCTGGCCAGTTGGCCATTTAGAAAGCCAGTTGGCTAATTAGATGTGTAGGACAGTTGGCCAGAATTAGAAGCCAGTTGACTAAACTGTCATTAGACAGTGTTTTTACTTTTCATTTAAAGCAATGCAGTATTTTACAAGCGCGTCGCCCATGTTGGAATTCCATTTGTAGGACACAACGGTTGCTGGTTTTGATTCTATCAACTATGATACGTACATGTATATATTTGTTGTTTGAGGAATATTTAGTTATTTTTCAGTCACTATGCTTGTGTTCTTGACACATTGAGTAGCAGTATATTTATCTGAACGTTTGGTTGGTAAAAGGTAGTCTTGCATATATACTTTATAAAATTCTGTTAGGAGATATTCGATGTTTACTCAGGTTTTGTGACTGCAATAGACAGCGGTTATGTAATGTATATTTTTATTGCCTTGTTTTAAATTCGTTAATTCAGAATAGTGGAGTTTATTATACAAGGTCGTATGTTACAGACACATAATCATAGTTGCAGTATGTCAGTTCATATTGAAATTATGTACATGTAGTAAGCACGTGGTCCCATTTGACACCTAAGGAATATAAAACCTAAGCCTGCAGTGGAAATCGCTCGTGCAATGCAAGGTTTTGTAAGATACGTAAATGGCAGACGGCGTGGTTTTGTCAACGTAGCCTAGTCGACATGTATATGTATTTTTCTATAATTGTTTGAGATTAGGTTCTTCTGTCCGAGGAATATTTAACCACTGAAAGGAACTGTCAATTCTTCATTTCTAATCTTTACACTGTACAATAAGTATGATAAAAGTACAATGATCAATTAATTATATATAAAATAATAATATATAATTATACATAAACATGCATTATGATTGATGATGACTGTGATGATATAATTATTAATTATATAAATTTAAACATCTTTTTCATAAAACAATTCATGGTAACATTAATAATAATAATACGCTTAAAATAACATGAAACGTAATGTCAATTCTTTATTTCTAATCTTTACATCTGTACACAAAGTGTGATAAAAGTGTAATGAAAGAAATATGATCAGCAGATGCTAAGTCATGCGTGACAGGTTAGTAACAAAGATAATTAGTATTGGTGAATGGTGATTTGATTGAATACAATTTGTTGACAGTTGTCACTCAAGATAAGGTATGCGTATGTTAAAGTATTGTAATTCTAAATATTTTATATTTCATTCCAATTTTTGGAGCTATCGGTATATGTGTGTGATTGCTTATATTTATTTTCTCTGGATAGTATGTTCTTCTGTCCGATGATTATTTAACCACTGAAATGAATGTAAATTCTTTATTTCTAATCTTTACATTAAGTAAAATAAAATTACAATGATCAATTAATTATACATACAATAATAATATATAATTATATATAAACGTGCATTATAATTGATGATGACTGGCATTACATTATCATTTTAATACATACAAAATATTAACATTAATGATGTAGGTATAATTTTTATTTTATAAATTTAAACATTTTTAACAAAACAATTTCTTGTTATGTTCATAATAATAATAAACTTTAACAAACCTGAAACGTTATGTCAATTCTTTATTTCTAATCTTTACATCTGTATACAAAGTGTGATAAAAGTGTAATGATAGAAATATGATCAGCAGATGCTAAGTCCTGCGTGACGGGTTAGTTACAAAGATGATTAGTATTGGAGAATGGTTTTGATTTGAATATAATTTATTGACAGTTGTCACTCAAGATGTAATATACGTATGTTATAGTACTGAAATTCTAAGTATTTTCTGGTTCAGTCCAATTTTTGAAGCTCTCGCGTGATTGCTTATATTTATTTTCTCTGATTATTGTAGCTTTATTAAGTACTGAATGTGTCTCATGCGTTTTATAGTTTTGTAATTCTGAATAATTTATATTTCAGTCCAATGTTTGGAGCTGTCGGTGTATGTACGTAAAAGCTGATATATAATATGTTCCAGTTTATTGTCGCTTTATTAAGTGCATACAGGATGCTATTTATTATACTATTTTATTTCATTTATGCGTATCGGAATGCACCTCATTCTCGTTGCATGTAATAGGTTAGTGTTATACTAAAGTGTCTTCACTTTGTTAATAGCTGCATATTTGCTGATTGCTCTAGAATTAGAGGTTTCGGTAGGTGCCTTAACACTGATTTAGAGCCATGGGTTCTCATACATCCCCATGGCATTAAAATAAAAATAAAAAATGAAAACAAAAGAGAAAAGAAACAAATATAATGACCAGTAGCGTTGCTTATCCCACTAGCAGTTACCCCAATCGTTTATTATCACTGATTCATGTATGGATTGCCCGTGAAGTAATATGCGTACTTTTCTGGATTGGTGGTAATAGATAAATCTGGCAAATATTGCAGCTGCGTTGAATAATCTTACTGCATCACTATGTGCCCTTTTATGCGATTTTAAGATATTGCTTTCATTTGTTTTTCATTAATAGTATTGCAGTGGATGGAGGTTGTGTTTCACTAGCCAAAAAGGTTGATACACGAGTATGTGTATATGAGATAATAATGACATGTTCTATATAATTGTTTCAGTATATTTCAGTACCTGAGATGTGTGCTTTAGACGAGAGCAGTTATTCCAACAGTTTTCGTACGAAGATGGTTATGCGTCAGTACGGTAATTTTTCAGACTGTAAGTTGACATGTGTATGCCAGTTGGCAATTAGGAAAGTGAGTTGGCTAGTTTGTCAGATGACATGTGTAGGCCAGTGGGCCAATTGGAAAGCCAGTTTCCTAGTTTGATGCGTAGGCCAGTGGGGTACAATGAGACAGTTGGCTGGTTTGTCAGTTAACATGTGTAGGCCAGTTGACCAGTTGGCCATTTGGAAAGCCAGTTGGCTAGTTTGTTTATCACATGTATAGGCTAGTTGACCAGTTGGCCATTTGGAAAGCCAGTTGGCTAGTTTGATGTGTAGGCCAGTTGGCCATTAGGAAAGCCAGCTGGCTAGTTTGATGTGTAGGGAGTTGGCCAGAATGAGGAGCCAGTTGGCTAAACCGTCAGTGAACAGTTTGTTATTTTTCAGTTGAATACTTTGTTATTTTTCAGTTGAATACTTTGATAGACGTTAGGACGAGTATGCACGATTTAAGAAAAGGTTGTAAATTTTAATTTATAACGTTAATTAATTCTCTCTTTGTTTGTTCGAAAATGCTGTTATATACAAATAGCCATTGCTATTTGTGTTTGTGTTTTTGTATTGATATGAATAAAGATTGATGATGCTGATGATGATGATAGTGATGATAATGATGGTGATGAGTATGGTGACTGTGATGGTGATAATGATGGTGATGTTAATGTGATTATCATAATTATTATGTGATGATGATTTTGATGATGGTGATGTCTTTGCAAGTCTTTTTTATAGTTCTATCTTTCAGTATTGTAAGAAAAGAGAATAATGAATTTACTCACGCAATCAGTGAGTAAAATATGATTAACACAATACTCAATATGTGGAATACATATAGTTCAATATCTCATTGTTCACGTAATATGAAAACCTATA
This sequence comes from Congeria kusceri, assembly GCA_027627225.1. Classification (NCBI taxonomy): domain Eukaryota; kingdom Metazoa; phylum Mollusca; class Bivalvia; order Myida; family Dreissenidae; genus Congeria; species Congeria kusceri. Next base: position 31,519,253 of record CM051034.1, read on the forward strand.
CATGAAACGTTTTAGAGCAGTCAATGTTTTGGTTTTCGACAACTTTATTTGGTTTTGATCTGTCCACATTCATGCCAGCGTTGTCTTTCTTAGTGTGACGTACTACCTGAAAGGGTGGTAATCGCTTAGTGTTAGGTACTATCTGCAAGGGTGGTAATCGATGAACGAACATTCCAAACATGGCATACTGCCAACCGTCGGTCAATTGTGAGATAAATCTCAAATTGTGTATTATTAGTATTATGTGTATGGTTTATCTGCAAATAAACGACACTATGTACTAGTTTAATAACACAAAGTACGAAGGTCTTTCCTCTGTGTTCAATCACTAATGAAATATTGATCATACTGCAAAACTTTAAACCTATGATGAATTTGTCATGTTTTCAAAGAAACACAGCGGTAACATCGCAATAGTTACGCCGAATAAAGAACAAAGAGGGTCCAGCGATCGTACCTTGCGCTATAATTTCTTACATACCTGTCTCCGTAATTATTCGACACTTCGCAGTTTCAAGTTTTGAAATCTGAATCTGTCATATTTCGAATACTTGCGCATTACTCACCTCCCTTGAAAACTAGAAAAAAAACAACAACTGAAGAAGAAGGCATGCGTTGAAAGAAACTAACATGGAACATAATTTCGAAACATGTTTAAGTCAAGATAATAAATTATTCATAATTTTACGAGAAAGTGCAACTCAATTGATATTTAAAACCAAAGCTGTTATTGTGTCCTGTCATTGAATCTTTTTGTCTTAATCCCCAGATATTAAGAAACAAAATAAATTCATGCATGTCATTATTGTAATATGTTGTATTTGTGTCCTGTCATATAACCTGTTTATCTTAGCCCCAAAGAAAGTCCGCACTGCGGGCAAATATAATACAAATGTCCATTAAAATTTGTTTTCAAGTAGCCAAAGGTAAATATGATGATAGTGTAGTCAACATCTGTGTTGGTTAAATCTAGAGGGTAAAGTGGTTTGGTTTAAGATTATTAATCCACTAATGCGCCGTTGTGTATTAAAATACACACATATCACTTGTTTGAAAACAGTTCCAGAATGGCGAAATTGTTTTTAAAATATATATTGACCTGTCATTTGCATAGCACTCTGTAACACAATTAAGCATGCGAACAAAGTTAGTTATTGAACTTCGTATCTTAACGAAAATAGTTTCTGTTTGTGACAATGATAAACATGAGGCATGTCATGTGGTTTATCTCGTATTAATCTATACATATTATCTAGGTCCATGTAGACCTTTTGATTCCAGTAAATCTGCTCATAATTTGCAGTTAAATACCATTTGCATTGCTGTGCTGCTTGTGCCAATTATTTCATGCGAATAGGCAAACCGTTTGATTGCAGCTGTCATTTGCAAATTCCATGTGATGCATAATTACGCGTTAAGATAATTGTTTATGTCCATTAATGCTTAAAAAAAAATGAAAGTATTTCCTGTTTTTGCGAATAATATACAATTTATTGACTTCCGCTCAGTGCAGGACTAAAATGAAAGTATTTCCTGTTTTTGCGAATAATATACAATTTATTGACTTCCGCTCAGTGCAGGACTAATTTCCTTGCATAGCTCTGGCATGTTTATCTCATTACCAAATGTACTTTTGTACAACTGAGGCGCGTCGTGGGAAAATCGGACTGAATGCATGTGCGTTAAGTCTCATCCCCGATTAGCCTGTGTAGTCAACACTTTCCGCCTACGGTGGATATATGTTCAGAACAGTCTTCATTGAAACAGAAAATACCGGCAAAGCGGAACGTGTCGTCCTGGATTAGCATGGACGGACTGCACAGGCTAATCCGGGTCGACACTTAACGCACATGCATTTAGCCCAATTTTCCCACGAAATGCCTCAAATATAAATTGATACAATTATGCCTGATGTTTGTGGATCCGTGCACTTGACCAATCATATTGCTACTAGAGTAGACATATGGTTTTTTATCACTTCTGTCATTGTGTCTATGTTCCAACGCAGATTGCAGATAACAAATATAATTATTCGCTATTGGATATAACGGACAACTTAAATTACATTACATACATTAATATTACAATTTGCCAATACTAATACAAACATCAAATTGACTTTGTGTGTCATTACGTAATGACACTTCAAAAACTTAATAACACACAACCTTACTCAAGTATTGCTTTGACACATTACCCTGAGACCGATCTTTATGCACGAATATATTACAAATCCATTGGGATGACCATATTAGTTTCCGTATTGGAAACCAATTTAGTCGATGGAAGCGTATTTCACTGGACACAGAGTAATGATGTCAATAATACTATAATATTATTTGATAGTTATGTGAACAAAATGCATAACATTTTATATAATGTTCACCTTAAAAAGCAATTCTTATATATTCTATTAAAGGACTTTAAATAATGCAGCAATACGAGTTGATGTACAGTTAATCGAGAAACTATTGGAACTTAGAGGTCAAGTTGATAGGGTTCTTATCGCTAAACAACTTTATCTCTGCGCCTATCATTGATATGATCAGTTCGATCTCTTCTGGTGCAAAACTTTATCACCTTAAGAACGCTTCTCGAACTCGTGGTGTCTCGAATCTTTCTCTTTGCTTGACATGTCACACGAGTAGATATGCAGTTGATCGAGAAACGATTGGGAAGTAGTTGAGTAGATGTTAAGTTGATAGGGTTCTGATCGGAAGCCACTTTATCTCCGCGCCAATCATCGATCTATCAGATCAGTTAGATCTCTTCTGGTCCAAAACCTGATCACCTCAAGAACGCTTCTCGAGCACTTGGTTTCTCGAATCTTTCCCTTTGCTTGACATGTCAAAAATGTTTGAATAGGAAGCTGCAACGAGGACCGACATTCGATCACTCAATCGGCTTTGTTCCGCCGTGCTCCCATTTACACTCGGACTGGCGTTATGTTATTACCGCATTCTTAAATTCGACGATCGTTATTTTTTCTACTATACACGTTTTTATGTTCGACACTTGTTGCGTTGTAGAAGCTTGCCAACATGGTTAAAATTCCAGAGAGTGCGGTTAACAAAATTCATCACCAAGAATTAGTATGGCTTTGTTGCGTTTTTGTTCTTGTGTATGCGAAAACAAAACAAGTACATCCGGTTAACCTTATTTAGGCTTGTATAAGAGTCTTGGTCATTCTATTAATTGCCCACTAAAATATATTAAGAACTTCCTTTTTGTTTATTTAATGAATTAATTGTGTACAACAAAGTAGCCGTGTTCTTGCATAGAGTATCATAGAAATACACGACTGTGGTGATTATTAGGAAGAACGTAACAATGGCTGGCAGGAATGTAGAAAAAGAACATTTCTTATTCATTAAGATTTATTGGTGTAATTTACGATTGAATAATTACGTCCGATAATAGTTCGATTACCGTTTCTCATTATTTATGAGTGTGATTCACGATTGAATAATTATGACCGATAATATTTAGACCTATTACCGTGTTTTTTTTTTCATACGCGGAATTTCAAATTTGTTCAGTATAGTAGGGTGGCATATTTATTATATGGCGTCAATAGCATGCTATCTGTTATGTATTCGGATTGACTTAAAACAAAAATATCAATGTGTATACCTGTTTTATATATTATTTTTTAAAAGCAAAACTATTGAACAAATTTATTTTCAAAGTACCCAGATCAACTTAAATGCTGAACTTTAATGAAAAGCTCCACGTCGTACCAGTTATCCTCTATAATTGTGTTTCACCTTTGCCGTAAGAAACATTTAACATAATGTATTATATATTTTTGTAAAAACCAACGGTGGAACAATAATTGAATTAGAACAATATTCTGTTACTTGAACGATTAAGTGACAGTGTTTAAGTAAACTACAAACACAATAAATAAAATCGGGTGAAATATATTGCACATTTTTTGAACGGACAGACCTGCACACTTTGCCCAGACATATCTTAATGGTGATGCATTATCTCTGTTTTAATCTAAAACCAAGTAGGAAACACTTAATTAGGAATTAACTGTTGAATATTAAGCAAGCATTTTACGAAAGTAATACGTATATACTTGATTCAACTATTTAAAAGTAAACATGGATAAAATATTTCAGATTTTTACATAAACATGCAATTATTTTATCCCTGCATTCTGTCGTATACGGACCAATCACACAGTTTACCAATAGAAAGGTGGGCCCTGAATTAGTTACTTCTATATATGGCATAAAAAAGATGTTTGTTTCCACTAACCCGACGGACCTTTTTTTTTCCACCTGACCATAAAGGTGTTTTATTTTCAAATAATACTGAACGTTTCGTTATGAAGGCAGTAACTAGACTGGGATCCGGCCTCTAGACATGTTATTTGAATATTCTATTACAACCGCGGAACCAGTCTAGGCAGCAACGGTCATAGAATTGGTGTTGTTTAACCGTTTAAATACAAAAATTGTCGCCCTTTGTTACAACTTTTTCATGGTTTGCTTTTGTAAATAAATCGCATTTTGCAAAGTTCGTCGGAGCTTTCCTTCTAAATACTGACAGAAATTGATCTGACATTTGGACGCACATTTAACGAGTAAAAAATTAGTACATAACAGTTTAATTTCAAAACCAGTCCTTAATTTCAGTGGGGCCTAAATGTTAACAGATTTGGAGCGTCCTTAGACTTTTACACGTGTTGTCTGCATCGGCAAAATGTCCGGTAAAATGAATTCTGATCATGTGAAGAATTGGTATGAAAATGCAACAATAATAATGAAACACTATACGTCCATTGAATGCTAAGGTCATATAGCAAATCATGCATTTGAAACCTGCTGTGCGGGCATTAATATATTCATTACATGAGACAGGAAGTATATGGCATCTGATTGTGAATGGAATATATGACACACGGGAAACTCTTCATTTATTGCATCGATAAACTGTGTCAACATGGAATCAGATGCATCTGCTTGAACATGTAGTCTGCAGTGGAAAATAACGCCAATGATGCCTTTCTGTAATTATTTTTTGTATAATAACCAATACGAACAATAGGCTAAATGTATGTATATGGGAAATTTCACTGCACTAACAAATATATTCAAAATATAATGGTATGTGTTGCATATGTTTATGGAACGAACATCGTGTTATTATACGCATTTTTTGTAAAAGAAAAATAATGTAAATACACATATCTTATTTCTGAATTAAGATTTTTGTATTTATAAATTGTATCTAATTATTTTCATACTGAACACTACAAGCTCGCCTTATTTGGTTATTACACTCATTCTAATTTTTTAGGCCGAAACGCATAATATACATATGAAATTTATGACTTCTAGTTTCCATACAAACTTATGTTTAATATGAAAATGGAACTTATCTGTGTTGAGTTTTAAGTGATGGCCATATTGTGAAAGCGTTATTTTTTGCTGTAGTACGCTGTCAATATACGCATGAGTTTTACTTATGTATTTTACGTGACAGTGATACCAGCCTAATGACAGATACAGATTATGATAAAAACAAACAGAAGAGATTCACTTTTTTGTCTTTATTAAATTATCAACACAGCAATTTCTATTATTTAACTTCTTGAAAACACTTAACTGATAACATTGTCGAACAATGGACACTTAAAATGGAAAATTGGGCTGAAGAAACAGTAATTTCTTGCATTATTGTCCTTTTGTTTTGTTCATATATTTTCACACCTAAAATAAAGCGTAAATACAGAGTCAACTATAATAGTAGTGCACACAAAACCTTTATAAACTCTAAAGCAGAACTAATAGAGCTCAACTGATATAAGACCATTTTACAGGATTTTTTTTTGTAACATGTGCTGTTGTCGCGTAAAATTCATTAAACAAGTGACACATTGTACAAGTACGTACTTCTGCAGGAAATGGGTTAATCTATCGTAGATGTGGGGAAAATAACTTGCAAATATGAAAAGGTGTAGAAAAATAAAGATTATAATTGACATAGAGCCATTAAAATGCTAAATCCATACCAATTGTCACGTAAAATTCAATTAACTCAATTACTTTTAACGGACAACACATGTGGTAAAACTATCGCAAACTCTTTTGAAATGACATCCTTGTTTCCTGAATAACTAGATTTACCAATATAAATGTGATAGATGATGGATAATTGTAGAGTATTTGACATTTTAATTACATAACTCAGTTCATATTTGTCACGTACAATTCTACGAACTGTTTCAAGAATTCAGCTATTTTAGCCTTGTCTTTGTCAATATACGTTTGTATTATTGGCCAAACAAACTTATTTAAACATAATATTAGTGAAATTAAAACCAACAAAAACAATAAGTTCAACATTTTATGTTTGAATTTTACGTGATATGTTATAAATTTTACGAATTTTACGTGACTGTTTAATCTATGCTCTATATGTGCACAAGACCCTGATAATCAACAATGCGTCATAACAGCACTTATGTTTAATTATTTCTTAGCATAAGTGCAATTACAACACATTTTTCTATAAAGTTATCACGATATCTTTGTCAAAACAAAAACAAGGGGAGTTCAAATAAGTAACCTAACACAATAGATAATTTTTCATTGATTTCAAGTAAATGGCCCTAGAAAAACATTCAATGACGTCATATAATTCACGGCATAAACCGAAAATACCGAACGAATTATTTGGTCGCTGTCTACACCGCGGTAAGCGCACGTTTCATAAAATTGTCACGTAAGTATTCAGTCACGTAAACTTCAAGTTTACCTTTCCAATAACCAAAATATGTAATATTTTGATAACTCGTCACTCTATTTGTCATATTATTCAGTTCTCAGTAAGAGATTACATATAGCACTGTCAATTTCGTAGAGAAAAGTCTGGCAAGAGACAAACAGTCGTAACGTAAAGCTTCACAGAAAAAATTCCCCCATATGAGCTTTGACCATTAATGGCTTAAATCTTGATTTTGTATGATAAGGTTGATGAAAACTTTGTTTTTTCATAAGTAGTAGTGTAAAGTCTTATCAATTGAAATGTTAAACCATGATTTTCTTCAAAACAATTTTATGATAGCACAGCAAATAATTCAGTGTATCGTAAACTTCAAGCATCTTGTGACACGAATAAAATATTATTTTTTTTAATGATATCATTCTGCAGTATTTTTTTTCTATCTTGAAACCTCATTGTACAAACAATAACCAATCAAGTATTAAACAAAACTTACTGAACTCGATCAAAAAGCAGAATAAATTACCCATTAAAAATATGGCATAATGTTTGTGACAGTGGATTTTGTTGGGGGGTATGTTAATAAAGGACACGTTTAATTAATTCAAAAGAGTTTCTGATACATCTTTTTTGGTTTCATTTAAAACAAATACATTGTGCTTATAAAACAAGGTGCCTACATAACTCATATATATGGAAATACACATTTTATGATAGTTATTGTACCTGTGACATGTATTTGGCCGAAAAAATGAGAATAAGCGATGAAACATTATGCAATATAAATCATGATTATTTCGAATGAGAATGAGCGATTAAACATTATGCGACATAAATCATGATTATTTCGAATAGCGTTCCCTCAAGAGGAAAATTAGCACAAAGATACCTCATGTGATATTGAGACTTAATGAGTACCATGAGTCCCATTGCACCAAGACCTGTTCAGATTGTCGTTGGACACATTGTCCAACAAAGCGTTAACTGACATTTATTTGAATCACAAAAGACTGGCACAGGGTTCTAGGAGAGTAAAGAAGAACGAATTAATTTCAGTGTGGCCTAACAGTTAACAGATTTGGAGCGTCATTATCAAGCACGATTTTTTTCTATTTGAAGTTGAATTGATACACACAAAGGGTCTCAACACTCACGCACATCAAATCTGCAGACATAGATCGTTTGCAAATAACGAATGGCGATATGCAGAACATATTAACTAACCTATCGTTGACAACTACATTTACACTATGTCATTAACTAATACACCCACATCGCATTACGTAAGATGATCGACCACTGCTCTAACAAGATAAAAATAAGAAGATGAACCACACAATCCCGTGATATTTTACGTGGAGTTAAATATTATTTAACGTGTTCAGTTTTGAAATATGAAAAATGGAGAGTTCCTGAAAAATCTTACCAATAGGTAAACACACCCTAACTGCTTTGAAGGCATGTCGGACCCGACAGCGAAACAGGTCTGCGGGATATGGCAAAATATTGCTGACAAGAATAAGGAAACATCTCTTGCTAACATTAACTGTCAGGATGTGAAATAACAAACTTCCATTTAAAACAAACGTTGGATTAGTTAATTCTATATTTCTTAAAGGATCCATTAACAATATATTGAAAATAGTTTTACACTTCATAAATCACCATGATCGTCCCTTGTATAACCATGTTAGTTCTGTGTAAAAGTTCCTCATTCTATCGAATTGTTCATAATCAAACTGGACTGCATCAATGGTAGTTTAAAGAGACCTGTTCACAGATTGACGAATTGACAATGTTCAAACTTTTTGTCACACATTCGAAAAACAAAACAAGAGTGTATATAAAGTAGCAAAATAGCCTTACTGAACTAGAAATATATTGTAAATACCGTGGCGTAAATTAGTAATCATTAGTTGAAATGGATAAAATTATTAAGCGTTTGTAACGCTAAACAATGTAATAATTTGGAGTGTTTCTGTTGTTTTCGTCAAAATTGTTGAAAACGCATAAATCACGTACATTAAGTAAAAAAAACACCGTGAATAATATAAGTTGGAATGGCCGAGACGTAACGTGTTAGACTTTTGATCTGGATGTAGGAGGTTCGAACTACGATAAGAGTAACTTTTTTTCTTTTTTTGTTTCTTTTTGTTTTATGTAAGTCCTTCAGCTTTTTATTTCATATAGTTTAATTTGACAAGTAAAGACGTTTGATTACTTATTTCAAAAATACAAACATCTGTGAACAAGTCCCGTTAACTTGACCGTGATCTACTTGTCAGGCTCTAAATCACCATTTAATTTCCTTTCTTTATTGCATTTAAGAGGATTTGCGTGATCAAATACAATTGAGGCATGTCGTAGGGAAACCTTGATTAATGCATGTGCGTAAAGTGTCGTCCAGATTAGCCTGTGTGGAACTTTACGCCTACAGTGGATTTATGTTTGAAAGAGACTTCCTTGAAACAGAAAGTACCATAAAAGCGGACAGTGGCGTCCCGAAGCAGCCTATTTGGACTGCACAGGCTAATGCGGACGACACTTTACGCACATATATTAAGCCATTTCTATATTTGTAGCATTGTGTTGGCGAACAAAAGTCTAAACAATACAAATGCTTGCAAATTAAAATACGAAACAGCAGCAAGGAAAGTGCATTTTGAAAACAAATTTGAAGATCATATAGCCCAAAGAAAGTTATTAGCAGATAGTGTCTTTAAATATGTTTCTTTTCTTGTTTGGGTTTCAATTTGATTAGTCATACTCACAAACGAAACGTACATTAGACTTTGCTATGGAACGCATTAGCACATGTCAAATCACTAGAAAACAGTTTTTTCTTCTAATTTAGAATAGCCTGCTTCATCAAACACTTCACCCATACATCTTTGCTGAAGTATGTTTAAATTCCTAACTAAATGAACATGTGTCATTAAAGTAAATATCTATGCTACTGAATGTTGCTTTGCAAACATTCGTAATGATTTTAATTAAATTACTTTCAGTCAATGGCATGTCAGTGAATATAGTCTTTGTCAAAGATTATAATTATGCTGTTAAGTTGAAATGTATGGTGGAATTCTTCAATTACCAATTCTTACGATCTTTTTTACGACCTGGATAAAAAAATTATCAAACGACATAAACCCGGAGAATCGTACAAAATCCAATTTCAGAATTAAAAACAACAGAACTTTCGGAAATTCCATAATATCCCCGACAGTTGATGGGAGGGTGGTGGGTGGGTGGTTTAATAGGATTTCCTCATTATTAATAGTTATCCATAAAGCGAATACATCTCCCCATTATAAGGGATTGTATGTTTCTAAAATGTAATCCCATACAATAATGTATTGTAATTGAGATACATTTGCAGTTATGCATCTTCTAAATTACATGGTGAGCGAAATAGTATATTATAAGGCGTTGTATGTTTCTAAAATGGAATCCCATACAATAATGCATTGAAATTGAGATACATTTGCAGTTATGCATCGTTTAAATTACATGGTGAGCGAAAATAATACAATATTATTTTGAAATACGTACGGTATGTTAATAAACATGAACTATATTATGAAATTGTTTATTTTTAATAAAATATCAACGATGTGAAAATCCAGCTGCATCAGCAGGAGAGAAATCTTATTTATTAACAGCACAAGGTAGGTAACACGACCATGGGAATACTCTTTATTTATTAACAGCACAAGGTAGGTAACACGACCATGGGAATACTATTTATTTATTAACAGCACAAGGTAGGTAACACGACCATGGGAATACTCTTTATTTATTAACAGCACAAGGTAGGTAACACGACCATGGGAATACTCTTTATTTATTAACAGCACAAGGTAGGTAACACGACCATGGGAATACTCTTTATTTATTAACAGCACAAGGTAGGTAACACAACCCTGGGAATACTCTTTATTTATTAACAGCACAAGGTAGGTAACACGACCATGGGAATACTCTTTATTTATTAACAGCACAAGGTAGGTAACACGACCATGGGAATACTCTTTATTTATTAACAGCACAAGGTAGGTAACACGACCATAGGAATACTCTTTATTTATTAACAGCACAAGGTAGGTAACACGACCATGGGAATACTCTTTATTTATTGTTCTATCCGCATGGCATTGTACGTAATTTCCATTGTGTTTATCTAAAAAATGCAGTTGCTTTATGTAAATAAATATAACTATAGAGTGAATACATTTTATCAAAATACTCGCCCATACACAAACACGTTTAGATGTGGTAAAAGGAATATCAGAACAATGTGTTTTTCTATTTGTTTCTACAGACACAAATCAACAGAAAGCGCCAAACTAATTCACATCGCCCTTGTATTTTCCATGCATATAAATGAGTTAAAGCGTGTGTATTGTATTTCTAGTTCTGTTCAAATTATGTGTTAGAGTTAAGCTTTAATGCATTTTTACGTATAATATTGAACGTTTTCTGAGGAGACGGCTGAATTGTTTAAGTCCTTAGACTTTTACACGTGTTGCCTGCATGGCAAAATGTCCGGTAAAATGAATTCTGATCATGTGAAGAATTGGTATTAAAATGCAACAACAATAATGAAACACTATACGTCCATTGAATGCTAAGGTCATATAGCAAATCATGCATTTGAAACCTGCTGTGCGGGCATTCATATATTCATTACATGAGACAGGAAGTATATGGCGTCTGAATGTGAATGGAATATATGACACACGGGAAACTGTTCATTTATTGCATCGATAAACTGTGTCAACATGGAATCAGATGCATCTGCTTGAACATGTAGTCTGCAGTGGAAAACAACGCCAATGATGCCTTTCTGTAATGACTTCTTGTATAATAACCAATACGAATAATAGGCTAAATGTATGTATATGGGAAACTTCACTGCACTAAGAAATATATTCAAAACATAATGGTATGAGTTGCATATGTTTATGGAACGAACATAATGTTATTATAAGCATTTTTAGTAGTAAATACACATAACTTATTTCTGAATTAAGATTTTTGTATTTATAAATTGTATCTAATTATTTTCATACTGAACACTACAAGCTCGCCTTATTTGGTTATTAAACATTATGCGACATAAATCATGATTATTTCGAATAGCGTTCCCTCAAGAGGAACATTAGCACAAAGATACTCCATGTGATATTGAGACTTAATGGGTACCATGAGTCCCATTGCACCAAGACCTGTTCAGATTGTCGTTGGACACATTGTCCAACAAAGCGTTAACTGACATCACAAAAGACTGGCACAGGGTTCTAGGAGAGTAAAGAAGAACGAATTAATTTAACAGTACGATGCATCATGTGGGAAGAAGATAGAGAGTACTAGGCTAGTGTTGAATACAGATATGTTTATTTAGCGAGGCTTAGAAAACCCAAACAACAAGCCTTGGCGAGCGGTTCAGGTTTTCGTGCCGAGCAAATAAGCGTATCTGTAATCAACACTTACCTGGTATTCTATTTATCCCATCATTGTCCGTCTTTATTTTAAAAATAAACGAAGGAAAATAACTGCATAACACGAACAACATCCAACGACGTCACGAAAATAAACAAAATGACGTCATTATAATTTGCGCGTTTGCTGTATTCAACAAGGTGGAAAACAGCTAAGTTTATCCCACTGGTTGTTATTCCGTCAATGCAGGCATGATGATAGGATAAATTGGTGTTTTGTGAGGTTCGTCGCACCGAATTAGCCCTTCACGTGTACACATAGTTAAAGATAACAGATAATGACGCCCAAGCTGCTACCACAGACGCTCCATTGTTAACATTGACAAGTGTATATCACACACACAGTACCTATCCGTTCAATATATTTTACCTTTAATTTACTGCATCAATTAAAATCTAACATATATATATATATATATATATATACATTCATTAGAGTCTCATCCATTTTTACATTGAAACATCACAATATCAACATAAGATTAATAAATGGCCATTCTTTTAAGAATTACAAGAGACTGTATATACACATTTTTTACATTGTTTGAAACACTGGTATTGTATAAATTAAACTAAAATTAATATCAGGATGTCTGATACTCATTATGCACTCATATATTAGTCATTTTAAAAGAGCAAGTGTGCATTTTATACAAAGTGATGTATTAAAAGTTGAGTTCACTTTAAAATGATAAAATGCGACAATGCATATGCATGATGCACTGTAGTTGTGTTATAAAAGAAGAACTCTTATTAAAGATTAAATGAAGTATGACAAGTTAAATTGAGAGTGCTCTTAAATTTCAGACACGCATAGGATCAACATAATACTACTAAAAACATATCACAATGTATAAAAAATATGTAATATATGCAACGTGTTTAAAATACGTTAACTATTTTGTTTACTGTATAATAGATTGTTTCTAATTCTAAGTATGTTACAACAGGTTTTTGCAAGAATCCGTATCATATCTGGGTGGGTGAATAATCCTATCAATCTATTCTCATCATTTCATTTTTCAAAACTTTTGACAACTGACATTGCTTTCTGACAAAGGCAGTATCTTTCATCAATGTACTTCGGACATTGAACTAGAACACGAAATTCAGACTCTACCACATTACAACCAAACGGGCAAAGGCGTTGATGTTCACATATTCACATACAAAATATAATTTGATCAAATCGAAACGACTTGTTTGGATTGATTTTGTCACCTACCAAACTGAATTAAAAAAGCTAATAGACCGACAAACAAGCATACACTAATATGTGTGTGCCATGTATATTTCGCACTGTAGGGAGAAAACAAGAACATAATACGTTCTGGAAAGAGACAAATATGTATAAATCATTAATGAGGTAGTCGACGTAACACCCCACTGCGTGCAAACCACATGAGTACGATTTCTCTTGTTTTAGACGTAAACATGTGTGTTTAAGATGTTCATGTATGCAAATCCAGTTATTCAATTTATTTAACTAGCGTAAACTGACTTTCTTCCAAGTAATTGTATTGTAAGAAAAAAACGATATGAGATGTAATCTCTATAGTACATTGTTAATTACCAGTGTATATGTTATCTCTTTATTAAATTTAATGTAAATTGAATTCCCGAACGTGTCATCGACATTAACAATAACATCTGTTTTAAAACAGCACACAATAGTGCGGTTACTCAACAAGTGGCCTAGTTTTTAATACATTGTAATCATCCTGCGCTAGTTTGTCATTTCCTTGAAACAGTGGTACGGTCACCAGCAATGTTGTCCTCAGCAATGGTCGCAGACAGTGATACGGTCACCAGCAATGTTGTCCTCAGCAATGGTCGCAGACAGTGTGGTACGAACACCAGCAATGTTGTCATCAGCAATGGTCGCAGACAGTGGTACGAACACCAGCAATGTTGTCATCAGCAATGGTCGCAGACAGTGATACGAACACCAGCAATGTTGTCCTCAGCAATGGTCGCAGACAGTGGTACGAACACCAGCAATGTTGTCATCAGCAATGGTCGCAGACAGTGGTACGAACACCAGCAATGTTGTCCTCAGCAATGGTCGCTGACAGTGATACGAACACCAGCAATGTTGTCCTCAGCAATGGTCGCAGACAGTGGTACGAACACCAGCAATGTTGTCCTCAGCAATGGTCGCAGACAGTGATACGAACACCAGCAATGTTGTCCTCAGCAATGGTCGCAGACAGTGGTACGAACACCAGCAATGTTGTCATCAGCAATGGTCGCTGACAGTGATACGAACACCAGCAATGTTGTCCTCCTCAGCAATGGTCGCATACAGTGGTACGAACACCAGCAATGTTGTCATCAGCAATGGTCGCAGACAGTGATACGAACACCAGCAATGTTGTCCTCAGCAATGGTCGCAGACAGTGATACGAACACCAGCAATGTTGTCCTCAGCAATGGTCGCAGACAGTGGTACGAACACCAGCAATGTTGTCCTCAGCAATGGTCGCATACAGTAGTACGAACACCAGCAATGTTGTCCTCAGCAATCGTCGCAGACAGTGATACGGCTGCTGAAAGCTGATGTAAAACAAACTTAAGTATAAGGATTATTAGTTATATTATAAAACTCTTGTTAAGTAAGACTAAAAAATATTATACTTAGTTTATTATCTTTATGTGCTTCGTTATAAGCATATTTTTCAAGACGATATTAAATTAAGTAAACAGAAATTTAGTACTAAGTTTTAAAATATACAACGTATATGTTATAGTGATGTTAATTGCGTTGAACAAAACAACTGCAAACATGCGACGATTGTGGAATAATTCTCAATAACACACAGCCGTATTGATGTTACAACAACCACTACGTTCAGAATCAAAGTCACGAAACAAACGCATACAGTTGAAACCAAAATAAATGTGTGCGCTTGTTGGAATTTAGACAGTTATAGCGACCAACATTTTTTGTTTCAGAATTACGTAACGAAATTAATTCTGATTCTGGAACAGGATTCCTGCACATGAACATTTATTACGTTCAGATGATAATGATGTTCGAAATTTCTCTACAGTTTTTTAATATAATATATATCTGTACTGCATCTATCTTTTTCACACCAGCTGTTCCTAAACGTGTCATTACACATCGTATAATTTCCTTTCATTTCGACTTCGATATAGAACTTCAATGTCATCAACGAAATGTCAGTTTTAGTGATATTTCTAGGTCCCATAAAAGTTATATGCCCTAGCAATAGAAATTGCTTGACATTAAATGTGCCATATATCAGTTCGTGCTTTTAAATCCTGTCGTGCTCTCAGAAATAAAGTCATGCAATGGGATACATACAGGAAGAATGGCGTTTTGCTGCAAAATAAATATCACTATTAAGAACCAGCTGGTTTTTGTTTATATAATAACACAACTGAATGCAAAATCAATTACTAAAAATATCAATCCAACATAAAATGATATGACATGCAACAGGAAAGGAATACAGAAATTGACCCAGTTTATTAAAAAAAATACCTTTAAATGTAAAACCCTAATAATGTTTGTGTATTCTGCATAATTATGATATCTGTTCTCCTGCATAGTAGATTCCTAATGGTCAATCATTTATAAATGTTAAGTGATTGTGATTAATTCGCACACAAACTGTAACTGTACTCGGCTACATGGAATTAATATTTTAACAGAACAGAACAGAATAGTTTATTTCGACTTAAGCATAGAACAACTAATTGTCATTAACATGAGTATATAAAATACATGCGTATGTAATACAAACATATACATCAGTTCAATAACAAGTACAAAAACATGAAGTATACATGCTTGGAGTGAGAGTGCCACATGGATGGAGGTTAACATTTGCATTATCAAAAAGACAACATCATATACATATTTGAACAATTACAATATAATAATATTTCATATATTTGTTTTGATTTGTGTAAAATATAATCAATTTATCCTAAATATATACGACTGTTCTCTCATTTTAAAGCATTTTAAACAAAAAATGGCTAGTTTTCTAAGGACTATTTTGTTTGTACTATTTAAAAGCTCGATAAACTTGAACATATTTGGACGGGTCCTATAATATTTTGGAATAAGTTTTTTTTCTGCACTCTGAGTAGTATGGACATTTTAATACAAAGTGGTATTCATCTTCGATGTCTTTATGATTGCATAACACACCATTACGTTGATCTCTTTCCATGTTCTGATCTTCCTGTCTCAATAAATAATTTGTGCGATGACAAATGCAATTTAGCGAGTATATCCCTATGCTTTTTATTTTCAACAATATCAAAATACGAAGATTTTTGGAATACCGGTTTTAGTTATTTAAATAACACCATTGAACTAGATGCTGAGGCACTATTATGCCAGTTTGTGATGTACTGATCTCGTAATCGATTTTGAAGTAGTGGGATAAATTGATCGATATTCAGGAAATAGCCATACATCGGTAAAACCGGTTTGGTTTAGAATGTCACGTACTTTTGATGACCAATTTACAGTTGGATTTTTACAAATCGATTTATAATCTCTGTAATAAAGCAACGTGTTTACGAATACAATTTCCTTGTTTAACGGTATATAGTTTCAAAAAGTATTTAACGATCCTTACATATCTGTCTATATAAAGGGGAATCGACCAACTTTGGCATAGAGCGATAATGAATTTGTTGATATTTTTACGTTCAGAAGTCTTTTGCAAAATTTTCCATGGACGCGCTCACTATTATCCGCTTTTATAAACCCCCAAACCTCGCAATTATAGTTCAGGATGGACAATACATATGCGTTAAATTAATTGAACATGATACTTATTGGTACATTCATATCTTTTGTTAGAGTGAACCAGGAATGCATTGCTCTTTGCCATACAGTGTATTTGTGGCTGGAACAAATGATCCATCACTAGACATGACAATTCCAAGATAATTAAAATTATTTACAATTTCTAATTCTTGAGCTTTATATGTCCATTTTAATGTTTTGCTAAGTGTCCTCCCTTTTCGAAATACCATTACTTTGGTTTAATCAATATTAACTGTCAAATGCCACTTATTAAATATATTACAATATATTTATATCTTATTAAATGATTCTTGCAGGCCGTCCTGTGTTTCAGAAAATAAAACTGCGTCGTCAGCAAATAGCAATAAATAGATAGATATTTGATCTAACGTAATGCTAGCGTAAATACCATTCTGTAGGTCAAATTCAATGTCATTAATAAACATAGCGAACAGGATCGGAGAGGTTATCTCCCCCTGGAATAATCCAACGTTACTATTGAATATGTCCGATAGTTTGCCCATATGTTTAACCTGTATTTTTACTTCTTCGTACATGGATCGAATAAGGGATATGAGTTTTCCGTCGATGCCTATATTAATCATTTTACTCCATAACTGACTGCGATTGATGACGTCATAGGCCTTCCGATAGTCTATATAACAACAATATAGTTTATCTTTATTCTGCAACTGTCTTCCTTCGAGAGCGTTAAGGATGAATATTGCATCGACTGTGCTACAATTTGGTTTAAACTTAAATATTAATATGGAGTAGAAATAGACACTTTGAACTATATTTATGTAACTAATCGGTTCAGTCACAACAAACTGACAAACACTATTATTAGCAATTAGCAATTCGCAAGCATATATGACAAAATACGATGAACACATAAACGGTTTAAAATGTTGATGCAGTCGATGCAGAAAATAGGCATGTGTTTCGCTATAAATCCGAAGTCGAGTCATATTATTGGAAGCGGCATCAAGCTAAAAACTAGTTTTGTCTCCGCCTCAAGGTACTGTTCGCAATTTGCTTTATCTTATTTTCATATTATTCTCCATTCTAACGCAAATTCATTTCTAAGGCCCTAATTACCAACTACTTAGCGAATACTTCTAACTGGTTTGGTAGGCACTTATTATCTTTTTTTCTAAGTGGCATTTTGTTATTTAGAAGCCCTGTAGTGAATACCACACATTACGTTATTTGGAATCTACACGAAGGTGATTCAAAATATGATTCATTGATTTTGACAACACTTTACAAAGAAAATAAAATCGAAAATGTTGTTTCTATATCCAAAATAATATCAAGTCTTGTGCACTTCTCATTTTATAGTTGTAATTAAAATGATTTGATAAAAACAATAAGTGTCAAGTTTGAAAAGTACGTTTTGTGTTCATGTTTGCTATGGAGAATCCTACCACACATTAGTATTTCATATTCATGGCTGAATTGAATTATAACGAAAATGCATTTTTGGGGGTAGAAACAAAGAACTGCGTTATTCTAAGCATCATTAAAGCAGCAGTCCAGAAATATTTTAATACACATAATACTTTGCGGAAATCGTTTCTAATGGAAATACAAACAACCGCAGTGAAATCGGTAAAATAATAACGTTTTGGTAACATTTTATCATAAAATTATCTGTATCCGATAGATGGTGTTGCCTCTGGAGTAAATCAGCATGTACATTAGTGTAAATTCCATTCGAACCAAGCATTTTCGAACACAGACGTTGTACAATGCCTTTCGTATTGTAGGCAACAGTTTTCAGAAGAATAAACGTCATTAAAGTTGTTTAGAACTAATGCCAATTTAAGATGTATTGAATTGTATTCTATGGACAGCGTCTTTACAATGTATCCTGCACTACTATTGTACCAATTTCATAGCTATGGAGCTTTTTGAATAAGAGTGCATAACTAAACAAAACCTTTAAATCCAGTGCGTATTAATTAAAATCTTTCCAACAAACACATACACTGGAACACGTGTGAGAACATGTGTGCAAGTGTTGTGGGTGTTGGAAGTTTCACTAACGCGAATACAGTATTGCTATATTGACCGCATTGTAATGATCCGTAATAAAATTGATATCAAATGGTGTAATGTTTTTTTCCACTTTTTAACTACTAATAATGCAGATAATGTATGCTCAGAACGATAGAAATGGTCTAAATTATATCTCCTTAAATATATTGAATAAATTAACTACAAAATATATCATATCCTAATCTGACAGTAGATTACATGAATATTTCTTGCAAACTGAACATAAATCAACATTATTGCGACATCCGATGACACGTGGGAGGTATCGGTATCACAATACATTAAATGCTCCATTGATGTTGTGCTACCGCGTGTCCCGTAATTCAAATATATGGTTATAAAGTAACGCCGTGCAATTATGCGTTAGCTGAGAAAGAAACACATGACGAACGACCATTTGGATCTATTTTTCTGTGGAAAGATTCGAAGATAAGCGTGTTAGCGACGCTATAATCTGCCCTGTTCGTTTCTTACATTTCTTGACATTTTGTTTGACAAATTGGTACAATAAATTTACAAAAGCAGTTAAGTTGGATACTAAGGAAAATAAACGATCTTCTCACAAAGACTGCACATAATTGAAACAAAACGTGTAAGACAGTCTTTCTCAAACCCACGAAAAATAGTTATGTTTTGATTTTGATTGTTTCATATCATCATATCATACACGAGTTTCGAAATGCGCGTGTGAATAAGCTCTGCATGAGTCATTTAAAAAAAATAACGCTGTTTGTTTTATTGTCTTTGAATACACATGAAAGTAAGCTTTTTAGTAGCAAGAGATAATATCCTTCGCGTTAATTAAGATGCAAGAATTTTATTTTTAACAATCGCGTTTCATTTTCCTTCGTGTATGTGATTTCTCTTTTCGGAATTCGTGCGTTTGTATACATCTGTAAAGATTCCGTTAATATCGAGTATTTTCCATCTTTATTGAGCTCTAAACATTGTTTCTACTTATAAACATTATAGTATCTACGAGTGTGTAAATACTATAATTGTGTCTTATTTCTTTAGTAAATACATGCTTTCATACAAACGTGTATAATTCTTGGTTATATACTCTACACACGTATCAAATTGTTTCTTAACTCGTCGAACAGATCAGTTATAGAATCCAGAAATAAAGACAGTGTATTTGTATGGTTATGTAGTGCAAACATACACCTTTCTCGCCCGATATAATTTTTATTCTTTGCCTTTAAGTTGTAATACAAAAAAAGCAGTCACCTTTGCAAATTTCGAAACCGAAATCAACAGTTTGAATGTAAATAATTAGAGGTACTAATCGCTGAATCATGCAATGAACTGTTCATGTATTTTCATTGGCACTGAATTTATTCTCACCCGTCCCAAATGTCGTACGATTACATCCACATGAATTGTAGTTGAAAAATGGTGCTTCTTTTTCAAGATTAAAGTACAACATAATTACAAGGATTAAGACAAAAAACAACTCATGTGTCCTAGAAAATGTATAGAAGGATATAAATCATTGTGCACTGATAGTTAAAGATTTTGGTTTATGATTAGTTTGAAGATAATAGCATAATTACCAGAAAACCTGGTATCTGATAAACGTATCTACAATATTACTCAAGAGTATAAAGGCCCTGTCACACTGTGGCGAATTTGAGCTTCGAGTTCTGTACGAGTTCTAGCGAGTTATAACTCGCCGTAGAATGGACGAGTTGGTCGCGGAATTGTTTCAAGACGACATTTGTTCGAGTTCTCTATAAAACTTGACACAACATTGACACGACACTAGTACGATACTCACATTTTATCACGAGTTCAGTCGAGATATGAGTACGATATCTTTTCGACGATCGAAGACTTGTCTTCGAGAATGTACAAGTGTGGACGAGTCTGTACGACTTGTGAGGACATGTGTACGAGTTTATGGCGACATTTTACGAGCAACATAAGAGCAGATGTCATGGGCAAGTCTCCCAAACTCGCAGCAAACTCGTGTTATGTCGTAGAACGATAATATACGGCGACACGCTACGACAACGGAAGACATGTCTACGGAATGTGTTCGAGTGTGTTCGAGAGTGCGCGAGATTCCTTCGACATGTCTTCGACCCGTGTACGAGAATAAAAGTCGCCGAGAAGCGGTGAGAATTTTAAACGGTTTATAATTCTCGCCGCTACTTGGCGAGTTCTGGCGACATAAGAAGACACAAGTAGACATCACTGCGACAAAGAACGACATGTGTACAAGATCTACACGACACCAGGCGGGTTGTGGCGAGTTACAACTATCGAGAACTCGCCACAGTGTGACAGGGCCTTAACATAACATCTGTGCCCGACTGCTTAAAGTGTATTTGTGTGTTCGAACACGCTCTCCATCAATCATCAATCATCAATCGACCAACGTATTAACTAACTTTAAAACCACACACGTACAGTACACGTACATTTTAACACATAATACGCATAGTTTAATGCGCGGTTTGAGGTTGTATCGGCAAAGTGGTTATGTACGATTGTATTTCTAACAGTCATGTAAACCAGCAGTAAAGCACTAACGTTAAGAATTACACTGTATAAATCCATAACATCTAATGTCGATTTTGCAATCTCCTTTCAATTAAGAGTCGTAAACAATTTGCCAATATATAAAAAATAAATGGATCCAAGGTATTGGCGAGATGTTCTATATGTCCTAAATTTGGTACCATCCACATCGGCAACCTCGATATCGCACGCACCATTCATGTCATTCGCATGTATTTTCATGGAAATATATGTTTCAACAATAATCATGTTTTGCAAAGTCATTGTCATGAATGTTACATATTAACGAAGGACATGTGTTTA
The DNA here is from genome assembly GCA_027627225.1 of Congeria kusceri. Classification (NCBI taxonomy): domain Eukaryota; kingdom Metazoa; phylum Mollusca; class Bivalvia; order Myida; family Dreissenidae; genus Congeria; species Congeria kusceri. The sequence continues at coordinate 31,541,183 of CM051034.1, forward strand.
CGAAATGAAAAACAGATGTGGAATGCTTTCTTTTTACTTCAGATGAATTTAGCAGCTCATGTCTAGTGTTTCATGTAATTATAGGTTGGTGTTGTTTAAGCTTACATACTGAAGCATTATAATTATATATTTAAATACGTATTAAGAGTAACCAAACGAGTTATTAAGTAAATTGCACTCGGAACGTTGCCACGTACTATCAACGAAATTAGATTTATTTTTGAACAAATTTATATTATAGTTTAGTAGTTTATATTTAGAAGCAATAACACTTAAATAAATGCGTATGTAATTAATATTATTAATTGTGATGTTTCTAGACTATTAAGAATATTGATAACGTTATAACTAAACAAAACAACAAGTACAAACATTTGCTTACACAATATATGGAAAGTAGAATGCTTTCATCGACGAACAAAGTATGAAGTACAGACATTGTATGTACGAAAAATAGTGATATTAACAATTTACGCGTATTGCTTTATGTTCTAGTAAATGATATTTGAGAGTCGCAATTCTATATAATTTATAGAACACACTAACACAGCAAATTGGAGTACCATATAATATTCAAAATTGAAAAGAATGTATCGATATTATGACTTGTAAACATTAATCTCTCAATATATATACATGATATCTGTATACAAATACAAACATTATACAACAAAAAGGGAATGTACAGCGATTTACAATTAGTACAATAATATGCGTGCGTATTACAATGCATATACGATTGTACCACGATTTACAATTAGTACAATAACATGCGTGCGTGTTACAATGCATATACGATTGTACCACGATTTACCATTAGTACAATAATATGCGTGCGTGTTACAATGCATATACGATTGTACCACGATTTACAATTAGTACAATAATATGCGTGCGTGTTACGATGCATATACATTGTACATGTAATGCTAAACTACAGTGGATAATGAAAGAAAGTACTGGACATAAACACAAATTACAAGTGTAAACAAACATTTCGTTTTACTATATACCTTATATATCCTATTGTATATAAGGAAACCAGCAACACTAGTAGAAATTATTAGTTACTTATTGGTTCTTCTTGTAGAGTGTTTGCATGGTAGATATATTTTGCAATAGTAGTTCATATTTATTTGTTTTGGACATTAGTATTTTAAATTTAATTATAGTTGGCCATCTACAATATTAAGGTTTAAAATATTTTCTTCTTATGTGGGAGTAAAAAGGACAGGTTAGCAAAAAATTATATTCGTTTTCTATTAAATTTGAATTGCATATATTACATTTTCTGTCTGCCCTTTCTATGTTATAGTACCGAAGTTGATGTGTTAAGATAGTCTCAATTTACTTAAAGCTATTTTATATTTATTTTGTTTAATTATGTGTAGGTAAGGTTCGAATTCAAAACTAGTTTTAAATATATAATACGTGCTTAGTCTGAGAGATTGATCAATATTACTTGTTTGCTTGAATTGATCTAGTATTCTGAGTTTAATGCTATCTAATGCTATTGTAATGGTGTCTTGGTTTGTCCATAACTCTGCGAGGCCCATTTGTTCTAACATTTCATTTATTTGAGATGCCCATTTATTTTTATTATCATTTATTCCGTTACCCGATCTCTCTTTAGCATAAGATATACTTTTTTAATGATACTGTTCTCGTTTAGGTTAAATTGTTTATCCAATATCGAAACATAATAATTTTTTGGTGTTCATACAGTGGTATTCTGCCAAGTTCACATATAGGCCCATTAAATTAGTTAATGTGTTTACACATACTAATTTTCTTAAAAAATTTCGAATGGATTTGTTCACTGTCCTTTGCCTTATTTTGACCCCATACTTCAGCGGAATAGTTAAGAATGGGAGAAATGTCCTTTGCCTTATTTTGACCCCATACTTCAGCGGAATAGTTAAGAATGGGAGATATAAATACGTCAAATATTTATAATTTTTATTTTGTTTGAAATTCGTATTGATTGAAAACTGAAAATAGTTTATGTATTGCTCTTGATGCGTGCTCTGAGCTGCATTTTTGTATTATGTTCCAGTTACCGTTTTTGAAAAAGTTAACACCTAAATATTTAAATATTCTTTTTTCGTTTGATTTAACTCGGTTAAAGATATTTCGTGCATTTTTAAACTCTTTTTTTGCTTAACAATTCTTTGTTAAACCGCTGTGGATTTGCTTGTGGATTTGTGTTGCGTGAATGACTACGTGAGAACGTTTTACTGAAAACTCGTGATGCTTGCTCATGTATGAAGCTCGTGATCACGTAGCTGCTGCAGGTTGTTATTTAACGATTCACGAAATACGTGCACTAGTTCTAGATTAAAAATCAATTTAGTTTCCGTATGATTTTCGGTATTATTATGTTTATTAATTAGTGATTGATTATTTAATTCAAAATAAAAATATCCTGCGGCATGATCGGAAAAGTTATTCCAATTAAGTATACTGAAATCGTGTATAACATATGCATGGTTTATATTTACGAGCAAATAATCTGTGACGCTGAGACCTCGCGGTGATAAAAAGATATATTGACCGATTTTATCGTTTTTAAATCGCCCGTTCGCTATGACATGGTCTGTTGATTTACATAATGAGATTAATTTATGCCCGTAGCTATGTGTCACCTGATCAGGGTTATGACGTGAACTTAAATTGTCAATATTTTCGTTATCTTGCACGTGGTCTCCCGTCACATTGAGATATATATCATAGTTTATAACATCTGACAAATTTCCAGTTCTAGCATCAAAATCACCAACAATACAAGTTATTCCAAATGGTTCATATTTATCTACTCTTTTTTCGATTTCTTCAAGCACTCAAAATATTTGCCTATTAAGACTTTAGAGATAGCTGGTGGAATGTAGAATAGACAAATGAATGCATCTTGATTAAGTGATAACATTTCATTTTGTATTTTTATATAAAGTATACCATTTTCATTTTGGTCAACAATTGATATTTTATCTTTAAATTTCTCATGAAAAAAAAACACTAAGGCCACCACTAAATCGGCCTTTTTTCGTTCCGTGACTCATATTGCCAAACAGATTGAAAGCGATGTATTCTTTTATTTCTAAATTAGTATTTTGTTTTGAATGTGTCCATGTTTCTGAAAGTTATATTAAATTATATTCTTTTATAAAGTTTAAAAACTCCTCATCATTAGTTTTTCTTACTAGTCCGTTCACATTCCAAACGAGAGTTCTTAATTCCTTCTTCCTTTACTAGCAGGTTCCTTCTCGGAATTGGTCGCTGCTGCTGTTGCGCACCATGAGCCGGGAACCGGCCATTTGAGTCGTTTTCCGGCTGATTTTTCCCGGTTGAATACATCGCTCATTTGACGTCGTTTGTTCGGGACAGCTTTGGTTTGCTGGATGCCGATACCGAGGTCTGCGGCCTTGAGGACGAAAAGTTTCGTTGTTGCCGTAGTTCTTACTTGTTCGCGTTGTGTATAGTAGTGGAACTTGCCCTGTTTTGTTTTTCCTAACCTGTGCACACGGTCAAGCACTATATCGTCCGTTATTTGAAGCTGTTCTGACATTGTTTGTTTTATTATCTGTTCACAGTTTTCCTGCTGAGTTTCACTTATGCCGTAAAATATCAAGTTTTCGCGCATGCTTCTGCTCTCAAGATCGTCTGTTGTTGCTTCTAATTCCCTTGTTTTGTTTTGCGTATCTGATAAAGCTGCTTTCATGTCTGAGCACTGATCGGTAAGCAATGTTAAGTTCGAATTTGTTTCCTTTATCTTTTGTTTGGATTCCTCTATTTCGTCGCTGGCGAATTGTGCGGCGTTTTCGACATCGTTGATTCGCGTGTCTCTCGTTTTAGAGTCGTTTTCGAGTTTTTCTACCTGCGCATTTTTTCTGTCGACAAGTGTTTTGAGTTTATCCAATTTTGATACTGATAACTTGATACTTTTGATGTCTTGCATGATTTCTGTTGCCCAACGTGGTGGTGTCGTCGGTGATGCTCGGACAAATCACTGATTCCCTTTAGAGTGTTGGTTTGAGTTGCTAGACATACGTTTAAATAAATAATGTATTTTTAGAGCTTAAACGCATAGTGAACACGAACTTGGTATACATAATGATGGACAATATTTGGATTTCATTGTTGCTGTTTTTTACAGATACTATTTCCCGAGCGATCCAATATTTATTGTCATCGTCGACAGACAGATCCCAACGAGTAACATTCAGTTTGCAAAAAATACTCTAATTGTTTTAAACTATAGAGAAGTAAAGGACACGGTGTCCACTATTTTAAGTGAGACTTTGCGTTCGGTTCGTAAACTACAGAGATTCAAGTGGCCTTGAACCAAGACATCAGTCTCTAGATCAGACCCCGGAGTGTTTTATACGTACGCATGTTTTATATGATTTATTGCGTTTTTATTGTTACAGTTTACACAAATGTTAAATATACTAGTAAGATAATCTTTGGTTTTAGGCATTAACATGTATACATTTTATAATGTCGTATTAAAATACACAAATTTAATACATGTATTTTATAAATGATCACGAATTTTGCAAATGTTTGAACTAAGCATATACAAATTTTCCGTACATATAGCTTGCCATTCAGTAAATAGGTTATGTACTTCACCATCTTGATGTTTAGGTTCGTGATTGCTAGCAGCAATAAAACCTTCATGTGCGGCGTGCACATGTGGCTTTTTATTATGTTCATTAATTTGCCAGAACAATTCTACGAGTGTCGAGTGCAAATAAGTCCGTATGACTTTCTTCACGCAGTTTGTTTTTCATTTCATGGAGGATTGTCACTTATGAGCGTTCTTTGCGGCTTTAGCACATGGCAAGCTTCGTGCTGACAATTACGTCAACCATTTTATTGACAAGTATGTAAACACTGGGCAAAATATACGTAAATACATGACATTGTATAGTTTATGAAAATTACAATGAATGTTCGACTAATATAATTTATTGGTGCGAATAGAATCTAAAAATGACTTCTACTTAGATTCACCTATGCGTTTACTGATGTTTTATTAAATAACAAATCTATAATACCAGCTCCATTATATAATGATTCAGATATACTTGTTTTTACAAAATGTTCTCCCAACGCTTTCGTCATGTTTCCAGTGTTTACCTCAAGACAGCTATGTTGCAGGCTAATACTTGGAAAGATCTTATATACATGCGATAATCGTTTCTGTGAAATTATTTATTTTTATTATTAGTTAGTTCTTTTTTTATTTTATATTTGGTGAACATTGCCTTATTCGCAATAGTCACTTAAAAATAAGACAATAGTGACACATTTGTTATGCCGTTAATGCATTCAAAGACAACAATAAGAAGCCCTATTATACATGTTTTAACAATGTAATACAATACTACATTACATATGCGTACATCTAATATGTACGTACAAGTATTAAATTAGTATTAATTAACTTCCATAATGTCTATGCCCATGAATTTAAACATTTTTAAATATTATCTTAGCCTTAATTGTAAATATTAAACAAACGGAAATCAAAGCTCAAATATAACAAGCATCGTTCTTGGTTAATATTTTAAGTTGAAATTATTTTATTCGGAAATTTCGTAGTCATGGGAACTAGCCTACTTTAATTTTCATTACAGGTAACGTATGTTCCATATTCAAGTGTACCTAAAAACGGCAATTTAATGGCGCACATAAGCAGATTAGGTTAAATATTGCTATTTTCGTTCCATTATATCCTACTCTGGAAGTATCTGAGAAAGAACTCTTTAAGAGTAAGTAACATCTATAATGCGCTGGTCATCATGTAAACATTACAGTGAAAGGGTTGTGATCTACTTATGCAATTGTAATGCACAAATCGCCACAGAGACGAAGGTGTTTACAATAAAATATCCACCGTCATGTAAACATAACCCAAATGTGTACATACGAGTACATTGGATAGAAAAACGTGTGCTTCTTGTTATAATTCAAAATGCTTCTACGTTTGGTTTGTCTGGATAGCACGTAATCTTGTAACAATATTATCGTTAAGTATCGTTCCATAAGGGAAACTGTAGGTATTGAAAGGGTCTAGTTGAATGTATTCGTACAGAAATATGAGATACTGGTGTTAACATTCTTACTTTTTGTCTGGCATATTATTACCGTCCTATAACCGTCCTATAACCGTCCTATGGTGATTATTTATAATAAAATACAAACGTGAGTAAAACATCGAAGCAAATATTTTTCACACTATCAACCGTTTGACAAAGCTTGGAAATTATATTAACGCTTTAAGCAATAAAAGATCGAGGCATATGTGAGAAAACATGTATAACAATGTGTATATTAAACATTAAAATAAAAGCAGAACAAAAAAGACAGGTTTAAACATCGGAACTTAAGAGCTCAAGTATAGTTGTTCAAGAAAACGATTTAACAAGAAGTGAAAAGTAAAGTTACCCCCACCGTGGTTCGAATCTCAGATCTCTGAATGATAAGGCTAACGCCTTAACCGCAAGGCCATTCCGATGTCTGCACCCAAATAGGCATATTTTACTTTATATATGTGATCAACGTGTTGTCACAATTTAACGAAAACAACAGAAACATTCTTATTGTGTAAATGTTAAAGGCACAATATATATATAACTTATCGTGTAATGCAAAATGAAAAAAAAATGCCTCAAGCCAAAATTCCAAATTCACAAAAACGTCCCAAACTGAAACCTTTTACTTAGGACACAAAGTTCAATTTCCAACATTGCTATCGCAGTTGAGTGACGCACTGGGTCTCAGACGGCTATGCAAATTAAATGTATATTTCATTTACAAATCAATTTCGCCGTCCTGGAAATGTTTTCAACCAAGCGACCTGTGTACTTGTTGAAGGTTAAAGATCATAGTTTATTAGAAAGACCAACTACCGTTAATTTAGCTCTGACGTAAAACTCTGTACATTAATTTTATAATTACAGTTTATTATTATTATTATTATTATTTATTAGTAGTAGTAGTAGTAGTAGTAGTAGTAGTAGTAGTAGTTGTTGTTGTTGTTGTAATAGTAGTCGTAGTAGTAGTAGTAGTAGTAGTTGTAGTAGTAGTAGTTGTCGTTGTTGTAGTAGTAGTAGTAGTAGTAGTAGTAGTAGTAGTAGTAGTAGTAGTAGTAGTAGTAGTAGTAGTAGTAGTAGTAGTAGAAGTAGTAGTAGTAGTAGTAGTAGCAGCAGTAGTAGTAGTAGTAGTAGTAGTAGTAGTAGTAGTAGTAGTAGTAGTAGTAGGGACTAAACAATCTGGGGTCTGAGAAGTCACGTGACCAATCATCTTGTTTCTATTGTATTATATTATGGGCACAAAATGACATTTCAATATAATTTTCAACGCCGATTGTCTTCTTTGAAGACATTTCTTGTTTGAAAATGTATCAATTTGCCAATCTGTGAATATGTCCCTTTAACTCTATGTATAATAATATATTTAATATATTGATCCTTGTTAAAGTATGAGCTATAGCCCTTATCGCATCATCAAAGCATTTCAGATCCGCAATTATATACGGATGCGACAGGACATCATTAATTTCGGGTATGTTTATTATGCATCTTATTTAGTAATTGCATTATGTTTTTATTATAATGTATACTGGCTGTAAATATATCGATACAGTAAATTGATTCTGCATCAGTTGCACACTTTTAATTTTTACATAATACCATACCTCAGTAAAATATCAACAAACACACATATACATGTAAGTGACAATCGATGGATGACCCTCGGCAATATTTAAATTATGGTAACAAGTTGTGTAGTATGTAGTATTATAATGAACACGCTATTTAACGGATCAGGAGACTTACATGAGAACCACTTTACGTTTTGGCATCCCGAATTTAATCCATATTAAAACAAAACGCTTTTACTGGAGTTTGAATACATTTAAGTCTAACGTGGCCGCAGAACGATTGTTTGCTTTTTGTAGAATTGTATCTACATGTTTTTATATAAAAAATAAAGCACACATTGGTTCTTGCATATGACAGAAGCATTAAATTGATATATGCGCTTTTCGAAATCAAGCTATCATATGGATGAAAGCAACAAAGTAATGCTGAACGTTTTGTTTCGTTTAACATCTTACGCTGTTGTATTTACAAGAACATCGTATATTTATATTTCATTATGTTTAAATCGAATTTCTTAAATCTCATCGCACTAATGTATCGTACAAAATGTCCAGAGATATAATAACGCAATAGGAAGACAGAGTGCGATCTGCTTAATACGATGCTCCGTTACAAATCTATCACACACTCGTTCCTCAGACAATAAAACCAATTCATGACCTCACGTCAATCTGTCTTGCTCAACAAACCCTTGGTTGCACAACGTTGCTTTACACACAGTTCTTTGAATTATTGGACTCGAGAGCAACATCAGCACCGGAGCATGTAATGTATCTTTATTCCGATTTCCCCAAAGTGCCATCGCATGTCGACCCCATACTGATTTATATATTTAGTTGTCAATACATATTCATGTATTATACAATCAGTATTCAAGTTCAGACATGATGCGTATTAATTGTTATACCACATTTGAAGGACTTGTAGTTTACACACGTTATTGTTCTAAACAAATAACTATCATTATAAGTAAACAATGTAAAACAAAAGGTATTATTTGTTGGTTTTTTTCTTTGAAGATTATAATTAGATTAATGGTCCTCACAAGGTGTTCGTGGAACTAATCAATTAGTAAAACTAACTGAATCAGACGTTTTTTACAACGTTGTGAACAGTATTCTGTTTGTTTACGTCTGAATTACGTAATCATGTGGTTTAGTAGCGGCGTACTGCTATTGCGAAAACCTTAGTCATGATTCGACTGTTGGCGTAAGCCGACGGTCTTTAGTATGTCGACTTCGAGAGCTTGAATCGCGTGGCTTACTTTTTACTTTGCAGGTTACAAAGCACTAACAATCGACACCACAAATATGTACGCACCGTCGGCTATTTCGGCACGTTTTGACATGTTCACTGTTGGCATATGATTGCGTTTACATTATGTAGTTTGCATACAAACCTATAAATCTACCAAGATAATGAAAGTAGGGAGTATACTAGTGAGTAGTGCGATTTGTCTTGTGTAAAAATGGCACTGCAGAAATTCAATTTCATTCCAACAATGTGTCATTTCTGTTCGAAATATTTTGAACTTTATTTCTTTTGATTTTGGTTTCTTTCCTTTTCTAGCCTTCTACGCTGTCGGCGTTTTGATCTATACATATTATTGTCCTTTTCAGAAAGTCTTATATATTTCACGTCCTCATCACAGTGCAACATTGACATGACATACTACAAACACGTTTGTGTGTCGGTATGCTGGTTATGTAATTGCTCATCAAAGCTACATTTTCAATATAATAGCGATGTATTACTTTACGCATTTTACATACTGCATTTTGAACCTACAGAATACAAGAAAACACGTGACACTGACAATTACTGGATGTTCACCAGTGATTCACTTATTAAAAAATAATTATTGACAAATAATGTTGTATTTTGATTGATGTAATATGTTACATGGAAAAGACGTGAAATAGATAGTTACTGTGCGTGTGATACACACTTGTCAAATTTAACAAGGGAACATCTGTTGCAGCAGCATCTGGAGGTTCATTATAGTTTATCTTTAACTCTGTGTAAAAGTGAAAGAAGATTAAGGTGCGCCGATCCTCACCGTTGTGTTTGTTGGTTCGTTATTAATGTCACGCGTCGATACGAGTGACAACCTTTAGTATTCATCTATAAAGTAACAACATAACAATGGTCAGAGAATAATACAAACGGACTAATCATGCGCGGAATGCGCATAGCTGACCTTCTATCTTTTTATTTACAATTCGAATGTTTTATTGATTGGGCGTGTTAGTGTGTTTGGCATATATATGTTTATGATAATAATGTTAGTTCTATATATAGTTCCTTTCAGTTTAATTTCCTTATATTATTATAATTATGTAGATCCATCGGAAATAATAGTGTACTTGTACGGAAAAAAAGCAACATCTTTTACAAAAATCAATACGACACACTTATTTTTGAACACTTGTTTGTAAATACTACAAATGTGACCGATTTCGTAATCAAACCAATAGATCTACATGCTTCCCACATAATGCATCTTAATGTCAACTTGTTCGGCTCTTCTTTTCTCCCAAGTATTTAGTTATCCACCTAAATGACAGTTAAGGTCTGGTTCAGCCATTGTTTCCTACGAAAATAAAAAAAAGTTATTGTTGTGATGGGACACTCATAAAGTCTCAAGATCACATAACGTCTCATAGATGGAATTTCCCTCTATATGAATCGTTCGAAATGTTTATTTATGTCCCACCATGAGCTATAACTGAATTCAGATAGTTTTAAGCGTTCAGTTTGAAAAACTAACTACAATAACTATGTAAAATAATATTGTATTAGGCAATATTGATCCATACGGAAGTACTTGCAAACCTCATAACTTAACTTGAACATTATTCGATGAAATATATGCACCACTTTGTTTCAGGTTACTTTTGTGTTAGCTCCAATTCTTCTTATGTTTGTACAATAACGCTGACAGCTTTATATAGCAGATGATTACTGTACACCGATATTTATTACAGCAATGTTGTTAAGCATCACAAGACATTACGAATTCAATGTTGTTATTATATTAATTTCAAATTCCACGTTGGCACCATGAATTCAAGCAAGAAATACAGAGTTTCCCGGGTGTCATTTTCCATTAATGTTCAGACGTCACAAACTTCCTGCCCTATGTCTCGCGATATCAATTGAATTCAGCCTCGCGCCAGTGACTCGCCTCATGTTTTCAAATGAATGATCTTATACGACCTTTGTTGTGTCATTATTTAACATTTAAATATCAACTCCATGCATGGACATTTATTAAAACCGACATTTTGTCGATTGTAGCAGCATGTGTAAATCCAGTGACTTCTTAAAAGACATTCAACATTCTTTGAACATTGATTATTTCTGTATGCTAAAATACTAGAACGTAATAACCCATGTATTTCCATGTACTGTAGACAATACAGCATTTATTAGTATATGCGATTATACACTGTTTAACTTAATTACAACCATTTTGAGAGTTGTGTAGCTATATATTTATTGAAAATGTCGTGGTTGATATTCTACCTTTGAAATCATATATGCATATAAGGGCACAGTAGCAGGGTGATTTCTGCATTGCTCCTATGTGCCCCATTCCTCCTCACCCACTGTCCTTTCGTGCTGATCAACTAAAACAATGATTGTTGAATGTTTATTAGTCAATATGTTTTGTTATTTGATTTGAAATGGTACGAACTTGAATAAAAACGTTTATTTATAACGTATAAAAATGTATTTAAACAAAACCAACATCAAATAATCACATGCAATTACAATAATCGCCCGCTATAAAATATATTTCTTTCCTGCGCCACAAGTTTCATGAACGACGGCCGTGAAATACACTTAGTCTAACATATTATTTTCTATTTTCAGTTTTCGTTTCCTATAAATACGAATTTATATTTGCCACATATGAATTGTATTTCTGCCGAAACACCATTGTATTCTTAAGTTATTATTTATTATTATTATTTATTTTTTGGCACAGATAAAAAAAAAGGCTTAATTTATCAAATGGTTATCTTCAGAAGAGCCAAACGAAACTTATACACGATGCCCTTATATTTCGATGATACAAAACATAAAACAATACAACCATAACATAAGCACTTGAGCCAGAACACGATATTTTATTTTACTATGCATTCAAATAGGACTCGTAATAAGCGATTTCGGTAAGAATAATAAATTAAACGTGTTTACAGTGATGAAACGTGACTGAACGTTTAAAAGCAGCCTTTTGTAAACAAATTGGTTTTGATTGCATATGTGCGTCCATTATATTCTCTCCACAGACACACGAACACGCCACGTCGGTGAATACACATGTTTAAATACAGTAGTGTCACATTATGTCGTGATTGTTGCACCAACTCAGTAATACAAACTATGCATACAATGAAAATGCGTCTGGAAGGCGATGCAATTTTGAATAGAATTACATTACTAGAGATGCACACAACTTTAAAATTCAGCAAGACAAATAAATCACAATCTGTCATAATATGTTACTGTCTAAGTAACGCTATTTTGTTCTTAAAACGTCATCGTCTACAGAACATCAATGCTAATTTCGTCAATCGATCGGACTTAAAACAAGTACTGTTAACTTCATTCTTAAACTTAATACTTACATGTATTCGTTTAATTGCACACTTTTAAACATTGAATTAGCTTTCAGGGATATAATGTAATTTTCATTAGTTCTGTTCTTCTAAATTGTAAAATTGAAAGTTGTGAGATTGCCTGCGTTCATGTCATTCGATAGAATCATACACAATTTAGCCCAGGTCCTACAGAAGAACGGATAGATAGTATGGAAAATGTGTTAAAAGCATCCAAATAATCTGGGTTATTTATACGAAGCAGAAAAGCGCCTTGCGGTCACTGCGCGATAACAAGTGTCTTGCGGCGAGCGTGAGGTATCAATTTCTTTCTTGCGGCGCCGGTGCATTTATCGTAAGGTATCCGTAAGTACTACTCAAGGAATTCGTTCGACATTCGTTAGTGCACGTGCGTGTTTGCGGTAGGTAAATTCGAAGCACAAAACGTAGAGTGCCCGTGGGTTGATCGCACGATGTGCACATAGTACACTCACGGTGCCCGCACACTGGGTTATTAACACAAAGCCGCCGCATCAACTTAAGTGCTTGCGGAAATGTATGTTGCTCTTGTTGCGGCGACTTTGCGATCGAGAAGAACAAAACGCACGGGCGCCGTAAGGTCGGGGCACGTTTTAGACAAAAATCCCGCCGCAAGCTCGCCGTTAGGTCGCCGCAACCCTGTTGTGACAGAGGCTTATCTCATTGAAGAAATTTGTCTGATTGACTTTCATGTGTATTAGAAGAATATTTATCATACAGATGATTTTACAGATGACAATCGCCAAACTAATAACTTGCCCGTTTTCGAAAATCATGTTGATGTGCGTTGATATGTAGAGATGATCCGAGTAGAAATGAAACTTCCTGTGTTTGAACAACGTAATCCTAGACGCTTTGCTACTGTAACATTATTGCGTTTTCTCTATGAGAACATCGTGTAATTTCTAATATTACTACATGGCATTTCTCAATTTATTGAACCGATTTATCAAACAGAATGTCCAGAAATATAATAACGCAGAAGAAAGACAGAGAGTAATCTTCTTAACACGCTGCTCGTTTAAAAATGTATCACCAAATATTTACACAAAACAACAGAACCAATTCATGGGTGTACGTCATACTTTCTTTTTTAGCAATCGTTGTATTGCAAGTCGTTGCCTGAGAAACAGTTCTTTAAATTATAGGACTCGTGATAGCAGTAACTGTAACGGTGCATTTAATGTATATTGGTTGTAATTTCCCCGAGGTGTAATCGGATGTCAAAATCGAGCTGATGTATATTAAATGTCTACAGGTTTGTTTTACTTGCATAGTGACCGAATGTTGCAGTCAACGACACATACTTTCATTTAGAGATCCGCGCAATGTACTGCCTTTTTTGTGTACTGCAGGGCTTCGGAATTATAAAATTCCATTAACAAAATGTATCGTAAGCCTACCAAACCAGTTAGAAGTATACACTAGGTAGTTTGTAATTAAGGATTCAGAAATGGGTTTGTGTTTACAATGGCTAATAACGTGCAAATACCACAGAGAGACATAATTGAAAATCCGACTAGACGTATCTAGTCTTCAGTTGATGGCTATTAAAATAGTTTTGAGTTCAATTTTTCTGTATGTAGCATGATTGCCTTCTGCCACAAGAATTTAGTACATTCATAGTGTTCAGTCCAGATGTACTTACGAGTATTATTATGTGTGTCAGTTGCTTATTATTTGTTACAACTGTGTAGTGTAAATGATTTGTTTTTTGCTAAAAGCTATTACATATTATTTTGTGAGTGCAGTTACATCTTACTGCGAATACAATATACATGTCAACATGTTTAACCATCACACTTCTACGAATGTACTAAACTAAAATGTTTAAATATTCTTTATGTTGACACATTTTCGATTTTTCTTTTTTGTAGATTCAGTGTAATTTTTATATTTATCATAAGAGCCTTCCTCTGACGACGCAATATCTAATCCATTGCTTTTATAAAGTATAATCATTGCTAATATTTCTAGTGAAGATTCTCTAAAGAGATGAAATAGAATATCGATTCAAGACAATGACATTTAGTATTTCAATGTCATAAGTGTAAACAATAACGTAACATTTGTGCTTATACTAGGTTGCTATATATTTAAATATTGCATCTTATTTAATACTTGGAATCTTTGAAAAGAAAGAAAACAAACAAACAAATTTTATGAATTGTGATTATTATTCAGTTGAAGTTATAAAGAAACGTGTTGTCTTTAGGTTGGTTTTTTCTAAAGATAGTAACTGCCTTTGCGAGCATATGCGTTGGTGTTGTTATTTAATGATTATATGTCAAGCTGTCTGGGACAGATCAACGTTAAATCAAAACGCGATGACCCACAATTCATGTTTACATTATATCATGTCAAAAATACTGACATTAAACAGGTGTAAGTATGCACTTTGTTTATGTTTTCGTACCTCAAAGGAAACTCCAATTTCCAAAGTTACTTACTGAAATCTTTGTCTTACTATTTTATTAACAGTGGTGTACGGTGTTATTTCATGAAAAATAAATAAAGAACATATCTAGTTACTTTGTGATTAAGCTTTACACGGTATTGCGGTAAAATCGTTCGCACTATTTGTCGTTTTTCGTATTCTGTTGGCAGAGACATATTGGTTATTATTCAAAGAATATGATGCGCATCCGTTTCTTGGCAGTCGTTCTCACTAGAGCTTTCGTGGGTGATGGCGAATTCGGGTCTTCCATACCGAACTATCTTATTTAGACTCTGGAGAATACACTCTAATTTCGCACTAATAATACTTGTGTTTATACCGTATAGACCGGAAATGACGATGACAACGTCGTACAGTATTGCTGACTAACGTGTATAAACGTTATGTTTATTTTACAGCATCATTGCTGAGAATTACTGTCTTATAAATCCGAGCTTTACAAAGGATTTCCAAGTCCACGACAAGCTATCCCGCTCACGTCGACATGACGTTAGTATGGCGATAACAATTAACGGTCTATTGGTATAGTAATACAATAAATGCAATTAATCTACTGACCGTACTCGCAGCTATCTATCTGGAAAAGTCAATCAAAACATATTAAAAATTATATAAGTTATAGCACTTGTCCCGAAACTTTCGGAACACCCCTCATACGACATTGCTATACACATCATACATTTTATTAATAATTTATTATTATATACAACCACCTTATGTAATATGTAGATCTGTTTATAGGTCAACTATTGAGTAATTAATTTGTAATTCATTTGAATTATGAATTCACTTGTATTACTTATTCATTTGAATTGCAATGCAACTGTTACTCTTTATTTACATTTACATATATTACGATTAATTATGTGCCAATTGTCCCTCTGGTTAACATGCAAGTTTCAAAGCGTTGACCCCAGTATGAATCATATGTGTTTTTGTGCTTGTTTTTATGTTGTTGGCCCCGACAATTATTCACTTGCCTGAAATAAAGAAATGTATGATGTGTAAATAAGGGTTTCAATCACGTGGTCTCAGGAGTGATGTGTGGATAAATTTTGCTCCGCAAAATTTGCATTAAAATACATGTTCATAGCGACAAAGTAATGTTAAAATTTAGTACAACATGTGCGTGAAAGCATTGTGAATCTAGTGACAAAGTGGAATCCTGGAATAATAATGAGTTAAACGAGTTAAAAGAGTATAACTGAATGTGTTTGTTTCAAATGGCTCTACATTAGTTGAGTGACTGTTGATTGATTTTCACAGATATCATTTTGAGAAAACCCCTGTGTATACCTGGATTTATACCTGGATTATAAGCCGTGACGGAGAAATTGCTGGATTACCAAAACAAAATAAAGGAAAATAACTGTACTTGTTAATTAACTCTATCTCGCCTTTCATTTGGTGCTGAATATACAATGAGCGAAAATACAATAAAAGGCCAGTCTAAACTGAATTTCTCAGGGGCAAAGCCTCAAACAAAGCAAGCTGTGAAGAAATCTCGTCCAGATAGTGACGTTAGTAATACCAGTATGGATGAATTAAATGCAATCCAAACACAGCTTCAAGCCATGACTGAGGGAATTTCCAGTCTGAGGGATGATCTCAAAGGTATGCTGAGGAAGGAAGAAGTAGAGCAATTGATTACAGACACAGTTACAAGTGTAATGAACAAAATTGAACAAAACATAAAAATAAGATAGAACAATTAGTAAGCGAAAAGTTTACTGAAATGCAAGCTAAAATTGACTCCTTAGATTTTGACAACAAAAATCTAAAGGACAAAATACAAAAACTAGAATACAGCACAAGTACTAATAATAAATCATTACATGAGCAAATAGATAAAACCTATGAATTGGGCAAATTGGCACACAAGAAGGCAAACTACAATGAGCAATTTTCCAGGAAGAATAACATTAAAATATTAAATATACAAGAAAATAGAGACGAAACTGAAGACTCACTGACTAAAGCAGTAACAATAATCCTGAAAACCCATGCAGGGGTAGACCTACCGCTTACTGATATAGTGGCCATCCATCGTATCCCCACAAAGAGGGGACAGACCCGCCCAGTCCTCATTAAACTACGGAACAACTCGGTAAAGTCCACCATTATGCGGAAAAGGGCCCCCATGAAGAACAATGGTTATAAATTGGTTGATGACGTAACCAAGCCCAACCAGGGGCTTATCAACAGGCTTCACATACACCCGGACATTGGGAGTTCTTGGTACTTTAATGGTTCTGTCTATGGTCAAACTGTTGCCGACGAACGCATCAAATTTGACATTTATGATAATGTGAATAACGTGATTGAGGAATTTAGACACCATATGACCATATATGGACATTGTAACATTGAAACATGGTATGTCTCTATTTGTATTCTATATATTACTGTATGTTATCCAATGATGTTTAATATACAAATCATTAGTTTCCTTATCTAACATATAACCATTAAAATTTGTTTTTTAGACAATATTTTTGCATACTTAATAGAAATGCACTTCTTAAAAAATTACTTCGTATAAGTAAACGTTGTGAAAGAACTATTTACAAAAGCTTAAACCATAGCAGAGACACATTTTTTTTAAATCTATATTTATCACACTTGAGACTTAAATTAAAATATGACTAATTGTATACAAAGTGTAAATAATGACACAAACTATACAAACTATACAAAGACATGCATTAATCTTTAAAACAGACTATAAATTCTTAATTGGCTATAGAAAACCAGTCTATTTTTAACCTGTGGTTATAGTCTTTATTTTATGGGAGTGCTCAAAACATCACAATCCATAAGAGGAACTATAGTCCCTATCTAACTTCAGTAAAGGCAACATGTGTTTAGAATATGTAAATGTAAGAAATGAAAATAGACCATTGTTAGAAATAATAACTAAAAATAAATACTTTCTTGTAGCTTATATATAACTTTTATGTGAATAGTGCTGTTGTCTATTTGCCACTCCTTATATGTCATTGTTGTTCATATCATAGTTTGTGAAGAATGTATATAGGAGTTTATCAGGGTT
The DNA here is from genome assembly GCA_027627225.1 of Congeria kusceri. Classification (NCBI taxonomy): domain Eukaryota; kingdom Metazoa; phylum Mollusca; class Bivalvia; order Myida; family Dreissenidae; genus Congeria; species Congeria kusceri. The sequence continues at coordinate 31,559,015 of CM051034.1, forward strand.
TACATAAAATCTTCAGCATTCATTTTGTTAACTTGTGGTTGTTTTGAAGTTTGGGAAGAATGTATGTATTAATAATCCTAACCAACATAGTGCTGTACGAATATTACAGTAGAAATTTTAATTACATGACATCCTATTTTGAAAACTGGAGTTAATCATGTACATATAAACAAAGTATTTTATGTAACCATAAACATTTTATCTGATGTGATTGTGTTCAATAAAACTATAACCATTATATCTGATGTGATTGTGTTCAAAACCTTGTGCATGTCTATTTTACATCTCAGTATATTGGACTGAATATTTGTTTTTCCAATACTTATCTGTATAGTCAATTATTAGGACTGTATTGTTCTTGCACACTTGATGATTTTGCACACATTATGATTGTAATGTATATTATTTCGCTACTGTTCTTATATTATAGAAAATAAAACATCCTTACTATTGTTATTTTTTAACAATTTATTTTCTCATAATACTTGTGTTTGTTTTCTATATATGCTTGACATAGTTTAAATTGCATGCTGCTTTGCATTTAAATATGTTTTATTGAAACTGCTTTATTTTTACACTTCCTTTATAAGGGGTAATTACTACACTACTAAATAATTGTCAATTACTCTGCTTGTATACATAATTGTTCAGTTTAGATAAGAATGTAATTGATATTTGCAACATATGCAAGTTGATGAAAATGTCTTATTATATCTGGGGAAGTGTTGTTTCTTTCTTTAGTTATATTTTTAATACATATGTACTAGTAATAAGCGTGCATAAATGTTGTGGATTTAAGAAAATAAATATGTCCTTGACAAATTTAAGCTCTCCTTTTCCAAAATTATTGAGTAATGTGTTAATATTAAAGTAATCAATATATGAAAAGCATGCAGAAGAAACTGACTGTCACAATCTGTTGTTTTTGTAGTTAGGCTACTGTATTTGTGAATCATGGGACTTAAACAATTAAATGATTTTTAATTTGCTCAGTCGTGGCTCATTATAATATTTTTCTGATATCTTTTACATGTATATGTGAGGACGCATCTCTTTACAATATAAATTTAGGTATTTACATATGAAAGGAAATAACTTGCAAAGATTCCATACTTATTTACTTATGATCTAAGATCATACCATACATTTGTAAGCAGTTTTTATATCTAAGAATTAACTGTTGTAAAATCATGTAATTTGATGTAAATAAAACCCATTGTTTGATTGTAACCACAATCATTCCTCATACCTTAAACCTCCTTTTGTACATATTCTTGTTATATTGTCGGTTTGTGTTTAATTTGCCGAATTGCTTGTATCATAATATGCAAAATTTAAAAGATAGAAATGTTGTATACTGTCTATCAAGATATCTGTTTAACAATATATATGTTAAGGCACCTTTTTCATCATACCGGTGTATAAATGGATAATCTTAAGTTTATCTCATACAACTGTAGGGGTCTCAGTAACAGTAAAAAACGTCGAGATGTCTTTGATTTTTTAAAAACAAAACAAGCACATATTTACTGTCTCCAAGACTGTCATTTTACTCCTGATATGAGAAACAAAATATACTCAGAATGGGACGGAGAATGTCATTTTAGTTTTGGGCATTCGAATTCAAGAGGTACTTGTGTTTTGTTTAGAAAAAACTTACCAATCACAGTAAATAAAATTGAAAATGATACTCTTGGTAATTACCTATTATTGGATTTGACATATATGACAAATAGGTTTACCTTATGCACATTATACGGGCCTAATAAAGATACGCCCATCTTTTTTACAGACCTCTTTAAAAAAATAAAAGATTTTCAAACTGATGAATATATTATATGCGGAGACTTTAATTGTGTATTAGACGTTAACTTGGACTATCAAAATTATACATCAATTAATAATAATAAAAATGCTAGAAAAACACTGCAATCTATTATTAGAGATAACAATATAATTGATACTTTTAGATATCTAAACGGCACTACCCAACAATACACATGGAGACGGTTAACACCATTACAGCAGGCTAGACTTGATTTTTATCTTACTTCTAATAGTTTGGCATCTAAAATTAGAAAATCTACTATTGATTCATGTTATAAATCAGATCACTCTATTATTGACTTAGAAATAAGTTTTGAGGATATAGCACATGGAAAAGGGCTCTGGAAATTCAACAATTCACTGTTAAAGGATATTGATTATTTAAATTGCATTAATACCTTAATAGAAAATGTTAAACAACAATACTGTATTCCCATCTACAATATAGAAAACATAGAAAATATTGACAACAACAACATACAGTTTGTTATCAATGACCAGTTATTCTTAGAAACATTACTCATGGAAATTAGAGGAAAAACTATTTCATTCTCATCATATAAAGCTAAACTGAACAAAAACCATGAAACTAACTTAATTAAGAAAATTGATAAACTTCAAAAATCATTAACTGAAACTAACTCAGATCAACTTATAGACCTACAAAATGAATTAGAAAAAGTAAGGGAAAATAAACTTAAAGGGTCTCTTATTCGTTCTAGAGCTAAATGGATAGAAGACGGGGAAAAACCCTCTAAATACTTTTGCTCGCTTGAATCAAATCATTATACAAACAAGTCGATACCTTTTAATGAATTAGAAAACAGTGCTAAGTTGCAGGAGCAAAATGATATTTTAAACGAAGCTGTTTCATTCTATAAAACTTTATACAAAAAGAATGACAACGAAATTGAATATGATATAAGAGCTGATTTATCTAATGTTAATATACCAAAATTGAATAAAATTCAGTCTGACTCATTAGAAGGACTGCTTAATACCGAAGAAGTAACAATAACGCTTAAAAATATGAAACATGACAAAAGTCCAGGTTCTGATGGATTTACTGCTGAATTCTTTAAGGTATTTTGGAAGAAGTTAAGTCAATTTGTAGTAAGAAGTATAAATTATGCTTTTATTACAAACTCCTTATCCATAACACAAAAACATGGAATTATAACATGCATTCCAAAAGACAACAAGCCGAGATGTTATCTGAAAAATCTACGACCATTAACATTATTAAATGTTGTTTACAAATTAGCATCAGGTTCCATTGCAAATAGATTAAAAACAGTACTTGATATTTTAATCTCCAAAGACCAAACTGGTTTCATTAAAGGCCGATTTATTGGTGAAAATACTAGACTACTTTACGATATCTTTTGAAGATATGTCAAGTTTTGACAATAAAACTCAAGGACCTATATTACCAACTTACATAAAGAAAATAGTAACCACTCCTAAAGAAGAAAAACATACTTATAAAATATTAATCCAAAATAGCGACATTCCAACTAGTCAAACAAAATGGAACTCAGAATTTTTTAATATTGACTGGAAAAACGTACATGCACTTGTGTTCAATATAACTAAGGATACATATATTAGATGGTTCCAGTGTAGAATAGTCCACAGAATCTTGGGAACAAAATCGATTATGTTCAAGATGAAAATGGCTGCTGACAATCTATGTACATTCTGTAACAATGAAGTAGAAAACATTACGCACTTGTTCTGGTACTGTCCATATACCCAAGAAATTGTGAAATTTGCTGTTGAGATTATTCATAGAAGTAGACCAAACTCACCTATTCAGCTGACATGTCAGGATCTAATACTTGGAATTACAAATCCAAAAATGAATGATTTAAACATTCTGTGCCTCGAAATTAAACGGTATATCTTTCAGTGTCAGAGGAAAAACAGAAGTCCTTCAAAATTTGGGCTTGTGAATAGTGTGAAGCAAACGTTTGATATATATATAACTACAATAAAAACAGACGAAGAATTGAGAGACTGGTCCCTTGTCAAAATAGTTACAGACATCTCTTATAACGACACTATTCATCATAACACATAATATATATATTGTTTACCACACCAGTATTTTGTTAAGTCTGCATTATCAATGTATTATACACAATGCAATTTAGCACTTAGGTTATCCTGCTTATGTACAGTATTATATAGATAGAAGATATGTATGCTCACATCTATAACATTTGCAATACAATTACACGAACTACTCTGTATATAACATGCATGTATGTATTATTCTATGATGAAAATAAAATTTTACAAAAAAAAAAAAAAAAAAAAAAAAAAAAGGGTTTCTCACGGACATGTGCTCCTGGTGTTTCACATATTTCATATTTGTCTGGATTTCCGTATCACGTTGAGAGTTTTTACATGTGTAAGTAATATATCTTGTATTCAGTGTTGCCATAGTTGCTCGTGCAAAGGATTCGTTCGTTTGAGTTCAGACGCCAATAATATCGGTTGCGGTCCTTTTATGTGAATTTAATGCATGAACGGATAGATGAAATTCGTCATGTCAATACTACATTTCCTCTCTAAGGCCATTAAGATCCCATACATAAAGTCCATTTGAAGTGACATTTTGTCAATACCATCAGTCTGAATACGAGTCGAAATCACATGAGATAATACAGTGTGTAATCGAACATTGAGGAATAACTGAACTGAGTCAAGTCAAGAAATCTGTAATACAAAGATCTTGTCGCGTAGTTATTAATGAATACGTGTAAAATAAGAGCAGTTACACTTTAACAAATAAACCTTCATGTTATCCTGTTACAGGAACATGGCATATTTTATGTACACGTAGATTGTATTTCATAAACGAAAAAAAACGAAGGTTGGTTTGCATATGTAGACATATGTAGTTATGCGTATGACTCGCAATTATGTTGCTCTAGTGAACATTAAACCATTGAGTAATTAAATTGTATTTCAATTGAATTAATATTCTCTTTTATTGCTAATTAGTTTGAATTGCAATGTTATGGGGTTAAAGTGTATTTACAAGTGAGTGTACTGTTAATTCTGGGCTAAGTGTAAGTGCTAAGTTCGGCATGCCTTTAAACCGGTTTAAACCCCCAATGCTTTGCACTGACCGTTCCAAGGCGGTGACACCAGTTTTTATCATGTTTATGTTTTGTGTTGTGTTGTATGTATTGTCCAGTATTGTATAAGCAATTGGTCACTGCTTCAAATAAAGGACTAGCGGTCGGTAACAAGGGTTTCTCTCCTGGTGATGTCCCTGGAGTTTCATTATTCATATATCGTATAATGGTTTAATTTTGTATTTCATACCAAACAAAACTACAATACTAATATCAACGATTGTGTAAGAAACACTTACACCTGATGCACATATAATGCAATGCAACGTAATTACAAATAGTTTCGTTCTTCTTTTCTCTCTCAGAGTCATGAACCAGTCTTTAAGTTATCCATCTAAAATGTCAGTTAACGCCTTGTTGGATAATTCTTCTTTGAAATCAGAACAGTTCTTGGTGTTATGGGACTCATGACAGGGACTCAAAATTACAGAATGTGACTTTCTGATAATTTCCGTACGGTGGGATCGCAAATCCATAAAGATAACCAAATAAAGATATTTCATGTATGTAATGTTCAGTTTAAGATGATATATACAAATATTATTACAAAATATCTAAATTTATTAAGATATATTCGCAAATCTGTACCGATATAATGTTCAAGTTACATAAAATTAGACGAATATCAAACAAATTATGAATGCTAACAGTTGAACCTGTCGTTCAATGAAATATATGCCACTGATATAATTCTGTTTGTAATATCTTTCTATTATGCAGCGATATGTTTTTGTGCAATTGAGTAGCACATCTTTAATATACAAGAATATGCATTACAGTAAATTTGTGAAGCAATCACAAGAAATAGTGTATACATTATTTTTAATATTTTAATAGTTTAATGTCATTGCTTTTGACGTCTGGAAATTCATGGCGAGAAAATGCATTCTATATTTAATGTCGGATTTATTTGCAGCAACGTTAAGTTAAGAAGAAACTAGTGGCAATTTATCTGATTCCAAGTTGACACCGTTAATTCCAGCAAGAAATCCAGAGTTTCCCTTGTGAGAAATTCCATTTACGTTCAGACGCCACATACTTCCTGCCTTCTGTCCCGCGTTACTTCTTACTCGCAGCGACGATTTAAAATGCATCAGCTGCAATATGCCCTTTTTGTTTCCGAAAAAATATTATATTATTTTCACAGTATAGTCCAGTGTAAAAACCAATTCCATGCATGAATAGAAATCATTAAAACTGACATTTTGTAGATTCATGAAAAAGTCGATGGACACTATATCCGCTTCTCAGAACAGGTTCAAGATTGCTTACAGTATGTTTATTGTTGTTTATCAAACTTTTTGCGATTTGAGTTTGTTGAAAAATACAACACTGAAAACACTTATCTAATATTCCTTTTACCACAGCAGTTATAAAAGATGACAAAAGGTTTTCACAGTATGATTATGTTCCTCCACATAAACGAATTAGACCGCGTAAATAATAACCAGGAAACTATGTGCAATGTCATGCTGATTCAACTGTACTGAATATTTGCTCGGTGACCATTTATTTAACCTATTAAAATGATTTGTATAAGATGTTATAATATTACACTTTCATCAATTTATACAATGCTAACTTGATTTTTAACAACATGGTTGACTCTTGATTATCGTTATTCATAAACGTAAAGAAGAGGGCCATTAGGCCCTGGGTCGCTCACCTCATAATTCGGCCTGATGACCTAGTTTGAACCCACGTAATCCAGTTTTGAACTTATTCGATATATTATTGGGACAAATGTTCTGAGCAAGTTTCATGATGATTATGCTGTAAATGTGGCGTCTATAGTGTTCACAAGCTTTTTCTTCAACTTGGCCTGGTGACATAGTTTTTTGATCCCATGTGTCCCGGTTTCGGACTTATCAGTTTCGGTCCGAGATATCGCTGGACAAACGTCCTAAGCACGTTTGATGATGATTGGGCTATACATTTGGCTTCTAGAGTGTTCACCAGCTTTTTCTTCAATTTTGCATGGCGACCTAATTTTGTACCCTCCATGACCCAGTTTTAAACACGTCCGAGATATCATTGGGACAAATATTCTAAGTATGTTTCATGATTATCGGGCTATAAATATGGCTTCTAAAGTGTCCACAAGTTGTTGTGTTTTTTTTTTAATTTGTCCTGGTGACCTAGTGTTTAACCATATGTGACCCGATTTTGAATTTATCCGATATATCATTGGGACAAATGGGCAAGTTTCATGATGATTGGGCTATAAAAGTGGCATCACAGCGTTTTCTTCAATTTGGCCTGGTGACCACATATGAGCTCACGTGACACAGTTATAATCTCTTTCGAGATATCATTGAAACAAATGTTCTGTGCAAGTTTTATGAAGATTGGGGAATATTTGTGGTCTATAGTGTGTTCACAAGGTAAATGTTGACAACGCACGACACACGACTGACGACGCACGGGTGGTCTATTCAATAACTCAACATTCGACGCTTTTGGGAGTATATTTACACAGGTAACTGTCTGCCACTACGCGTTGTATTGTTAGAATGATTCAATGCCTATTTCGTAAATATTGTTGTTGTTGTCTTTTGTACGACACAGGAGCAGATATCAGCAGAAGTGCCACTTAACTTTACTGTCACATAGTATCTAAAATAGTGCCATACAGTACTTTTCAATTTGACTCATCGTCACGTGTTTAAAAACAAATATAATAAACGTTCAATCCATATGTTTCCGGCAAAGTTATCATATATAGACCGTGAAACAACATGGTATTCTTCATATAATCGTAGATTATATAATCGTGTTAAGTAAACATATGCTTAGAGTCCAATAAAGATGAACTATGATGGGTTATCAACATCTTCATGAGAATTTCGTGAAATTCATCGTGTTGCTAAATGGCATTTCCTCGATATATAGCACCAATTTATTAAACTGAATGTCCAAAAATATTATAACTCTAAAGAAAGACGGAGAGTAATCTGCCTCACACGCTGCCCGTTTTCAAATGTATCACCCATTATTTCTACAAAACAATAAAACGAAATCATCTTTGTACGTCAAACTGTCATTTGACAAACGCTGCATTGCACGGCGTTGATTAAGAAACAGTTCTTTGAATTACCGGCGCATGTAATATATAGTAATATCGTTTTCCTCAAAGTGTCATCGGATGTCGAAATGTTCATATATGATATATAGTTTGTAATTACATACGAGTAATTAAGGATTTATGCACATTTTATTGTGTTCTTATAATACATAATAATTATAATATGGGACGTATTTTAAAATAATGTATTATTTGTATTCATTAGAACAACAGTATCATATTGGTCATTTTTCCTCATTATTAGTCAATGAAACTAATCCAATGTTGGCATCAGCGAAACGTCAAGCACAAATAAAACTTACATGTTTTAACATTTATCTATCTTTACATACATTTTTTTGTTTTACAAGTTTAACTTATTACACATCTGTTCAAAAGGACAAACATATTTTAAAAGCACCTTGTTGTTTTGAAATGTTCGCAAATTCAAACTCACTTCTGATATACCGTTGGTAAAATCAATATGTAATAGCTGAGATTAATTGATAGTACGGTCTTTCCTTCGCAAATGATGTTCGTAGCGCAATGTCCATGTTTTAGCATTCGTGCCACAATTGTAAATACTGTTTGACATTCGACGTGGCTGCAATGAACATAATTTATATACATCACACTAAATGAACATATATTGAAGAATACTAGTATGGCACTATTTACCTTTCATACTTGAACATGCATCATTTAAGGAATCATTACTGGAAAACGCATGGCGTATCAGATCCAACAGTCTTCCACAGAAGACCTTTGATGTTTTTCATAGGTATTAATTAGTTTTATTTGCTTAGTGACCGAATGTTGCAGTCAACGACACATATTTGCATTTTGAGATCCGCACAATGTACTGCCTTTTTTGTTCACTGCAGGGCTTCGGAATTATAAAATTCCATTAACAAAATGTATCGTAATTGCCTACCAATCCAATTAGAAGTATACACTAGGTAGTTTGTAATTAAGGATTCAGAAATGGATTTGTGTTTACAATCGCTAATAACGAGGAAATTCCACAGAGAGACATAATTATTATCCGACTAGACGTATCTAGTCTTCAGTTGATGGTTATTCAAATAGTTTTGACTTCAATTTATCTGTTTGTGAAAAACAGTATTTCCTTCTGCAAAAGGAAGTTCTTCCATTCCCAGTGCTTATTCACTTTTTTTAAATATTTACACATGTACTTAACAGTATATTAATGTTTGTCAGTTGCTTGTGACAGAACTGATTTGCTACATCAGTATAGTGTAAAGAGTTTGTTTTTTTCTTAGAGATATTCATATATTATTTCAACGTGTTCATGTGCAGAGACATGTTATTGGGAATAAACTATACATGTCGAAATGTTTGACTATCACACGTTTACGAATGCACTAAACTTAAATGTTTAATTATGCTTAATGTGGACCAATTGTCGAATTGTATTTTTTGAAGATTAAGTGTAATTGTTAGATTTATTCTAAGAGCCTTCCTCTTGCGACGCAATATCTAAGCAATTGCAGTTATAAAGTATAATCAGTGTAAATATTTCTAGTGGAAATTATCTGAAGAGACGAAATAGAATATCGATTCCATACAAAGCATTAAGTATTTAAATGTCAGAAGTGTAAAAATATAACGTAACATGTGTGTGTTATCTAATACTTGAAACCGTTGAAAAAGACAGGATTGAAATTATTATTCAATTGAAGTTACAAAGAAACGTGTTGTCTTTAAATGTTTTTTAAAAGATAGTAATTGGCTTTGCGAAGATGTGTGTTGGTATTGTTTTTTGATGAACACTCATTCTCATTTTTTGGCTGAAAAACATAACATAAATATGACATTTATGACTTCTCATTTCCATACAAATTTATGTTTAATATAAAAATGGAACTTATCTGTGTTGAGATTTAAGTGACGGCCATATTGTGAAAGCTTTATTTTTTGTAGTAGTACGCTGTCAACATATGCATGAGTTTTACTTATGTATTTTACGTGAAAGTGATACCAGCCTAATGACAGATACAGATCATGATAAAAACAAACATAAGAAATGCACTTTTTTGTCTTTATTAAATTATCAACACAGCAATTACTATTATTTAACTTCTTGAAAACAATTAACTGATAACATTGTCGAACAATGGACACTTAAAATGGAAAATTGGGCTGAAGAAACAGAAATTTCTTGCATTATTGTCCTTTTTTTCATATATTCTCACACTTAAAATAAAGCGTAAATACAGAGTCAAATATAATAGTAGTGCACACAAAACCTTTATAAACCCTAAAGCAGAAATAATAGAACTCAACTGATATAAGACCATTTTACAGGATTTTTTTTTATAACGTGTGCTTTTGTCACGTAAAATTCATTAAACAAGTAACACATTGTACAAGTACGTACTTCAGCAGAAAATGGGTTAATCTATCGAAGATGTGGAGAAAATAACTTGCAAATATACACATTTGTAGAAAAATAAAGATGATAATTGACATGGAACCATTAAAATGCTAAATCCATACCAATTGTCACGTAAAATTCAATGAACTCAACTTTTACATTTAACGGACATCATATGTGGTAAAACTATCGCAAACTCTTTTGAAATGACATCCTTGTTTTCTGAATAACTAGATTTACCAATATAAATGTGATAGATGATGGATAATTGTAGAGTATTTGACATTTTAATGACATAACTCAGTTCATATTTGTCTCGTAAAATTCAACTAACATTTTCAAGATTTCAGCTATTTTAGCCCTGTCTTTGTCAATATACGTTTGTATTATTGGACAATCAAACTTATTTAAACATTTATATTAGTGAAATTAAAACAAACAAAAACAATAAGTTCAACATTTAATGTTTGAATTTTACGTGACATTTTATGAATTTTACGAATTTTACGTGATATTTTAATCTATGCTCTATATGTGCACCAGACCCTGATAATCAACCATGCGTCATAACAGCACTTATGTTTAATTATGTCTTAGCACAAGTACAATTAAAACACATTCTTTCTATAAAGTTATCACGATATATTTGACAAAACAAAAACAAGGGGAGTTCAAATGGGTAACCTAACACAATAGATCATGTGTCATTGATTTCAACTAAATGGCCCTAGAAAAACATTCAATGACGTCATAAATATCACGGCATAAACCGAAAATACCGAACGAATTATTTGGTCGCTGTCTACACAGCGGTAAGCGCACGTTTCATAAAATTGTCACGTAAGTATTCAGTCACGTAAACTTCAAGTTTACATTTACAATCACCAAAATCTGTAATATTTTTGATAACTCGTCACTCTATTTGTCATAATATACAGTTCTCAGTAAGAGATTACATATAAGACTGTCAATTTCATAGAGAAAAGTGTGGCAAGAGACAAAACAGTCGTAACGTAAAGCTTCACAGAACAAAATCCCCCAAATGAGCTTAGACCATTAATTGATTAAATCTTGATTATGTATGATAAGTTTGATGAAAACTTTGTTTTTTCATAAGTAGTAGTGTAAAGTCTTATCAATTGAAATGTTAAACCATGATTTTCTTCAAAACAATTTTATGATTGGACAGCAAATAAGTTAGTGTCACGTAAACTTCAAGCATCTTGTGACACGAATAAAATATTAATTTTTTTAATGATATAATTCTGCAGTTTTTTTTTTCTATCTTGAAACCTCATTGTGCAAACAATAACAATCAAATATTAAACAAAACTTATTGAACTCGGTCAAAAAGCAGAATAAATTACCCATTAAAAATATGGCATAATGTTTGTGACAGTGGATTTTATAGGGGATATGTTGATAAAGGACACGTTTAATTAATTCAAAAGAGTTTCTGATACATCTTTTTTGGTTTCATTTAAAACAAATACATTGTGCTAAAAAAAAAAAAACATAACTCATATATATGGAAATACACATTTTATGATAGTTATTGTACCTGTGACATGTAATTTGCCGAAAAAATGAGAATGAGTGTGAAGATATTTCAAGCTATCTGGGACAGATCAACTTTATATCATAACGCGGTGGTCCTCAATTTAGGTTTTCATTAAACGCATGTTAAAAATACTGACATTAAACCAGTGAAAGTAGGTACTTTGTTTATGTGTTCGTACTTCAACTGTAACTCGAGTTTCCAAAGTCAGTTACTTTAGCTATTGTCTTAATTTCAGAATTCAGAATTTATCGTACACATGTAAATATAGGCCTCCGGCCCAGAATACAACATATATAACAGTTACAATACATATTGAAATATACCACCTTGTGTTCATAATAGTGATGAAATTTTAATATCTGGCACAGAATACCATGTATTTATCCGGCCCAGAATCCAACATTTATTACACATATTATGGTTTCAAATCAATCCGATATGCCAATGTGTTTTCATACTGGTAATACAATTTATATGTCGGACCCAGAATACAACATAAGCAGTTTCCTATCAATTCCGATAGTCCTGTTTTCATAAAGAGCAATATTAAATGTTATCGTTCCAAATTAGAGTACAGCATAATTAATAACATTGCAATGAATACAATTTAAAGAGGCCGATGTGTCACTTTATAGATATCTAGTATGCATAAAGTGAGATATATAGTACAACAATACATTTGCATTTAAATTACACTACTGTGGTTTTGTAATAACTATACGATGCATGTATGAGGCCCCGAATACAATATATATATCACCATTTCAATACAGTTCAAATAAGCCACTTTTTCATGATGACAATGCAGCTATCTATTTTCAATAGCGTTCATAAGTTTCCAAACATAGAATGTTAATTGTTTTATAATAAAAAAATATCAGTGCTACTCATCAACACGTTAAAAGACATTTGGTTTCTCTGACCACTATACCAGTTATATAGGTAACTGTTTCATAGATCATTATACTGAGGGCAATCAAAGAACGCATGAAACTCGTTTTCCAAGACGCATGTGTTGATTTGTGTTAAAAAGAATAGACAAATTATATTTTTCCGTTGAACGTTAAAATGTGGTCTTAGATATGTCTACAGTCTCGGGGGTTAAGCGTGACTTAAACTGTTTATAAGTGTCACAGCGCGAAGATGTATTAATATCGTCGTGCCAGTCTTGGGTTTTATACGCTGTTTGAAACATTGTAAAAATATATTTATATCACCCACATCTTGGGCCACACAAACCAAACCAAAACCAAATTTGAACCAAAGATCCTTGACATACGTTGCCCAATTTCTCCTACCAATGTCATCCAAAGACTTCAGCATTTTGTAACAATTAACTGGATATCTATGATTCGGCATTTGTAATAGATGACACCAATATTTTATACATTTTGAATAATCTACGTAGCAAAGTGGCATTCTACCACACTCTCCTAACACCATACTATTATTAACTGTAGAATTAACACCAATAAAATATTAGCAAAATTCAACTTGTGACCTTTCAATTAGTTCTCAGTAATCGAAACCCCATATTTCGGCTCCGAATTTAAGTATAGGCATGACCATAGAGTCATAAAGTTTAAAAAATGTCAGAATGGGTAAAATATCCAAAAGGACCTTTGAATTGTTTTATAGAAAAAAATGCTTTGCATGCTTGTGCCACCAACTTAGTTTAAGCAGCTGTCCACGATAATTTAGGAGTAACTTAGAAGTAAATAACAGACCCATGTATTTATATACTGCCACTACTTTAACCTGTTGACCATTTAAAAACCATTTTTCATAGTTACGTAAAGGGTCACCATTTCGAAAGACAATAATTTATGTGTTGTTCAAATTCACTTGCAACCCAGTATCTTCACATAATTTTGATACAGCGTTTAGCTGTAATTTAAGGTTACATGCCGTGTCCGCGCAGTTGGCTACGTCATCAGCGTACATCAGACAATTGATATCCGGTATATCATTGGTTATACAAATTCCGTATCTGCAGTGTTCCTTTAAGTAATTTACTAAATCATTTATATACAAAGAAAACATTATCGGTGAACTTAAATCACCCTGCCTGGTATCAAGGTTACAGCTGAATGGCTGCGTAGTAACATTTCCGGACACTTTGACATGCGCTCGTAAATTTGAATACATTGATTGTAAGACTGTAAGAATCCTGCCATTCATACCTTTAGCATATAGATTAGTAAATAGCTTGACATGAATCAATGAGTCAAAAGCCTTTTTGAAATCCACGTATAGAACATAAAACCGACCACCTGGTTTCGAAGTATACTTTTGGACCATACTTTGGAGACAAAATAAGTATCGACAACTGAGTATCCAGATCTAAATCCGGCCTGTGACTCTTCAATAATAATATTTTCCTCTGCCCATATATTTATAACGTCATTAATTATACTAGAGAAAATTCTATACATGACATTTATCAATGAAATTCCTCTGTAATTACCCGGATCTTGTTTACTGCCAGATTTCAATATTGGGACTATAATACTTTCGTACCACGATTCTGGGAATATACCCGTATCTTGTTTACTGCCAGATTTCAATATTGGGACTATAATACTTTCGTACCACGATTCTGGGAATATACCCGGATCTTGTTTACTGCCAGATTTCAATATTGGGACTATAATACTTTCGTACCACGATTCTGGGAATATACCCGGATCTTGTTTACTGCCAGATTTCAATATTGGGACTATAATACTTTCGTACCACGATTCTGGGAATATACCCGGATCTTGTTTACTGCCAGATTTCAATATTGGGACTATAATACTTTCGTACCACGATTCTGGGAATATACCCGGATCTTGTTTACTGCCAGATTTCAATATTGGGACTATAATACTTTCGTACCACGATTCTGGGAATATACCCGGATCTTGTTTACTGCCAGATTTCAATATTGGGACTATAATACTTTCGTACCACGATTCTGGGAATATACCCGGATCTTGTTTACTGCCAGATTTCAATATTGGGACTATAATACTTTCGTACCACGATTCTGGGAATATACCCGGATCTTGTTTACTGCCAGATTTCAATATTGGGACTATAATACTTTCGTACCACGATTCTGGGAATATACCCGTATCTTGTTTACTGCCGGATTTCAATATTGGGACTATAATACTTTCGTACCACGATTCTGGGAATATACCCGGATCTTGTTTACTGCCAGATTTCAATATTGGGACTATAATACTTTCGTACCACGATTCTGGGAATATACCCGGATCTTGTTTACTGCCAGATTTCAATATTGGGACTATAATACTTTCGTACCACGATTCTGGGAATATACCCGGATCTTGTTTACTGCCAGATTTCAATATTGGGACTATAATACTTTCGTACCACGATTCTGGGAATATACCCGGATCTTGTTTACTGCCAGATTTCAATATTGGGACTATAATACTTTCGTACCACGATTCTGGGAATATACCCGTATCTTGTTTACTGCCAGATTTCAATATTGGGACTATAATACTTTCGTACCACGATTCTGGGAATATACCCGGATCTTGTTTACTGCCAGATTTCAATATTGGGACTATAATACTTTCGTACCACGATTCTGGGAATATACCCGTATCTTGTTTACTGCCAGATTTCAATATTGGGACTATAATACTTTCGTACCACGATTCTGGGAATATACCCGTATCTTGTTTACTGCCAGATTTCAATATTGGGACTATAATACTTTCGTACCACGATTCTGGGAATATACCCGTATCTTGTTTACTGCCAGATTTCAATATTGGGACTATAATACTTTCGTACCACGATTCTGGGAATATACCCGTATCTTGTTTACTGCCAGATTTCAATATTGGGACTATAATACTTTCGTACCACGATTCTGGGAATATACCCGTATCTTGTTTACTGCCAGATTTCAATATTGGGACTATGATACTTTCGTACCACGATTCTGGGAATATACCCGTATCTTGTTTACTGCCAGATTTAAATATTGGGACTATAATACTTTCGTACCACGATTCTGGGAATATACCCGGATCTTGTTTACTGCCAGATTTAAATATTGGGACTATAATACTTTCGTACCACGATTCTGGGAATATACCCGGATCTTGTTTACTGCCAGATTTCAATATTGGGACTATAATACTTTCGTACCACGATTCTGGGAATATACCCGGATCTTGTTTACTGCCAGATTTCAATATTGGGACTATAATACTTTCGTACCACGATTCTGGGAATATACCCGGATCTTGTTTACTGCCAGATTTAAATATTGGGACTATGATACTTTCGTACCACGATTCTGGGAATATACCCGGATCTTGTTTACTGCCAGATTTCAATATTGGGACTATAATACTTTCGTACCACGATTCTGGGAATATACCCGGATCTTGTTTACTGCCAGATTTCAATATTGGGACTATAATACTTTCGTACCACGATTCTGGGAATATACCCGGATCTTGTTTACTGCCAGATTTAAATATTGGGACTATAATACTTTCGTACCACGATTCTGGGAATATACCCGGATCTTGTTTACTGCCAGATTTCAATATTGGGACTATGATACTTTCGTACCACGATTCTGGGAATATACCCGGATCTTGTTTACTGCCAGATTTCAATATTGGGACTATGATACTTTCGTACCACGATTCTGGGAATATACCCGTATCTTGTTTACTGCCAGATTTCAATATTGGGACTATGATACTTTCGTACCACGATTCTGGGAATATACCCGGATCTTGTTTACTGCCAGATTTCAATATTGGGACTATAATACATTCGTACCACGATTCTGGGAATATACCCGTATCTTGTTCTACTGCCAGATTTCAATATTTGGACTATAATACTTTCGTACCACGATTCTGGGAATATACCCGGATCTTATTTACTGCCAGATTTCAATATTGGGACTATGATACTTTCGTACCACGATTCTGGGAATATACCCGTATCTTGTTTACTGCCAGATTTCAATATTGGGACTATAATACATTCGTACCACGATTCTGGGAATATACCCGTATCTAAAATATTAATAAAGAGCTTATTTAAAATTGGAACAATGAATTGCTGTGTTTTTTAAAAATTCCGCCCCTATCCCATCTTTACCCTGTGATTTACCAAATTTCAGCTTAGAGATACTGTTCCGTATTTCCTCATCAGTAATGGACCTGTTTAAAGGGCTAGTTGCATCAAACACATCGTTATTATTAAAATGTATGTCACAAATTGGAATTTGGTCATCTCTGTAAAGTAAAGCTTTGAAATAAACTCTCCAGTTGTCAGCTGAGACAACATTGCTCTCTGTATATGACTGATTGTGGCTTTTAACGAGCTTCCAAAATGTTGTTGGGTTATTCCTAGATTGCAGAAGCGGCAAATTTGGATTTACACATATTTTTAAAAGAAGATCTACCTGTCTTATAATTCCAAAAATCAGTATTATTGTTGGTCCAACGAAAACGTCTCAGAAGAGAATATTTATTTCGTTTGCTATCCAACACTGCCTATCCCACCAAGGTTCATGGGTTCTACGTGAACTTTTATTATTCCTAGCATGCCTATTTTCGGCAGACAGCTTGTAAACTTGTATTATATTTAATACTGGATCATTAATATTTGTCTGTATCGTACTCATAATAGTCTCTCATAGACGTAAAATTAAGCATCAGTTTTTTAAATAAAGGTTTCATAATCGCCATTACGCCCAATATAACGATCATAACGTATTGTTTCGGATAGGTCGCTTTGCTCCCTATGTGAATTTGAACAAACCCGGAATCTGAGCGTACAGTGGATAGTGATCAGAGACACCATAACTTTCAACATTAAAGTATGAGAGACAATTAAACAATTCACTTGAGACAATGTGATAGTCTACCAGACTATGGCCTTCGTTTGCAATACATGTAAAATTACCATTTAAATCATCAATCAAACTGCCATTAATAATATGTATATTGTGTGTATAACACATGTCAATCAAAGGCAACCCATAGCGATTTACTTTAGTATCCCTGTTTTGCTTAGGAATATCGAACAATCTTCATCATAATCAACTTCAATATTATACAAATAATTCAAATTGTCAGCTAATATAAAATCATTTAAAAAACATTTCCTATCGTTAAAATCACCTGCAAGATAAAGATAACAATTTTGATATTTTTCTTTTATCAATGATAAATTGCTTTCAAGTAATAATATATCATTATTTTCACCCAAAGTATTGTAAATGCTTCATGCTTCCGGTGATATATAAGCGAAGTACATTATTATATCCTTCATATTTTCATAGATTCTTGATTTTATATAAAGAACGATACAGTCATTAAAATCCGTTCGATCAAACCTGATGCTGTCAAATAATCTTTAATAAAAGCACTAATTCCTCCACTCTTACGTATAGCATTATAATGTCTCGTCGGTGTATTATCAAAGTGTGTATATGGTCCTAGAAAAATGTCAAATTGAGACTTAAAATTACTCCATGTTTCAAGTAATCCTATTATATTAAATTTATTGAAATATTTTTTTACTTATCAATCATTTTTTAATTTACTCAGTCCATTCACGTTCCAGCTTAAAATGTTCAAATGTTTATAAACATCGGCACGTGATCTCTCTGAGCCTTGACCACGCCAGTAGCCTATGTTTTCGTCTGCTGACCATTCAACGTCTACGCTGTCTTCGACAACCAATCGACTGTTAGAAACGCGCGCTCGTCCATCTCCGGTTTCCCGCCTACTGCGCTCGTTTGTTTCCGACTGGCTATCGATGGAGTTCGGCCGGGGTCGTCCACGTGCACTGCCAATCTCGACAATCGACTGGTTGTTTTCGTCGTATGCATGCACCGTATTGTTTACAATCAGTTTGTCATACTTTATGACCGCATAGTTTCCTCGTGCTCGCTCCGTCACCAATCGCTCGCCAAGTTCACGCCTATGCGATTTTACACGCTCAGTGAAATCCTTGTGCACTGAGTACTGTGTACCTTTTAACGTTCGCCGAGCGGTTGAAAGGATTGCTTCTATGTCCTTATATTTAAAAAAATTCACAATAATTGTACATTTTTGCGAGTCTCTAGATTTAAGCCTGTCTGCACGTTCGATCTCCACATTCGCTAAGTCCGGCATATTCAATTCTTCTTCGATAAATGATCGCACTTTCTGTTCAGTTTTGCTCCATTTTTCATCAATCGTTCCATTAATAACATTAAACCTCAAGCTATTTCTACGCGACTGCAATTCTAATTTGTCCATTTTAGATTTCATTGATGATATTTCGTTCCATAACAATTTATTTTCCGATTTTAATTGCTCATTTTCCTGTTTGAGGTAGTTTAGAGTGGAGTTTACATCGTCAATTTTTACATTTATAGAGGCTTAATCTTTCCTAACCTCTGACCTCATGTCGTGTAAATATGCCAGTACGTCCGAATTGCCTGTACTGTCCGATGTTCTTTCTGGTCTAACTCTCGGGGGACTGTCCGTAGGGGAAGGGGAGGCAGCAGTCTGAGCAAATGAGAGCTGTCTCTGCCTAGTTGTTGGTCGCTTAGGCGCTGCGCCTGCTGCATTTTGTCCAGGACTTGGGTTGACCTCTACGTTGCCCCCGAGCACCACGAGGACACACAGCAAAGCAAGCAATCTCAAGCTAGCACTTACTGTTTCTGTCCTGACCACAAGACTATGCATGACACTCCTTGACTTAAAAGGCATTGAAAACGTCCCAATTCTCACTCGGTATGTTGTTATATCAACTCCCATATCGTATTTTCACAAATAATCCTTGTGCACACTAAAAACACGTTGTCGCCATTACAAGGGGCATAACTGTATAATATTCCATTAACAGTGGTGTACGTTATTATTTAATGACAAATATATAAAGGATTAATCTAGTTACTTTGTGATTAAGCTATATCTCACCTCTTACATAAATGACGCAATCCGACTGGTTAAGAGCGATCACATGATCATAGGGTATGTACTATACACCATGGCTAAATTTCAGTACGCCATAAAAAGTAAAACAAGATGGAGACTGCTGGATGATATGTTATAGTTCTTTATCAACTTGACATGGCATGACATATTGTTATGTTTAAATACAGATTCCAAACAAATTTATCTTAATTCTGTGAACGAGCTGTGTAAAGTTCATCAACTACAGTGTACTCCCTTAAAAACCTAACTCTCAATAAACCGGAACTCTCTGAAAACCGAATAGACGCTCCAGTCCCGTTTTTTTGGCCTATAAGTTTAATATGCGAAAACCCTCGGTATACCGGAACCTTTGTATTCCGAATATCGAACAGCAGGAGCGGTACATCGCTTTGTTTCGGAGTACAAATTGACCTCTATAAACCGCACATGTGTGACAATCTGATGTTATCGATTATCTTTCGCGCGCGATTGTCTTGCCGCAGGGTGATTGCCCGCTTAATCCGATAATTAGGGGCAACAGTTCGACATCAAATTAGGACGGGTATTGCCTATAAAGTGTAAACAAAAAACAGTATGTTAGACTGTTTTCATTTGTTTAGAAAATATTTAAACATTTTACAAACAATTTATATAACTCAGGTAATAACTTTTAATGATGTAATAATTATGAATGGTTACTTTAAGTAAAAAATAATTTGATCGATGTTTACAGTCTATCAAAGCAATCAAAGCAATGTTGAGCAGAACAGGCTTTATTGAAAGAAATGATAGAGTATTTATGATCGATGTTACTTACGAACTATCATTCTTCTGCGAAGTAAGTACAGTGTTACAATGTCTGAGCCACCTTCTAAACGTCGACGGGTTGAATTATCTCTCGAAAAAAAGTTGATCAGTGATTCAGAATCTATGCCCAAACCCTCGCGTAAGGTTGTTAATAATACAGCAGAAAACAATACCGATAATATGCTATGACTGCCTCAAACCCTCAGTAAATCGGAACTCCCTGAAAACTGAACATTTGGTCCGGTCCGGTGAGTGTTCGGTATAGAAGGATTACACGGTGTAAAAATAAAGACATCTTACCTCGGTGTTATTGCTGTTTATCAACCTGGAAAGTGTGTCTGACAAAAACAAAATACTGCTTCGTTCTTGTCATATTTAATAAATCCAATTTAAGAAATCTATTTTCACATGAAACATATTATCTCCATTGTCCATATGTTCATTTCATTGAACTTTCACGATTAGATACATCTTAAATATCCAATGTGCTGTAAAGGTTAGGTTGACACTCTATTTGTTTTACTACATGACGTAACTAACATGACGTAGGTCTACTGTTATTGTCTGTTTCTTGGTAGACACATTGCTTACAGTCATTTCCAGACTGTTAAAGGGAAACTCTTGGATAAAATCACTGGCGGTTCCGGGGGGGGGGGGGGCCTAAAACTGCCGAGTCATACGTATATGGGCATACATAAAACGGTCAGAACTGGATAAATTATGCTCCTTTTTTCGCTCGCTCACTTTTTTAAACTATACACATTAGAAAAACATACCATACCTAGCCTGTCTCCGTACGATTTCTTCCGTATAATGTAGTGCCGGCGCCTAAGTTTGAAGCGAACACTATTAACTATAGACAATGGTCATATATACCTTTATTTGTGGATTATATTGTTTTCTTCTATGCATTCATATAGAATATAAAGACGTCAGATGCATTACACCATTGGCAAAGGATTCCACATAAAAGAAATTTATACTTTTCGAATTAATATGATTGAAAGCCGAAATTCAAGTCAAATCAATGGCTACTTTCGAGTTTAAATAAACAATTTTGTCTCAAAAAATAGTTTAGTTCCCAAAAATCTAAATCAATAAACTTTTTGTTCAATGTTCCATTAGCAAGCACACCAAATTTCATATTGTTTTATGCACTCATAAGAAAGATATAACGTGATAAAGTAAAGGGGTGTCCATGACGTTAGCTCCAATTTCTGGCGAGATCATATCTTTTCCGGCACCATATTGTCAGTAAAATTTGACACTAAGTCGGCATCACTTGCATTATTAGTTCACAATGCAATCACACGATTATCTGTCACAATACTTCGTGTAAAATAGGTTCGTCTGTCTGTCTGTTAGTTCGTTTTGAGGAAAGAAAATGAAAAAAAACAACAGTGCATAGCACATTTGAGGACAATTGATGAGCATGACTGTGAATGTGTGAGTTATTTAATGACATTCACTTGGAAAAGAGACCATTACATTTCGGTAAATGAATAATATAATTAATATTGTTACGTGTGTGTTTGAATGTAGTCAGCTACGGATTTTCCACGTTTAAAGATGTTCCTGATACATATCACATTGAATGTCAAAATATGTACGTATTTAGTAGACAGACACATCAAACAAGGGCAATTTATTGCCAAAACAGGTGCCTGACATTCAGATGAACCAACATGTCGTTACACAATGCAGTAAAGTATTAATTTTATCTGTGAAACAAAGTGCATTTGACGACGACAACGAAGAAGAAGAAGATGATGATGATGGTGGTGATGATGATGACGATGATGATGATGATGATGATGATGATGATGATGTGCAAAAAAATATTATATATCTTTGAAACGCATCACAGCAGAAATGCAGTGCACGATCAAAAGTTCACGCCCCCTCTAACCCAAAATCCTGGATACGCCCCTGAAAATAACTATTGAATATTAGCCTATAATATTTTCACTGTCTACTAATTTGAACCCTGAACGCGGTCATTAAACATTTCAATGAGATTTGATAAACGTTTATATTACCAACAGGCCTAATTATTTATTACTCAATGACTAATATGGGGGTAGATCTACTTAGATAAGATAAAAAGAAACCAATTAAATGTTATCGGTGAGATATATTCGTTACACTGTTAATTATTGATGGTGTTTGGGCATCGCTCTCGTTTGGTATGATGTCAATGAGAGTGTACATCCCATACACCATCAGTTACGAACAGTGTAACTAATAATACACGATAATGCGGTAAATCGTTCGCAATATTTATCATTTTTTTCTGATTGCAGAGACATAGTGGTTGTTACTCAAAGAAAATGATGCGCATCAGTTTTTTATACTCGTTCTCACTATAGCATTCGTGGGTGATGAAAAATTCGGGTCTTCCATCATGAACTATCTTGTTTAAATTCGGGATCATACACTCTAATTTCACACTAATAATACTTATTTTTAATTAAAGATAATGTCTCTAATCGAGGTTTCCCCGTCAAATGCTTAATTTAATGGAATGTCTTTGCTACTGATTAATTCTGTGTTTATACCGTATAGACCAGAAATGGCGTTGACAACGTCGTACAGTATTGCTGACTAACGAGTGTAAACGTTATGTTACTTTTGCAGCATTATTGCTAATAATAAATGTCTTATAAATCCTTGCAATACACATTATTTCCACGCGCACGACAAGGTGCCCCGCTAACGCCGAAATGACGTTGATATGGCGATGACAATAAGCGGTATATTGCTATCGTAATAAAATTAATGTAATCAATCGACTGACCGTACATGTAGCGGGATCTGGTCAAAACATACTATGACCAAAACGTACATGGTCAAAACGTCCCAAATCATGGTCAAAACGTGCAATATCCTTGGTTAAAACGTTCTTAAAAGTTCACATAGTTTGCGTTGTATCGTTTTCCATACCGAATTTATCGCGTTGACATTTGTACGTAATATATTTTTGGATTCAGTATTGCTATAGTTGCTCATGCAAAGGATTATTGATTCAAATGAGAGATCTTTCGTTTGAGTTCAGATGCATAATATCGGTGGTCCTTTTGTGTGAATTTATTACTGAATGCACCACACAGTTTAATGCACGAAAGGATACATGAAATTCGTCATGTCAATACGACATTTCAGTTCCAAGGGCAAACACATACACACATAAAGTCCATTTGAAGTGACATTTTGTCGATACTATCAGTCTGAATACAAGTCGAATTCACACGAAAATATACTTTGTGTAATTGAACATTGAGGAATAACTCAACAGAGTCATGTCGAGAAATATTTAATATATAGACCTTGTCGCGTAGTTATGAATAAATATGAAATAAGAGCAGTTACACTTTAACCAATAAACCTTCTTGTTATCCTGTTACATGAACAGAGCATATTTTTACGTACTCAAATAATGTATTTCATAAACAAAAAGAAAACAAAGGTCGGTCAGCATAATTGTCAAATATTTTAAATTCATCAACTTTTAGTAGATTCATTGTCACACATTTCATCTGAACTACTGTGGTATTGGATTGTCATTAGTTTTAGAATATTAGTGAGACTAAATGGTCGCATGCATTTGAAAATCATATATAAAACTAGTTTAGTTGCATTGGGTAAAGGGTAAAAGAGAGGAAACTGCAAGAACCATTGTGGGGAAAGACATATGTAGAAATGCTTATGACTCGTGTAATATTTTAATGTTTTATTTTATATTCCTTACCAAACAAACTAACTACAATACAATATCAACGATTATGTAAGAAACCTGTACACCTGTTTCACACATAATGAAATGACATTTCAAATAGTTGCGTTCTTCTTTGCTCTCTCAAAGTCATTAACCAGTCATCTACCTAAATTGTCAGTTTACGCCTTGCTTGATAATGCTACTTCCAAATCAGAGCAGGTCTATGTGTTATGGGACTAATGACAGCTATGAAGTCTCAAGATCACATAAAGTGACTTTCTGATAATTTCCCAACGGTGGGATCGCAAATCCATAAAGATAACCAAATAAAGATATTACATGTATGTAATGTTCAGTTTAAGATGATATATACAAATAGTATCACCAAATATATAAATTCATTAAGATATATGCGCAAATCTGTACCGATTTCATTGTACAAGTGACATTAAGTTGGACGAATATTAACCAAAGTATGAATGCTAACTGTTAAACCTGTCGTTCAATGAAATATATGCCACTAATATAATTATGTTTGTTATATCTGTCTATTTTGCAGTGATGTGTTTTTGTGCAATTGAGAAGAAAATATTTCATTTACAAGAAAATCCATTCCAGCAATGTTGTGATGCACTCACAAGACATAATGAAAACACATTTTTTAATATTTTAATAGTTTAATGTCCTTGCTTTTGACGAGTGCCAATGCATGACAAGAATATATGCATTCTATATTTAATGTCGGGTTTGTTTGCAGCAACGTTAAGTTTAGATCAAACTTGAGACTATTCATCTGATTCCACATTGACACCGTTAATTCAAGCAAGATATGTAGATTTTCCCTTGTGAGATATTCCATTTACGTTCAGACGCCATATACTTCCTGTCTTCTGTTCCGCGTTATTTCTACCTCGCGCCTACGATTTAAAATGCCTCAGCTGCAATATGCCGTTTTTGTTTACGAAATAATGTTCTACTATTTTCACATTCAAGTCCAGTGTAAATGCCAATTCCATGCATGAACAGAAATCGTTCAAACTGTCATTTTGTAGGTTCATGCAAAAGTCGATGAACAATATGTTCGCTTCTCAGAGCATGTTCAAGATTCATTACAGTATGGTATTGTTGCTTATCAGATTTAACAATACAACTCATACATGTGTATAAAAGTGATTTTTTTCAGGCCAAAACGAATTTCAATATTTTGCGCTCGATGTTTGTTGAACAAATACAACCCA
This sequence comes from Congeria kusceri, assembly GCA_027627225.1. Taxonomy (NCBI): domain Eukaryota; kingdom Metazoa; phylum Mollusca; class Bivalvia; order Myida; family Dreissenidae; genus Congeria; species Congeria kusceri. The sequence goes on from CM051034.1 coordinate 31,584,741, forward strand.
GAAATACTTTTCTTATATCCACTGTACCACAGCAATTATAAAAGATGACGAAATGTTTTCACAGTATGATTATGTTCATCCACATAAACGAATTAGAACGCGTAAATAAATAATCAGGAAACTCTGTGCACTGTCATGCTGATTCAGCTATGCAGAATATATACTCGGTGACCATTTATTTAATTTAGTAACATAACTTGTACTAGACGTTATCAGATAACACCTTCATCAACTTATAAATTGCTAACTTGATTTTTAGCAAGATGGGTTACTTTTCACTATGCTGATTCATAAACATAAAAAATGAAACATGATATACATGTGACATACATGTACATTTGTTGCACTATGGAGCTGACATGAATATGATTTCTGATTTATGTAAACTTAAATATCCCTTAAATATACATTTTCTTCATAACTTCGAAACGTAGAGGACTAATGCTAGCAAGTACGTGGTTTAATATAAAATGTATAGTTGTATTAAGATATGTACGGACGTGTAATATGACAACATTGCAAGACCATCTTACAAACATCGAAATATGACATTATTTCGTTTTAATAGAGGAATATAAAATGTCACTGTGAATATCCTTTAAATTGTGCTTGAAATATTTATCAGATAGGAAAGATTTCCATAAAACACATCAACGTATGTTAATATGTTTTTATATCCATTGTCCTATTAGTTTTAAGGGACCTGCTCACATATAAGCAAATTGGCAATGTTCAATTTTTTTGTCATAAATCCCAAAAATAAAAATACATTCTATATAATCAAGCGAAATAACACAAATGACAAAGAAATATATTGGAAATACAATGTCTTTTGTGAAAAACCATCAAATCAGATGGCTAAAATTGTAAAGCGTTTATAACGCTTTTCATCGGTATTTTGGAAAGCACGTGTATCACTTTCATAGCTTTACAAATTTACCAGTATGGTTGTCAGTCAGAATGTCCGAGTGGTTACCGCGACAGAATTTGATCCCGGCGGTAGTACGTTCGAATTTCGGCGAAGGCTCTTATTTTAATATTAATTTTTTTCTTTATATAATATTTGTTTTAGTTAGTCCGAATTCTTTAGATATTGCAGGTAAGACATTTAATGTAATTTTTAAAAAATGCGAAAATCTGTGAACCAGTCCCTTTAATGTTCAGTCTTTAAGCGTGGGCCGTACATATCAATTTTTATTTTGTCTAGAAATGAGAATAAATGGCCGTATGTTTTATTGTTTCTGTCATAATACAAACTATTACAAAATTGTTTAGTCGTTACACACGTAAAACACTAGTACACATGCACGTTCTATGAAATAATACTTACGGTTTACAACTCTGACACTACATCTCCGGCAAGGGCAAGATACATTATTTTATTCAAACTTTTGTGAGACAAACAATAATTCAGATTTCAATAACCATGGTATATTTAACAGGTGTCTTAAGATGAAATTTTACCAAACATTAAATATAAAAGTAAAGAAACTACAGATACATCACCAGGGGAGAATCCCGTATAAGCATCCGCTGGTCTTTTATTTGAGAAAAGTGACCAATTGCCTATACAATACAGGACAATACGCACACCACTACACAAAACAAAGCAAGGATTAAAACTGGGGTCACCGTCTTGGAACGTTTTCTGGAAATCCCCAGATGCTGCATGTGAGAATGAATCTACGGAGAGAATATGATTTCAATACAGCAAGGGCACATTATGTTGTCATAGTTGCACTCATTCTGTAAATCACGAGATGCATAACCGCAAATGTGCCTGAGTCGCAAAGCATTATTGTATGAAATTACATGTCGAGAAAGACACCGCACGTTAAAATCCAACGAGACAAATAAATCATAATCTGCCATGATATGTTATTGTCTTTATAACGACATTTTGTTCTTTAAAGATTTCCGTCTCGAAATCGATTTTAGGGGAACATTGATATTAATTTCCTTAGCTGAGCAAACTTGAAAAATCTGCGGAAATTAAATTCTAAAACTAAGGAAGCATGCTTAGAGATGTATTCGTTTTATGGATAACTATCAATAATGGAGAAAGCCTATTCAAACATTAAATCAGCGCTCTGGGAAATAATGCAATTTCCGAAAGTATCCTTCTTCTTAATTCTGAAATTGGATTCTGTAAGATTCCCCGTGTTCCTGAATTGTGACGAAGAAAAGTAATCTCTACGACATGTCGAACGGAACGCCGTATTCATTGTATTTGACGAGTTGTACTCTCGAATAACAATGTAACATAAACATCAAAACATCATACAATCTGTGACAAACACATCTTCACCGATATGGCATGGTTTGAAATTACAATAAATGCCAAAGCATGACCAATCTTTGCGAAGGAAAATTAAGTAAGAGTGATATTTTCTCTAAAGACACGCGTTCTTTTAGACAGGGAATGCAAATGAACAGAGGGTTGACAACGATGTACTGGCAAAGTCTTAGAAATGTATTCATAAATATTCATTATTGCATTGCATCAATATGGGAACTTAAGTGTGTTTAGTTCATACATTGCTAGACAGAAGTACGTGGACGGACTTAAATGCTAATGTTTTTAATCAGAGGGCTATTTGTTTCTTTAAATTATTTTATCGTCTTTCCTCTCGAAATGTTTAATAAAAGTGCAAATTACTGTTGACAATGAAATATAACACAACTAAGTTTTAATTATGCTGACGTTATTACTTGTTCTCGTTAGTTAATGATCATTTTGTATTCAATCTTAACCAAAATTGCACAGTTTGTGTATGACCATAAAATCTTGGACGAGTTCGATAATGGACCCAATCTGGCCAGTAACATTAGAGTTATTGCCCCTTTTTCATGCAAAAAAAAGTGCAAAGTGCCCTTTTGCAACTTATAGACTTTATTTTCCATCCAATCTTAACCAAACTTTCAAAGTTTGTGTGCGACCATCAGATCTCAGCAGACGCCAAAAATGGGCCAGCTCGTATTGCAAACACCAGAGTTATTGCCCTTTGTTTATTAAAAAATATACAAAAATGGACATTATTCAGGATAGAGAGAGACATTTTTCATCCAATCTTCACCAATCTTGCAAAGTTTGTCTATTACCATGAGATTACAGTTTAAGTCGAATATAAGCAAGATCGGACCAGAAACACGAGAGTTATTGCCGTTTGTTTGTGAAAAAAATATGCAAAAATGGACATTATACAGGAGAGAGACTTCATTTTTCATCCAATCCTCACCAATCTTGCACAATTTGTCTATGACCATTAGATTAAAGGTGAAGTCGAATATAAACAAGCTTAGACCAGAAACACCAGAATTATTGCCCTTTGTGAAAAAATATGCAAAAATGGACATTATTCAGGATAGAGGCATTTTTTTATCCAATCTTCACCAATCGTGTACAGTTTGTCTATGAACGTAAGACTACAGGTGAAGTCGAATATAAGCATGATCGGGCCAGAAACACCAGAGTTATTGCCTCTTGTGTTTCGAAAAAAGCATCAACAAGTTATCATTGATTGGCTTGCACACACGATTTTTGATTCAATGTTGACCAAACTTACACAGTTTGCGCATGACCATACAAATTCATTGATAAAATTTGATTTCCAACAGTTGCAAGCCTTGCATGCAGTTATTTGTACATGCAACTTTGATGTCTTCAGAGCCTGCATTAACATCATATATCATCATTGGAAAGAAAATTATCAAAGAAAAAGCAAAACTTTTCCTTATAGCACAGCCATCGCAATTATCGCATTGCAATTAGTTTTTCAAAACTGTTTGCGAAACAGGCATCAAAATCTACTGTTTGTGCATTTTCCAGAATTGTCAATGACTTATTGAAAAGGGTCAGGTAAGAATATCGAGAAAAATATTTGAGAATCATTAACAAAAAAACGCACATCCACTACCCAACTCATACTTTAGTTAGCCCGTTGCACTAATCGATGTTTTAAATTAAAATTGATCTGACCCCCTCTGTGTATTGTTCTGATACCTTAATTTTCAAATCTGTCACAACAGTATGGTCTTCATCTATACCAGTTCTCAGGTTAGCGCTTTGGGCCATCATGGCACTCTTGTTTGACAGATTTACGCCCTTGTTTTAACTTTTTAAATTTTCTTTTAAGTTGTTCTTAAGTTTATCCTGAGCACCATTTTGACTGAAATAATTATGTCTGCATTTTTCATTTACGTTTATTTGCAAGGATTCATATAATGTCAATGTCACTTGCAGAAAGAACATTTCTGGGCATAATTATGTCACCTAATAGGGACAGCACTAGTTTATAACACCCTCGGCATCTTCATGATATATACTAGTAGTAGTGATTGCCCTTTCCATGATTCAGTGATTCCGTCCATACAATATGAACTTGATTTGACTGTTTCGTCTAGCATTAACACAGCTAAGAGCTTACTTCCATCACTTGGATACTTACACAGTTGTTGTGTGTGACCACTCCTAATCCACCCATATCATCCAACCTCACTTGTCCTTATTTGGACTTTGAATAATTCAAACGGGCTGTCAAGCACCAACTGGGGGCATCACCATGTTCCTATAAAGTGTTTTTCTTTTGTATTATTCAGATTATAAATGTTTTTTATCGCCCACCGAACAAGTATGGTTTTCTGTAATTCAGAATATAAATATTAGGATGTTTGTACCGCCAGCGGAAACATTTCTGTTTGGTTTTCTGTAATTAAGAATACAAATTCCAAGATGTTTGTATTGCCAACGGAATACTTTTAGTTTGCTTTATGTTATTCAGAATATAAATAATGGAATGCTTGTTCTGCCAACAGAACAATTTTAGTATTGTGTTCTGTTATTCAGAGCATAACTGTTAAGATGCTAGTTCCGCTTGTTATCATTTTGAAGAAATGATATGCCTGCTTATAATTTTTCTGTCAGAAATGATATGGCAGGTTATCATTTGATTTCAATGGAAATTCTGATTTTTCTGTAGGAAATGATACGCTGGCTTATCAAATTGATATGAATTGACATTCTGATTTTTCTGTAGGAAATGATACACTTGCTTATCAGCTTGATTTTCATTCAAATTTGATTTTTTTCTGTAAGAAATGATACGACAGCTTATCAACTTGATTTCCGTTTATATTTGAATCCAACAGAAATGAAGAAATGATACGCCAGCTTATCAACTTGATATCAATTGAAACTTTAATGTTTCTGTAAGAAATGATACGCTTACTTATCAAATTGCTATTGCATAAAAATTTGAATGTTTCTGTAGGAAATGATACGCCGGCTTATCAAACTGAATTTTATTCAAACTTTAATTTTTCTGCTAGAAATGATACGCCGGCTTATCAAATTGATTTTTATTCAGATTTTAAGTTTTCTGTTAAAAATGATACGCCGGCGTATCAAACTGATTTTTATTTAAATTGTTCTGTAATAAATGATACGCCGGCATATCAACTTGCTTTTCATTCAAATTAGAATTTTACTGTTGGAAATGATACGCCGGCGTATCAAATTGATTTGTATTCAGATTTTAATATTTCTGTTGAAAATGATACGCCGGCGTATCAAATTGATTTTTATTCATTTTTTTCTGTAAAGAAATGATACGCCGTCTTATCAACTTGCTTTTCATTCATATTTGAATTTTACTGTTGGCAATGATACGCTGGCGTATCAAATTGATTTTCATTCAGATTTTAATTTTTCTGTAAAAAATGATACGCCAGCGTATCATTTTGCTTTTTCATTCATATTTTAATTTTCGTGTAAAAAAATTAATACGCCGGCGTATCAAATTGATTGTTATTCAAAGTTTTCTGTAAGAAATGATACGCCGGCTTATCAACTTGCTTTTTCATTCACATTTTAATTTTCTGTTAAAAATGATACGCCGGCGTATCAAATTGATTTTTATTCAAATATTTCTGTAAGAAATGATACGTCAGCTTATCAACCTGCATTTAATTCATGTTTGAATTTTACTGTTGGAAATGATACGCCGGAGTATCAAATTGATTTTAGTTAAAAAAAAAAAATTCTGTTAAAAATGATACGCCGGCGTATCAAATTGATTTTTATTCCAAAACTTTTCTGTAAGAAAAGATACGTCGGCTTATTAACTTGCTTTTCATTCATAGTTGAATTTTACTCTTGGAGATGAAAGGCCGGCGTATCAAATTGATTTTAGTTCAAATTATAGGTTTTTCTTTCCTTTATTTGAATGAAACTATTTTGATTATTGTTTACAATGAGTTCAATGGAATGATGTGAATATACTCTAAAAATGACACTATGTTGTGATTTTCATATATACACTCCCAAAAAATGTGAAAAAATTAACAAAAATAACCATTAAAAAGTCGATTTTCTTGACTGTATTTTGGGAATGATTGGACTTTCCCTTTTTAAAATGGAAAGCATTCATAGTTGTTCATTTTCAAACCTATTGGAAACGTTGTCTGCGTCTTACTTGTTCTTTGTGAAGCCTAATGCAATAAGGTTGACGTAACTGCCAAGCCCTCCAATTTGTTAACCACCACTCGTTGTTTGGTAACAATATTACGTTGATAGTAAACATCTTGTTTGTTCTTTTAGTCCTACATCTCTCGGGCAACGCCAGAAACACGCTGAGGTTATTAAAGGTATCCCTACTTACGATGCGACTGGGGTTTCATCATCTTTTATATTCAATAATTCGTTCGGATTAATTGAATAATCAAAGGACAATACATTAATCTAGACCTCTTAAGATATATCTTAGAATTTTACACATTAACACAAGCACAAATCAGTGTTTTATTCACTAAGTGCTTGATTTTATGTATACAGGCATCATTATAAAACATCATTTGGTAATAACAGATAACAAGTCAAAATTACTCAAGGTGCAATAATTTAGTAAAAAAAAAAACACAATGTTTAAGTTTTATACATTCATAATAATCTGACAAAAGTGTTAACAACCTCCATAATGTTGTAACTGTCGCATGCAGATCGCCGTTGACGGACAACTGACTGACAACATTAGGTTTGACACGAAGAGTTATTACTCTTTGGAAATTGCGTTAGGTCTGCTGGCTGTCATAACAGTTATGGATTACTTCGAATATCATCTGGAAGAATAAGCCTCAGCGTGTTGAATATGCAATGACCTTTCTTTGTAAAAACCGAGTTTCTCGAGCGTTCTCGGGGTGTTATTGAATAGATTGTTTGTTGTGAACGAATCCAGTGTTTGGTACATTGGAAACGCCTAAGTAGTAGATTCTAGTTGCTAATGAACGATATTCGATCTGCCCAACAGCATGGCGTTGTTCAAACAAAACAAAAACATGTATTGATGACAATGCATTTAGATAGTCATATTCATTTAAAAAACTAAATGGAAGTCTGACAAATAAACGTTTTGAAGGATGTTGAATATATACATGGTCCTCGTGAAAAGGTGTGCTGACATATAAGCCGGCTAATAAACAATGTTGGAAACAATAAACCAGTTGTGATACTACTGCACTATGTTACACATACACAATACCAATGCTATATGTATGTATGGTATGATTCCTTCAATATTTAAATAGTATGATAACCGACTGATTATCATAAACTATTGAAACATGTCGAAATCGGTTAGAAATTTACCAAAGGTTTCACAAATTTGATAATGGCTTGTTTTAGCAAACGGGCGCTTATGGTTCGCATGCTTGGGGTATATGCAAACAGCTTTATAAGATAGTATTGCATACATAACCATTAAATATGGCAATCAATCGCAAGCTGCATCTACAAAAGTCACATATTCTTGCAAAACACTGATAGTTGAAGTGATTAAAAGTTTTAAACGGTTTTTAGTTTTATATAAAAAAAACTTTAAATACACAATTTACACGGAACAATGTCACATGTATTAATGTCTAGTTCGGGGAACTATCTACGAAATCAAATATTCTCTGCAATGAGTTGGATGAAAAGACAGTGTTGAGTGTAGAGCGTACTTCTGGCGATTGTTTTGACATTTGCACGGATACACAAAGCCTGTAAACCAATTAATGCATCTAATATTATCAAATGTTGCTAGTTTATTTCTTGATTATCGAACAAAGGCATATCTAGCTAATGTTTAAGATCACAGAATGATATTTTCATGCTTGTGGAACTTACGTTTTGTGTAATATCAATATATGATAATAAGGAAATAAGTTATTTTTTTAAGATATAATTGCCTAGGAGTGAAACACATATATTATTTGCATATAACATTAATTATTAGTTGTATATTTAAAATAAACAGCTCTGCTAGAGCTGTTATTGAAACTGTTTAATAATACATATTGTTACTAAAAATAGTAACAAATTCACGTCGATTACGGGCTGTTACTCGGCTCCGCTGAGCCGATATACAGTAATATATTTGGCCGCGGCCGATTTTTCGATAATCGAAGAGAATGCGATCGCGCGACGTCAACGACAACGAAGGGGATATTTAGTCAAAATTAAACGGTTATATCCGAAAATGCAAATACTGAATATTAACGAAAGTTTGTAGTTAAATTGATTAAATATATAGGATCTATAGCCTATGCATCTTTGAGTTTGAGAAGAAGAATCACTGAACACAATTTAACAGATCTGAAACTTTTACTTTACCTCAATTTCAATCCATTGCTCCCAACAATAAAAATCCAACAATACTGCAAGCACTTCCATTCCCATTTTCATGTATCCATAAGCCTTTATCATAAATGTTTAACAATCATGATATTAATTGCATGGTAACCATTCTGAACAGAAACACGATTTACGAAATCGCAATGACTGGTCAGAACGTTTGATTTTATTCCGATTCAAAGTCTCAAAATATACTGATTTTTATCCAACTGACACATTCTTCATTCAGAATTCGTCCATACACGATTTATTAAACTTATTGTAATGTATTTTACTAAAAATAAAAGCAAACACGACATAAGATTCGTTGTCACAACAAAACTGCGAGTCCAGCGAAAACTGGTTCGTTTCGTCACTTTTTTCTGTTTATAAATTACGTAATTCATTAGAATTGCGTCACGTATTGCGTAATTAGTTGAATGTTAAATAAAAGTACGGAATGTTTGTTTGGTGTTTTTGTTAACATTTTGTGTAATAAACAAAATAACATGATTCTTTTCTTGTGACAGGATAATATGTATTATAAACAATAATATACGGCATAGCTGGGCCGAGCGTCTATAATCGGCCCTAGCCGTATAACGGCCCTCGGGCCGTTATGTATCGGCAGCGGGCCGATTATAGACGCCCGGCCCAGCTCTGCCGTATATTATTGTCTAAATACAGTCATATACTGCATTGCAGGTCTTCATGTATCATGACACAAGCGATGTCACCAGGTGTTGCCTGTTTTTCAGCCTCGCTTTTGACACTCCCAAAACGTTGTCGATATTTATAATATGTTTTTGTATTTCACGTAAGGTTTCCCTTTCCCTTGGAATGTGCATTCAAGTATCCACTGGAACAAAAACAAGCTCTTTTCTTGAAGGTGTTATTTGAATAAGTCACTCTTACACTCTGACCACGCCCATGACGATAACTCATCGATTGACATCCTGAGTTATTTGTTGAACGGCAGCCGTGTTACCGACCTTGGCCATGGTAAACATTCCATTACCTCTAACAGGAACCAAAATACGTTTAAGTCGCTTTTTCTTAGTTACTATTTTTTTGTATGCGATAACTGGTGATGCCTATGAAGTAAATCAACATGTACTTTATTGTATATTTCGTTCTAACCAAGCGTGTTCGAACAAATAAAGTATAAAATGCCTTTCGTGAATAGGAAGCAGTTTTCAGACTAATTAAAATTATTATAGTTTATTAGAACTATTTCCAAATTATGAGGTATTAGATTCCATGGACAGCGGTATATATACGTAATAGAAATCCGCTCACCGGAAGCAAAAACAGCAACGTAAATGAAAATATACTGCGTTTCTTGAAACTAATTGATGATTTTGCAATCTGTAACTGCGGGGATACACGACATCATCAAATATCTTATCACTTGAATACATCTACGTTCGAATAAACATTCGCAGTATACCAGTAGCTCTCCTCCCCATTACATATATAGATATCTACGTACAGTACGTGATAGATTATAGTTCGCACCGAATCCATTGGTAAGGTCAGTGGAATGACCAACGTGTGTTATATTAAATCCTTTCGCGCAGCTAATCCTGACATGTTGTATGCATTAGAAAAGAACCGACTAACAGACGGAAAACTGTCAATTTCCGCATTTTTGTCACCGATTCCAAGAAAAAAAGAAAACATAATATACAATGGTGTGAACTGACGTGTACTTGACACAAAACCATATTCGAAACAATGTGTCGTTTATGAAGAACATGAACTGAAATAGAAAAAAAATAAATACATAGCGTTCGGAACGCTTGTCGTCGATAATATTTAAAACACGTGGATGACTTGCATAGCGTTAAAATGCTCGGAGACTTATGCAATCCCTTTTGGCCTCGTGGTAACCGTGACAGACATTTGATCCGGATAAGGTGGGTCAGAGCTTCTTTTTTTTTTTGCTTTTATTGACAGAGAATATTTGGGTTTATTAATAGATGCTTAATTTTGAAGTAAAAAAACATTTCTTAACATACATACAACAGATAAAAACAATATATAAATACTGGAAAGGCCTTTAATAAAATAATATAGACATGTGTGTGTTTTCAATAATCCAGTGCATACATAACAACTGATGGATTCAGTGTCATAAACTATGAACGTCTAGCTGCTCTAGCAGTACAAACCGCTTAGGCACAACTCTTGGTGCTTACATGTTCAAAATTTTAAATCATTTGAACCTCAGTGGTTATTGGAGCTATTTTCATGTTATGAATACCTGTTTTAATTTACAAATCTGTGGTTCTTTAGAGACAGAGAAAAGGTAAATACTTAAGGTCTTCCACTGTAAATTCTCGATTGACAATAAGTTCCATTAAGTCACGACAACAGAACTGAAACAATTATATCGGTTTATTCGAAATGAAAAAAACAAAAACATTTTCTAATGATTTCAAATTGTTTATTCTTAATCTCTGCACACGGAAGCCGCATATTAAAATTTGTTGCGTTGTTTTTGCGTTGTTTTTTTCCAAATTTTAACGAATGCCTTATCGGCAAAAAGTAGTGATTGCATTAGACGGCGTGTACTATATGCAACATATGAAATAAAAACTAATGTAACAGTTATAACAAGAGCACGTGATGTTGGTATTTAACATTGGACATGATTGTTCCTATGAAGAGTCACGTTTTTGGCAGTAATACAATACATTGTGTTGTTTTTCTATTGATCAAAACTCGGTTCTATGAAGCAGGGCAAATATTTAATTCATTTAATTAAACTTGCGATACGTGGTTATTCCCGCAACCAGCACAACTGTCAAACTGACAAAAGAGCTGTTGAAAATGACATTCCAGTTATGGGGATTAAAATTTAATAATGTTTAATTATATTAAAGATGTTCGTTGAAGCTTCCCGTCGAGACGAATATTCTGATCCATAGAAAACATCATTTGTAAATTAAGTACATTACCAATGTGCTTAAATCATATTGTCAAATCGTAGTTCAACAATATTATAATATTATATATTTATTACAAAATTTTACAAAATGTTTTTTCTAGAAATTCATTAATGCTGAATGTGATAATGGATCTACGGAGACATTATGATTTCAGTAAAGTACGGGCATATGTTGTTGTCATATTTGCAATCCCTCGGTAAATCACAAGATGCATAACTGCAAATGTGCATGAGACGCAAATCATTATTGTATGGAAGAACAAATGTACATCTCGACAAAGACACAGCACGTTACAATCCTACGAGACCGATCAATCATAATTTGCTATGATATGTTACTGTCTTTATAATGACATTTAGTTCTTTAAACATTTCCTACTCAAAATCGATTTTTAGCGGAGCATTGATATAAATTTCCTTAGTTGAGCGGACTTGAAACAATCTAAGTTAATTAAATTCTAAAACTTCGGAAGCATGCTTTAAGGAAAACTATCAGTGATGAAGGAAACGTATTTAATATATTTCATCAACGCTCTGGGAAATAATGCATTTTCCGAAAGTTCTTTATCATGATTCCGTAATACTATTATTACTGAAAAGTTAAAGCAAGGTCTTATACATTTGTAATCAAGAGTTGTACTCTTATTGTACGTCATATAATATATGACAAACACACGATCTTCAACGATATGACATGTATTCGAAGTACAATAAATACCAAAGCATGACAATCCTTTGCGGAAAAAAAAAGGATTCGTGATATTTTCTGTAAAGACACGCGTTTCTTTAGATATAGAATGAAATAAAGAGGTTATTGGAAATGTCTTTGGTAAGGCACGCAACTCAGCACGTAACAAGTGCTTATTTACATGAGCTAAAATGCTCGAAATAAACACTTACGATGAAGGGAAATATATAAGCAGTCTTATGGTGGATAGAAGGTAAAAACGTTGGTATAATACACAGTTGATCACTTTTCAAATAGATTTACAGGCCATGTTGATAAACAGTTTACATAGTTGACATTATTACCTACTTTACTAAATAAATGATAATTAGACGTTTTTAACTGTTTACCACTTTGTTAAAACAAGCTCCTCCTAACAGGCAACATTTTGTGATGTTTCACGGTTTTGTTTCGTTATTTTGCCCTCATCATTATCCAAAGGGGAGCAGCCTGTGCAGAACGTTTCGCAATGTAACTTTATGGTAACACTGACTGCTACTGACTGTTAAAAGCAGGACCCAGACTAATGATTGTTCTAGTTTGTAGTTGTGAATCACAACTATCGTTATGTTAGTTTTCAAGGAAATTAAAACAATTAAATTTGATATTTTATTTATTATTGGAAGTAAGTAATAAAACAAATATTTTATAGTCATTTGCGAACAGTCAACGTTTTTTCCTTCAGTATCGGGGGCAACATTTCCAACTGTTGCCCTCGGCCTAACGGACTCGGGGCAATCGTTCAAAAGTTGCGCCCCCCCCTCCCCCCCTCCTTCTAATTCAGGAAAACAATTTGACTGTTTCCAAATGCTAATGAAATATCTGTATAATGTTTCATTTGGGAATAAGAAAGTTTTTTAAATTATTGTAGTTTAAAGCGTTACAATGAGTATCATTGTTTTATACAATTGTTTTATTTGTAAGAACACTATTATAAATTCCAGTTAAAAGAGACTATGACTAGGAAATGGGCCTCAAATGATAATACCATAAGTGTAAACACGTAAACCATGAGTTTGCAAACAAAATAATTGGCAAGATGTTCAGTAGTTAGCAATAAGTCTTAACATGCTCAGAATGTTTACTTGTAATAATGTTGTATTCAGATCGTGTTGCTACATTATTGAAGATTATTATAAGACATTGACTGTTTTATGCTATGATAACAATTTGCTGATGCTCATGGGTCATTTTGACCTAATGCATTGCGTGCATGTATGTTATATTTGATTGAATAAAGTCTTCTTCTTCTATAATAATACGTTGTTGTTTTTTCACATATTGCAATGTGTTGTTGCATGTAAATTTACCACCACTTTACCCTACATAGAGTGTACATTTATATTCAGGAGAGCGTGTACATCTACTCCCAAATGTTTGGTGTTTTAGTTATACAAATGAACTTCTAATTTATACTTTTCCAATACTAATTTTGGCTATAGGGAGATTGCAGCATTAACATATATGCTGATACTAGTACAATGATGTGAGCTATTCAAATCATGCAAATGATTTATTTACGCAATCTATAGGTCTTAATAAGTATGCTATACAAATCTACATGTTGTAATAGGGATATTGCAGCATTAACATATATTCTTATTCTGAAAAAAATCGACAATTGTACAGCAAAAACACAACAATATAAATAACATTAATCGAGATTCTGATACATATAGTATAAAATACAATTTTTTGTTATTCCCCTGTTAAACATGACAAATGCAGCTTTTTTATTAAAATAATATTTTAAAACACATATATAGTATGCCGGTAACTAGAAAGCTCTGAGGGAGCGCTATGAAACTCATTTCCTGATACAGCATAAACATGCAATTAGCACTATCTTCCAAAATAAAGAATCATTACTTTCATTTGGAAATGCATGCCTATTATGCGTTCTTACTTATGTTCTTAGGAAATGTAAAAATAATAATAATGGTACCTCTAAATCTGAATTACTTCATTTAACAGTTATATGCATCTGAACTCGAATATCAGACTTTTGTTTTAATTAATATCGCTTTAACATGAACGAATCATTTTGCTACTAGCCTTATAAAATAATTGTTGCCATATGGTACAACTAGACACCAGGGGCATCAGTTACAAGAAAACATTTTAATATCTTTACAATGTGAAGCAACACTTATATTCTACATATTCATAACATGCACCATAGCTCAGATACCTGACTATTTTTAAATTTTCCAGATGGAAACATGAATTTCCAAGTCGGGAAAAATTCGCTTTGTTTTCACTCGGTAAAAACCAGAAACTTTGAAAACAGATTGCTATAAACTGACAAGATTTAAAACAAAAATGAAAAGTAGAAATTAAGAGTCATATGTCCTTAACATTTTTAGACAACTCACATGTTTGTCACTTTAAAAACACTGTGCAGTGATCAATTATTCTATAAAGGACTGAAAGTGGATTTTTATGCTATAAAAAGCATTTATATTGCTTTCAATAACAAGACAGAACATCTCCGCATGATTTGTTTCTTAATATTTATATGTATTTGATAGAAGTGCTTTCTTATATTGCATTACAAACATGCTTTACGTGCATTTTCCAGCGCACATTCAAATTGTATTTTCTTTTAACAACGGGGATTAGTTTATGTGTTACTTTTGATGGTGTCAGTCTCTAATATGTATTTGAACAGTACACACATTCTACATGACATTTTCTATGAAATTTCAACAGGCTACGCAATGGCGTGATAAAGGTGAAATATCGGTCAGATATCTTCATCAGCGTAAGTGTAGCTTAGTCAGTTACGACTAGTACTTAGGGATGTATATGTAAATATTTCCATTTATTTTTGCCAGTATATATTGAACATGATGTTACGGTTATTTGCAGTTTTCTTATACATGTGTGCTAGTACCCAGGCGTATGACATCAGTTATAGTTTCAAATACGATATAAGCGATCCATTCTTAGCAATCTCTATCTCTAGCTTTTTTCCAGAAATAATACTGTGTTTTCAGCAAAGCTTGATGGGCCAAGGAAATAACACAAATTCGGAACGTGCCACTAATCCGGACAGTTTGTGCTGTATACCGTGTAAATGTGACGATGCGTGCTTTGAAACGGGAGACTGCTGCTACGACAAGCTACTCAACCAGGAGAGTTTCAAAATAAACACGGACTGTAACACTACTCGGTGCGACGAAATGAAGGATAAATCATGTGTGCATACGCATACAATCGATGATTCATGAACAAGTCCTACCTGTTGGTGCAGTCATGCCCGTCACAGTATCAGCACAGGCATGTGCGCGGCAGATGCCTTAATCCATATCCCGGCAGTATGTTGGACATCACGCCGGTATACATAACTGAATCGAACACCCATTATAAAAACTTATTTTTTTGCATATTGTAATGGTCTTGACGCTGATGCCCCTTTGCACCCTGGGCAATTAAAAAAGACTGCAATATCGCTATAGATTTTCAGGAATTGATTTACGTAGGCAATGACTACAGTATAGAAATACGGACAGAGTATTCCCATTGCGAAGAAATCTGGGAGCCTCATGAAGGCTTAGACAGTTTTACAAATTTTAAATCCAGCTGTGGCCAGGGTCACCCGCCAGATATTGTTAAGCTCTGTACTGATCCGTCTAGTGCAGTCACCATGCCGTTTTATGCGAATGGACATTTGTACAGGAACGTGTACAGTGTCGAATGCCATGAAGGCATTGAACTCGAGTCTTAATTGTACATACAGATGTTTGTCCAAGCCAGCGGGTCATTTCATATCCCAAAGACATTCAGTTATATTTTGAACGTCAGTAGATATTATATGTTGGACAATCTACTAACTAATCAACAGAGTGATAATTGTTCTAATGGACTGATGTATGTGCCTGCAGCAGTGAGTAAAAACGTAGAAAAAGGTAGAAATATATGTAGTTATTTCATAGTCGTTTCGGGAAATTTAAAACTGTAGTCACCTGGTGTCAACAATGATTTTTGAACTGTTGAACGAGGCCGAAAATTACAAACCTAATCCCTTAAAAACTTTATTTTAATTCGAATTGTATTATATCAATTTCTTTATATATATAATAAATATATTAATAAAACTAATTAACATGACACCAATACGAGAATTTAACTCTTTCCTCAGTTTTCGGGACTTTTTTGTTCGAATTTACCGGTCGACAGTGACGTTATTTCACAAATATAGACTAGCATGTGTGCGCATCATTCTGCACATGAACGAGTTCGTCTGACCGGGTAGCAGTCAAAAATATTTAAGGACAACAGTCGAAAATATATAATTTATTTATCATTTATATAGAGAGATAGGTAATAATATCAATTATTCTCATTAAAAATGCAAATGAGTATTGTTTAATGTTGTCAATAATTAGACGGTCAAATATTCGCAAATTAATGTTATATGAATTGTTTTAGTTTTTTTTTATTTAAAATGTTTATTTTGTTTGAATGTTTGGATTTTTCGCCGTCTTTAACAGTATTTCAGTCATATCACGGCAGTCAGTTAACCTACTCACACCTTTCCTGGGCAAGCTTAGCCGATCTAAGCGGTTTACCAGTACTAAATGCACATAAATCTGCCAGAAATTGACAACTGCCCCTCTTGAATCAGAGTTAAGGGGAGAATGGCCGTAGAAATAATTCCATGACCAATCGCCACACAAGTTATGTGGCCGGGCTCACGATCCCCGGATTGACAGTACTTCGCTCTACCAACTGAGGTAGCCGGGCCATGTTCATTGGATAATGCAATTATATTATATTATAACCACATTAATATTACATTAAACATAGCATTTATTAACCAGTCCTTAATAATTAACACTGATTCATTATGCAGTCCATCTACCAAACTCCTCGTAGCGGGTACCTCCCCTGTCGGTTAACCACTGCCGCCACAAGTAAAATCCTGATCTGTAAGGATTAGGTGTTTGTAACTTTTACTTATTTAATGCAACTCATTGCACTTTTATACATAATCGGGCGTTTTTATATATTGTTTGCAGTCAATAATGAAAAAGGGAAAATAAAAAGAACATTTGTATCGATCATCATCATATGGTTTGGTATGTCGTCATGGATTAGATTAGAGCTATGCTCGAAAACAGTCAAATCTCTGCGCGGAGGTTGCCCAGCTACATGTCGATTCTCTATGTGGCAATATTATTACGCGTAGGTTACACATGTATTTAAGTTTGCTGGCTTAGAATTGTGCCTTAGAATTGTTAAACCAGAAAGCCATTATATTTGTAGAAATTTCAATTTCATATTCAATTAATTTGCAACCATACACTGAATACTAGTATTAAAACTAGAATTACGTTCTACACCTTCATCGATACGAACCAAAGGTTATAAATACATTTAAAATGTACGAAAATGAACGTACTTAGTATTTAAATGCAAGTAATTGCATTTTGCACTTCTCGACCAGTAACTCATTGTACACGTAAACCCATTCTCAGACGTTGAGCAACACTTGTGAAAATCAGTGTTTCATAATTGTTCCCTGCTGCATAGGTGTAAAAAGCTTTTTGATGTTTACAGTTGAAATAACTGTGTGTCTGACGATTCATTTTTATTAGCCATACACACTGTAAATTTACAGCATCGGTGTCTCCAAAGCACCTGCTCGGTGGTGGAGATATCAATCGGTGACATGTGTTTAAATTAGTGAAAACGATCAAAGGTGTACCCCTGGAGTACCGTGTGGAAGCAGTCCTTAGCACAGAGGACAAACGCATACTCAATGTTTATCAATTGGAAGACGAAATATTGCACAACGTTATTGGTGATGACAAAGTCCTATGTGCACAGGAACACATTTATACCTGCATATATACCGACGTAGTTATTATCACATTCCTTTTTGTGACGAACACAAATGTTTTACTTGATGTTGAAGAAGTATTTCGACGATATCTTAAAGCTCAATAGTAAAACAGTCCAGACGAAATACCCGTTTTTGTCCGAGTGAGTGACACTTATTTTTCAAAACCCAAAACTTACGTCGAATATAGATCTCAAAATTCAACATTACCATGCACTGGGGGCACAGCAATGGACAACATTCAATTATGTAACGGTTTTATATTCGACCACTATTAAGAGAAGTATGATAAAACGGTTTTTGTGCACAATATGTCGTTTTCTCAAAACTAATTCACTCGTAATACCGATATGCATGCTGCAACGCGTGTCTACATATGTCAGTCAACATACCTAGAGAGCTTACAAGTCACGCAAGGTGTCCTGTCACACAGTGCAAGTCGTGTACTGAATCATCGCATTATCGTGCGGGTAACCTTAATAGCATTAATTGTGTCGTTTCAAATATGTGTTATTTAATATTGTGAATAGTTGGCCTTTCTCTACGATGTGTGTGCGTGAGTGCGTTTTTGTTCGTTGTTTTCTGAGACTGCATTGCACACAATTGTGCATGAAATCTTCTAAATAAAATGCATATGTAACAGGAGTACAGTTATATGTATATGATGGTGTGTGAGTGAAGTGTGATAGGTATTCAGTGTGAAATCTTGATTGATGACGTGTTCGTTATCCTAACTGGTTCCGAACACATGTTAACGTTATCATCATACCAAGCTATCAAGTAAATTACATGTCAATTTAATTAACAAGAAACCCAGCACAATCTAATGATTGTCCCCAAGACCTTCATTGTGTTACATTTTGTATTCTGCACATGAAAATAGCTTTTATACTTTACCCAGATTGATAATAAATGTGTTTTATTACTGAATTACAGAATTAAAAAGTATTGACAGTGAATTATGCATAAAATATATTGCTTTAATGCAGTGTTTGTTTGTATTTTTATTAATTAAAATGATTATATATGCAATATATGTGCATATTTTATGTTTTAAATATTACAAGTTTTATTTACTAGTATAAAACATATCTGCATATGTGTGTGCTGGGTAATATACGCTGTAAAAAACAACTATACCAGTTGTGATGCTACTGCATACATTTACCTATATCAAATGCATAGATAATTTATCTCCATACTTTTGTGCTGGATAATATACACTGTAAGAAACAACTATACCAGTTGTTATTCTTCTGCATACGGTTACATATATCATATGCACACACATCTGCATACTTTAGTGCTGGATTATATACACTGTAAGGAACAACTATACCAGTTGTGATGCTACTGCATACCGTTATCTATATCAACTGCACACATATCTGCATACTTTTGTGCTGGGCAATATACACTGTAAGGAACAACTATACCAGTTGTGACACTACTGCATCGGGTTACATATGCCAAATGCCAATGTCATATGTATGCTTGATATGC
This sequence comes from Congeria kusceri, assembly GCA_027627225.1. Taxonomy (NCBI): domain Eukaryota; kingdom Metazoa; phylum Mollusca; class Bivalvia; order Myida; family Dreissenidae; genus Congeria; species Congeria kusceri. The sequence goes on from CM051034.1 coordinate 31,604,419, forward strand.
TTCCTTAAGAGCTCCGTTATCGAATGTTTTATACGTTATATGTTTATGCGTGCAAACGGAAGTTTTGGGTTAGCATGCTTTGTGTATATTTCAACACGTTACTAATTATAAGATAGCATTGTATGCATTGCCATAAATTAAGAAATTACGTCGTCTGCTGCATCGAAGAAGTCACATATCACCAGGAATTTCATATATTGCCAAAAACGATAATTAAAATGTTCAATTTCAAACGCAAATTTAAGTACGTGAGGCTAGTACAAGCGATGTGCAATTTATAATTGATATACCAATGCAGAATAAAACCAGCAGATAAGCTTACGCTAATTATTTGCAAAACTTTTTTTGTTTTATTATCCCATTTATACGAAACTAACATGGACCATTGTCAAATATAATTACTGTCTAGTTCGGCGAACTTTATGCGTTATCAATGATTATCTTTACAGTTTGAAGCAGAGACTGTTTTAGGTGAACAAAGTAGTTACTAGCGAATGTTAAAGCTTTGATACACAAACCGTGCTAACCGAATAATGCATTTACTTTCATCAAGTGTTTCTCGTGTATCAAGTCTGTTATCGAAAACACGTGTTTCTAGCTCATGTTTGAGGTCTGAGAATCCTTGTTCATTTTTCATGCTTGTAGAATAGACGTGTTTTATACTAGCTATGCATTACAAATACGGGAACATGTTCGTTTAAAAAAGATGTAATTGCCTTTGACTAAGACGCAAAATTTAATGTCATTCCCACATCAATAATTGTATATTTGTAATTAAAAGCTCATCTACAGCAGTTGTTGGAACATTTAAATACAGTCATTGAGTTCAAACTGTAAAGCTGTGTGCTGCCTGGCATGTCTTCATGTAATATGACACAAGCGATGACACCTTAGCCAACCCAATAATAAAGTGTGTATCTACGATCTTATAACAGATATGGACTATCATATAGTGACATAAATACAATTAACAAAATAAAGTTAATTAACATATATATCAGTTTAAAATGGAATAAAAATTAAGAACAAACATTGCTTGTAAATTCACAATAAGCTTGTTTTTCATCACCAAATAGTTTTCGCCTGTACAAACGGAAACTCAAATACATGTATACGTTGACTTAACAGTTGGTTTAGAGTACACAGCACTAACGTTGACTTAACAGTTGGTTTAGGGTACACAGCACTAATAAACGATGCGAAAGTCGAAACTAGTACTGGTTGATATATTCCGTGTTGAAATGTTTCCTTCGTGCAGGGCCGGCTAGCTCAGTTGGTAGAGCGCTGGACTACAAATCCGAGGATCACGGGTTCGATTCCCAGCCCGTCCACATAACTTGTGTGGGGATTGGTCATGAAATTATTTCTTCGGCCATTCTCCCCCTACCTCTGATTCAAGTAGGGCAGTTGTCAGTTACTGGCATAGTGCACTTAGTACTGGTAAACCAGCTTACCCAGGAAAAGTGTGAGTAGGTTAACTGACCGCCGTTATATTACTGAAATACTGTTGAATACGGCGACAAATCCATACAAACAAACAAGATTCCTTCCTCATTTTTATGTTCTTCTGTTTGCTTTCAAGTTTAATTGTCATTTTAATCTGCTTATTTTGAAAATAATTGATATGCAAAATCGTACATACACCCTTTAATATAGATTCTATAATATATAAGATTACGAGCAGGGGTTTAGCTTCGGTAGATGTTCTTCAGATTCTATAATATATAAGATTACGAGCAGGGGTTTAGCTTCGGTAGGTGTTCTTCGTGTTTTCCAGCCTAGCGGTTAGCTTCCCCAAACATTGTTGTTATTTAGAATTCTGTTTTTCGCACCTGTACTAGATAATTAACCAATCCGAAAATAAATAACTGTGACTACAAATCCTTTCGTTCCATTTCGATGATTAAAACAACACGCGTGTGTGACATTGCGTCAGCGTGATACAAAGTTTACGCCTTAATTACATCGTTGCATGGATTGTTATACAGCTCGTAAAATAGGAATGTACGTGCAGCTGGTTGTTTATTAATGCGTCGTCACTCCCAGAAAGCCCTTAATATGAGTATTGACGTCGACTTTTGGATCACAGGCTAGGTCAAATTCTGCTTCTATAATTGCACTGGCACATGTGTGTATAAAGTTGTTCCTTATTAAGTAAATAAGTTTTTCTTGTGAAAAACACCTTTGCCGAATGCAGTAAATACATGTATTATATTTAAATAAAGCAAACTGCTTAAACCACCAAATCAACTTCTAGTATTTCAGAGTTAATGTCATAGTATGAATAATCATGGTAAACATGAGTATTAACTAAAATTGAATATATGCTCTTTCTAGTAATCACTGGCACAAAATGAGCTCTTTTCTCGAAGGTATTATTTGAATGAGTCACTCGGTCATTCCGACCACGCCCATCACGATAACTCCTAGCCTGCCACCCTGAGCTATAGTGGTACCGACCTTTGTCCATTGCAAACATTCGTTCGCCTGTAATAAGAACCAGAATCCGTTAAATAAGCTTTTTCTGTGTGGCTTATAATTCCCTTGTTTTGTAGTAGTTTTATGTTTTCTATGTTTGAGATTGATTGCATTCACTTACAACAGTATGTCTGCATCAAACACAGATGCCATCTCGATGTATGCAACGTTTACCGCGATTGTTTAAGCATAACTTTGAAGTTATCGGCTTGAGACAGAATTACAGCGATTGTAAGCACGATGTTTTCTCTCTGTATAATATACTCGGAATAACCACACGTCACATGCCTTGAATTGTCTCTAATATATATATATATATTTGAAGAAAACTGTAATATTGGCAAAGGTTTACATTGTTATCGAAAACACAGTAGAAAGTGTCTGTCGTCCTACGATATATTGTGTTCATAGTTAGCACGTTTGACACAGTAAACAGTGTTTAGTTTACATGTAAAACTGTCGAAGGTAATACTGAGTCATCAGGCGCAGCGATCAGAACATTCGCCTTTTGACCGTTGGTTCGTAGGTCCTGTGTCGCCTCAACGGTTCTATTTTAATACATATGAGGCCTGTCGTGGGAAAACCGGGCGTAATGCACGTGCGTCAAGTGTCGTCCTGGATTAGCCTGTGCAGTCCGCACAGGCTTATCCAGGATGACACTTTCCGCTGTTATAGTAGTTTCTGTTTCAAGGAAGTCTCTTCTAAACATAAATCCACTGTAAACGGAAAGTGTCGTCCCGAATTAGCCTGTGCGGACTGCGCACATGCATTAAGCCCGGTTTTCCCACGACACGCCTCATATTCTTTAATACGTAGCATGTTGCAAAACGTCTCATCAAAACCTAAATAACGAACAGTAATTCACAATGCAAGCTAGACTATATTTCAGCTAAACTCAAACATGGTTTTTCTGGGTAGTTACATATACGCTGAAGAATTGACATTGATTACATTTTATTTAGTAACAGATATATCTTACGGAAATCCGCTAACAGGAAGACATAGCAGAAACAGCTACATAAATGAAATATACTGAGTTTCTTGAAATTAATTGATGCTTTTACAATCTGTAACTGCAGCGCAACACGACATCAACTTATATCTTATCACTGGAATACAGTTACGTCCGAATAAACATTGGCATAATATACCAGTTGCTCTCTTCGCCCAATGTATGGGTTTGCATGTATTACATACATACGGACAATGGAATGACAAACGTTTGATATCCTTTATTCATGTGCCAATCTCATGCCCACTAAATGTTGATATAACTTTATATGTTCATTTTAACGCCATACAATGCATACATAACAATCAATGCATTCGATATAAAATATTATGAAACTCCCGCTTCACCAGCAGTAGACAAGCTCATATGCTACAACTCGTGGTCCTTACTTCACTAGCAATAGGGAAGCTCATATGCTACATCTCATGGTCCTTACTTCACCAGCAGTAGAGAAGCTCATATGCTACAACTCATGGTCCTTACTTCACCGGCAATAGAGCAGCTCATATGCTACAATTCATGGTCCTTACATCACCAGCAGTATAGAAGCTCATATGCTTCAAATCATGGTCCTTACTTCACCGGCAAGTGAGAAGATCATATGCTACAACTCGTGGTCCTTACTTCACCAGCAGTAGAGAAGCTCATATGCTATAAATCGTGGTCCTTTAGCCGGGCACGGCTAGCTTAGTTGGTAGAGCGCTGGTCTATCAATCCGGGGATCGTGAGTTCGAACCCCAGCCCGGCCACATTACTTGTGTGGGGATTGGTCCTGAAATTATTTCTACGGCCATTCCCCCTACCTCTGATTCAAGTAGAGCAGTTGTCAGTTACTGGCATAAGTATGTGCACTTAGTACTGGTAAACCGCTTAGATCGGCTAAGATTGCTCCAGAAAGATGTATGTTAACTGACCGCCGTGATGTGACTGAAATACTGTTAAACACGGCGAAAGATCCAGACAAACAAACAACTCATGGTCCTTACTTTTTCACGTATCATCCTCAGTGGACATTGGAGGTCTTTGAATGTTACGTCAATAACCTGCTTTAATTTGCTTTCTCGTGTTCTTTAGATACAGAGAAAAGGTATAAGACTTAATGTCTTCCACTCTAAATAATCGATTCCACTGTAAATAATGGATTGACCATGAATATCATGAAGTCAAGGGAATAAAATATAAAACAATAATGTTTTATTATTAATGCCTAAGTTTTTTTTTTTAATAATTTCAAATTATTTAAACTTAGTTTTTGCACAAGGAAGAAATTATTACTATTTTCAAAATTTTATAAATGCGTTCACTATCGGCAAAACGTAAACGATTTCGTTCGATAGCATGTACTAAATACAAATTATATGGAGAATTATAACTAGGATAACAATTATAACAAGTGCACGTGATGTTGGAATTTGACCGTGGACATGACAGTTTTTGTGAAGAATCACGTTTGCGTACATAATACAATACACTGTGTTGTTTTTCTATGTATAAAATGTCGATTCTGAGAAGGGGAGGAAATATTTAATTAAGCAGGGGATACGTGATTATTCTCGCATCCAGCAAAACTGTTAGAATGACAACATTGCTGTTGAATATGACATTCAAATAACGGGATCACTATTCAAGAATATAAAAAAGTTCGTTGAAAGCATTCTGTCGAGACGAGGATTATGGATATAAAATATCATTTGTAAAAGTGTATCCACAGTGTGTTCAAATCATTTTGTCAATTCGTAGTCCAACGATAAAATAATTTTAAATTTGAAAGGAAAGCAACGTTTTTAATATGAAAAAGCATAATGTGCACTGTTGATCACAACGTCATTGGAGAATAGTACGCAGCATCTAATTTATATTAGAATCGTATGTGTGTATTGGATGAGCCGTCAACAATAAATGTGACTGCAAGTTTCACCAGGATCGCTCGACTTCATTGACGTACATGTATTTTTGTGGCATTAATTTAATCTGTATGTTAGCTGTATAAATAACTGTTAGAAGTAAACGGTATTGTGTAAAGAGATATTTTCTTGCATGGCTCATGTATACTGTAATTGTTCAGAACTGATATAATACATAATGGATAAGATATCGTACTTCTAGTTAATTAAATTGCCACTATTAATTGAATTTTCCTTTGATTCTGAGAACAAGACATAATGAAAACATACAAGGAACACGTAACTACTATCGGCAAAATGTCCACTACTAGTAAGGCCATACCAGTTTGATTCTATGTTTAGCGTCCCCGGGCTGATAGGTTTTTGGATGCCAGAACGAATAAAAAACATTTTTGACAATATGAACAATCGTTTGGAAAACGATTACCGGGGTAAATATGCTTATAACGACACTCTTGGGATCATTTCTTTATTTTATATCTCATTTAATGAATGACATTGTAAATGTTGGTAATGTAATGGATCCTAGTTCAAGTTATAGTTTTTGAATGAATAGTGTTGGTCGAAATCTTGCATTTGGGTAACGTGTGTCACATGTGGAATAAGTTGATGATATTCCATAACTCTGATTTGGAGTCTTGCATTTTGTCAGTAACTTACCATCATATATATCTAAAGCACTTTGAATTGGTATGTTTTGTCTTATTACTATTTTGTATTGTCCTTTTAAGGACATATTTTCAAAACTGTACCCATCCAATTTTAAAACATTTGTCTATGGTTATGAAGATGTTTGTTACTGTTTCTATTCTTTGATGTAAATTTCAAGGTTTGTCAATACCTATATAATAATATCTAACTTGACACTGATCTTGGGAAAACAATGACATAATGTATGTGTTTTACCAGTATATAAAGGTAAAGGTAAAGGTAAAGGTTTATATACATCTTCAGCCGACTTTCACATTTACCAAGCCATGCATAAGTTGTGAAAGAAACAGAGTTTTTTTTTCGACTCGTTGTATTGTTTTTTCCTGCCTGGTTGGTAGGTTTCAATAAATCATGGGGACACTAAACATAGAATCAGATTTTGTATGGCCTAACTTGAGTTCGTCGTATGGTATTGAAGTATTGATACAAGTATGGCAATTAGACACGATTAGGCTAAGAAAAATTAATTATTTGTTTCTCAGGCAGTGCCGCAATGTCTTTATGGCCGGCTTTTTTTATTAACTATTTTTGGTCGATAGCGCCCGGTTTTTAAAGGAGCAGTCCAGAAATATGTTAATAAAAATGAAATATTTCAGAAACTGTTTCTAATGGGCATGTAACCGATTAAAATACAAAAACTACGCATTGAATTCTGTGAATTATTAACATTTTGGTAATTTGCTATCGTCTATTTTCTGTATGCGATAACTGGTGATGACTGGAGTAAACAAGCATTTACATTATAGTATATTCCGTTCGTACCAAGTATTTTTTAACAATGCCGTTCGAAAATAAGAAACATATATCGGACGAATGAACACGATAAAATAAACTATTACTAAAAATTACGATGTATTAAATTAGAAATCATGGACGGCGGCTTACAATTAAACGAACCCGCATTTAAATATAGCGCAAGAAGAGTTACTGGAAAGAGATTTCGGTATTTCCAGTAACTTTCTTCCTGTCTGATTTAATTATATAAATCGGATATACACAAATTGTGGAATACTGTGAAAATTTTGAAGAGTCATATTTGATTGGGAACCTTTATAAATATCGTATATTTGTTGATTTAAACTTTTGTTTCGTAGATGCTTTTGCTTGTATAATAGCATTCCATATTTTTTTTAAAGAAAATCGGTGTAAATATAAGTCCTATGGAAACAAACGAAAATGCCAGCTGCATGGACAAGTGTCGATTTTCCTTTCCAAACATTTATTGGTGATTTATTGCAAAAATAATTCCTATTTTAAACAGTTATAAAAATATGAATTACGAAAAAGTTAAAGTCTATAAATAGCAGTATTTTATTGCTGATGGTATATCTATTTGAAGGCACTTATGTTAATTATGAACATTCAAAATGATTGTCGTTTTACGTCAGCTTGCATAAATAATCTTTTGTGATTAATAACTCTATATTTAGAATTTAATAAAAAAAAGGATGCTTATGTTGTTATTAAAACTTAAAATTGTCTTTAATCTGTACTTATATATTTGTTTTAATAAGCCATCACATAGTGCCAATAGAAAAGAGCAAGAGAAAAAATAAATAAAAAAATCTTCAATAAATAATAAATAACCTTCCCTCATGATTTTTTGGAAAAAGTGCCTGAGAAATAACTCATTAATTTATTTTTTAGCCTTCGTGTTGGTAAAGAAATGTAAGATTCTGGTTTAGAGAAATATAATATACTGGTATAGAGAAAATGTAAGATACTGGTATAAATGAAAGATACTGGTATAGAGAAATGTAAGTTATTGGTATAGAGATATGTAAGATACTGTTGAAAGGTTTTCGTTTCTAGTCGATATGTTTCTTAACCTAGTACTATATAATCCTGGCAAAACATGTCATGTTTCGTGTCATTAACGTTTTTAGAAGGTCGAAAATCTATAACAGCATAACTAATTCTAATTAAATTAGTATATCAGTTCGCCTAAACGAGGATAGATTCCATATACCAGGTTTATGCTAATTATCGGCGATCTGGTTTTGTTGTTATACATGTGGATAAAAGCAGGGTTGTTTGCTTAAAATATGTTTTATATTTTATATTCAGTCTTCATTTTATAAATTGTTATTTTGGTTTCAATGGAAGACATTTATATTAACATTGATTGTAGCATACTAGTTATAAGATACAGTCGGTTCTGAAAACACTCTTTTTGTGGACTGGCATAACGGAGCAAAGTTTTTTAAAACATACTTTATATTATCTAATACATTTACTATCTGCCACTCCATATTAGCAGACGAGACTCTCGTATGTGAGGAAATTATTGAGTCTTTCGACCTATTAATTGGCACATTTTAAGAATTCCACGTTTAACTGCTTGGTTGCACGACATAATCAAATATCACTGACAGTGCGTTACGCATTTGCACGCAATCCATAATTAATTATTAACTAGTTGTGTTGAGAAGATATTTCTCTAATTGTAAAGTTCAAATAGAGGAAAGGGACGGATACTGAGGAATGTTTTCATGCATTATAATGTATTTCATAAACAAACAGAAAACAAAGGTCGGCTGCATAATTGTCAAATACTTTAAATTCATAAACTTTAAGTAGATTCATTGTCCCACATTTCATCTAAACTACTGTGGTATTTGTTGTCATTAGTGTTAGAATATTGGTTAGATTAAATGGTCGCATGCATTGGAAAATCATAGTTTAGTTGCATTGGGTAAAAGGTAAAAGAGAGGAAACGACAAGAACCGTTGTGGGAAAAGACATATGTAGTAATGCTTATGACTCGTATAATATATTAATGTTGTATTTTCTATTTCTTACCAAACCTAATAACTACAATACTAATATCAACGATTTTGTAAGAAACACTTACACCTGATGTACATATAATGCAATGCCATGTAATTACAAATAGTTTCGTTCTTCTTTTCTCTCTCAGAGTCATTAAACAGTCTTTAAGTTATCCACCTAAATTGTCAGTTAACGCCTTGTTGGAGAATGCGTCTTGGAAATCAGAGCAGGTCTTGGTATTATGTGACTGATGACAGCTATGAAGTCTCAAAATCACATAATGTGACTTTCTGACATTTTTTCTACGGTGTGATTGCATATCAATAAAGATAACCAAATACAAATATTGCATGTATGTAATGGTCAGTTTAAGATGAAAGATTCAAAGATAATTAAAAAAAATATATCTAATTTCATTAAGATATATGCACAAATACGTGCCGTATTTTTTGTACATTTATATAAAGTTGGACGAATATTAACCAAATTATGAATGCTAAAAATGAAACATGTCGTTCAATGAAATATATGCTACTAATATAATTCTGCTTGTTATATCTTTCTATTTGGCAATTAAGTGTTTTTGTCAAAATGAGTAGCAAATATTTAATAGAAAAAAAAATCCATTACAGCAATGTTGTGAAGCAATCACAAAACATAGTGAATACACCATGTTTAATATTGAATTAGTTTAATGTCCGTACTTTTGACGTGTGGCAATGTAAGACGAGAATATGCATTCTATTTTTAATGTCGGGTTTGTTTACAGCAACGTTAAATTTAGAACAAACTGGATCTGATTATTCATCTGATTCCACACTGACACCGTTAATGCAAGCAAGAAATGCAGAGTTTCCCTTGTGATATATTCCATTTACGTTCAGACGCCATATACTTCCTATTTTCTGCCCCGCGTTACTTCTTCCTCGCGCCTAGGATCAAAATGCATGAGTTGCAATATGCCCTTTTTGTTTCCGAAATAATGTTATATTATTTTCACATTCAGGTCCAGTGTAAATACCAATTTCATGTATGAACACAAACCATTCAGACTGACATTTTGTAGATTCATGCAAAAGTCGATGGACCGCTTCTCAGAACATGTTCAAGATTTACTACAGTACTTTTATTGTTGCTTAGCAAAATTAGCTCACAGTCCAAAACAAAGAACTCATACCCATGTATAAAAATGATTTTTTCAGGCCAATATGAATTGCAATATTTTGCGCTTGATGTTTGTTGAAAGAAATACAACACAGACAATAATTTTCTTATATTTCCTGTACCACAGCAATTAAAAAAAGATGACGAAACGTGTTCACAGTATGATTATGTTATTCCACATATTAAACGAATCAGAACGCGTACATAAATAATCTGGAAACTATGTGAAATGTCATGCTTATTCAGCTAGCATAATATATACTCGGTTTATTAACCTATTAACATGATTTATATTAGACGTTATAAGATAACACTTTCATAAACTTATACATTGCTTACTTGATTTTTATCAGCATGGGTTACTCTTGAGTATCATTATTCATAAACTTAAAAAATGAACGATGAGACGCATTTTTCATACATGAACATTTGTTGCACTATAGAGCTGACATTAATATGATTTCTGATTTATGTAAACTTAAATATCCCAATACATTTTCTTCATAACTTCGAAACGTAGAGGACTAATACGCAAGTACGTGTTTTAATATAAAATGTATACTTGATATGTACGCACGAGTAATATGACAAGATTGCAAACCCATCCTACAAACATCATAACATTATTTCGTTATAACAGAGGAATATAAAATGTCACAGTGAATATCCTTTGAATTACTCTTCACGTTATCAGATAGAAAAAAATGTCCATAAAACACATCAAGGTATGTTTGTATGTTCTTATGTCCAATGTCCTATTTGTTGTACTATTAAAGAGACCTGCTCACAGATAAGCAAATTAACAATTTTCAATAATTTTGTCATAGATCCTTCCCCAAAAATACATTATTTGTATAAACAAGCCAAATAACACGAATGACAAAGAAATATATTGGAAATACAATGTCGTTTGTGAAAAAATCATCAAATCAAATGGCTAAAATTGTCAAGCGTTTGTAACGCTTTTCGTCCATATTTGGGAAAACACGTGTATCACTTACATAGCTTTAAAAATTCACCAGCATAGTTGTCAGTCAGAATGACCGAGTAGTAACCGAGACATAATCCAGGTTCGACACCCGGCGCAGGCAATTTATTAATTATTTATGTTTTCTTTATATAATTTTTTTTTTGTTAGTACGAACTTTTAGATTTTGCAGTTAAGACATTTAATGAAATTTTTCAACAATGCGAAAATCTGTGAATATGTATCTTTAATGTTCAGTCTGTACGTGTGTGCCGGACATATCACTTTTGACTTTTTCTAGAAATTAGAATAAATGTCCATATGTTTTTTTCGTTTCTGTCATACTACAAACTATTACAAAATTGTTTAGTCATTAGACACGTATAACAATAGTACACACGCACTTTCTATTAAATAATACTTACGATTTACAACTCTGACACCACGTCTTGAACAAAGGCAATGTAGTTAATTTTTCAGATTTCAATAACCATGGTATATTTAACAGGTGTCTTAAGATGAAATTTTACCAAACATAAAATATAAGAGTAAAGAAACTACAGATACATCACAAGGGGAGAATCCCGTATTAGCATCCGCTGGTCTTTTATTTGAGAAAAGTGACCAATTGCCTATACAATACAAGAAAATACGCACAACACAACACAAAACAAAACAAGGATTAAAACTGCGGCCACCGTCTTGGAACGGTTTCTAGAAATCTCCAGATGCTGCATGTGAGAATGCATCTACGGAGAGAATATGATTTCAATACAGCAGGGGCACATTATATTGTCATAGTTGCACTCACTCGGTAAATCACAAGATGCATAACTGCAAATGTGCCTGAGTCGCAAACCATTATTGTATGAAATTACATGTCGAGAAAGACACAGCACGTTGAAATCCAACAAGACAATCATAATCTGCCATGATATGTCACTCTATTTATCACGACTTTTTGTTCTGTATAGATTTCCGTCGCGAAATCGATTTTAAGCGGAACATTGATATTAATTTCCTTAGCTATGCAAACTTGAAACAATCTGCGTAAATTAAATTCTGAAACTCAGGAAGCATGCTTAGAGATGTATTCGTTTTATGGATAACTATCAATAATGGAGAAAGCCTATTCAAACATCAAATCAGCGCTCTGGGAAATCATGCAATTTCCGAAAGAGTCGTTCTTCTAAATTCTGAAATTGGATTCTGTAAGATTCCCCGGGCCCCTGAATTGTGACGAAGAAAAGTCATCTCTACGACATGTCGAACGGAACGCCGTATTCATTTGTATTCGACGCGTTGTACTCTCGAGTTACAATGCAACATAAACATCAAAACATCATACAATCTCTGATAAACATATGATCTTCACCGATATGGCATGGTTTAAAATGAAAGTAAATCCCAAAACATGACCATTCTTCGCGAAGGAAAATTAAGTCCGAGTGATATTTTCTCTAAACTCATGCGTTCCTTGAGACAGGGAATGAAAATGAACTGAGGGTTGACAACGATGTACTGGCAGTCTTTAAAAAAGCACGCAATGAAAATTAAAAACAATTGAGGCGTGTCGTGGGAAACCCGGGCTTAATGCATGTGCGTAAAGTATGGTATGGTATTTTCTGTTTCAAGAAAGTCCTTTCTAAACATAAATCCACTGTTGGCGGAAAGTGCCGTCTTGGATTAGCCTGAGCGGAATGCACAGGCTTATCCGGGACGACACTTTACGCACATGCATTAAGCCCGGTTTTCCAACGACACCCCTCAATTGTTTATTTACATGTGCTTAAATTCTTGCTAACAAACTCTTTTAATTTTCTGTTCCAAACACGATAAAATATATAACATTATAAGTATGTTAAATGTGTTCATATAAATCAAATATTAGTCATAAATATCCATTATTACATTGTATCAATATGGGAACTTAAATGTGTTTAGTTAATAAATTGCTACACAGAAGTGTGTGAACGGACTTAAATGCTAATGTTTTAAATGTTATTTTTTTCTTTAAATTATATTATCGTATTTCCTCTCGAAATATTTAAACGATACTAATAAAAGTGCGAATTACTTTTGACAATGAAATATAACACAACTAAGTTTTATTTATGCTGACGTTATTACTTGTTCTCGTTAGTTAATAATTAACATAGTTGTTCATTTTGTATCCTATTGGAAACGTTGTCTGCGTCGTAATTACTTGTTCTTTGTGAAGCCTAACGAAATAAAGTGGACGTAACTGCCAAACCCTCCAATTTGTTAACCACCACTCGTTGTTTGGTAACCATATTACGTTGATAGTAAACATCTTGTTTGTTCTTTTATTCCTACATCTCTTTGCCAACGACAAAAACACGCTGATGTTATTAAAGGCATCTCTGCCTACGCCGCAACTGGAGGGTCATCATCTTTTATGTTCAATAATTCGTTCGGATTAATTTAATATTCAAATCAATCAAAGGACAATGCATTAATTCTAGACCTCTAATTTTATATTTTAGTATTTTACACATTAACACAAGCACAAATCAGTGTTTTATTCACTAAATGCTCGATTTCATGAATACAAACATCATTATTAAACATCATTTGATAATATCAGATAACAAGGTCAAATTATTTAAAGTAAATGAACTTCAGTAAAAACACATATGCTTTAAGAATTTATATCATATGCGTTGTTTTTTTATTATTATTTATTGATCTCTCTTTTTACTTATTTCCGTATTTTGGTATTTAATTGTATTCGAAGCTGTATGTATAAAAAACAACAGATACCCGTTAAAATATTTTAACGTCGGTTTTAAAGAGTAAAGTGTTATAAACACCATGTTTAAGTTTTATATATTCATAATAATCTGTTATAATCGTCGCGAGCAGATCGACGTTCAAGGACAACTGACTGACAACATTAGGTTTGACACGACGAGTTATTACTCTTTGGAAATTGCATTAGGTCTGCTAGCTGTCATAATAGTTATGGATTACTTCGAATATCATCTGGAAGAATAAGCTTCAGCCTGTTGAATATGCAATGATCTTTCTTTGTAAAAACCGAGTGTGTGTTGTGAACGAATCCAGTGTTTGGTACATTGGAAACGCCTAAGTAGTAGATTCTTATTGTTAATGAACGATAGTATGGATTTGTTGAAACTGAACAAAAAAAAATGCCTGGATGACAATGCATTAAGATAGGCCTATTTATTTAAAAAACTAAATGCAAGTCTGACAAATAAATGTTTTAAAGGATGTTGAATATATGAAAAGTTGTGCTGGAATATAAGCTGGATAATAAACAATGATGGAAAAAACAACCCTGCTGTGATACAACTGCTCAACGTTACACATATAAAAAAATGTCCATGCTAAATGTATGTATAATATGCTTCCTAAAATATTGAAGTATGATAACCGATTGATTGTCAGAAACTATTAAAACATGTCAAAATCGGTAAGAACATTTAAAAAATGTTTCACACATTTGATAATGGCGACTATTGTTCGCATGTTTTGGGTATATGCAACCAGGTTTCTAAATATAAAATAGTATAATATGCATAACTATTAAATATGGCAATCAATCGCCAGCTACATCTAAAGAAAGTCACATATTCTTGCCAAAAACTGACAGTTGAAGTAATTAATTTTTTTAAACGGTTTTTAGTTTTATAAAAACAGCTGAATACACCATTCACACGGAACAATGTCAAATGTAATTGACCAGTTGCTACATGTCAATCAAGGACTGAGTTGTAATTGACCAGTTGCTACGTGTCAATCAAGGACTGAATTGTAATTGACCAGTTGCTACGTGTCAATCAAGGACTGAGTTGATCAAGTATGGGTTTATATTGCAGTGGTAAATAATAGCACATGGTTGCATTATCCAATCAATTTACTTCAAAGTGTTGTTTGACAAACAACCTTAGATAAACAGAAAGCCGGATTCTATGTTTTTGCTAAAAGTCAATTAACGTCTAGTTCGGGAAACTTTCTACGAAATCAATTGTTCTCTGCAATCAGTTGATGCAGAGACAGTGTTGAGTGTACAGTGTACTTCTGGCGATTGTTATGACATTTGCATGGATAAACAAAGCCTGAAAACAATGAATGCATCTAATATCATCAAATGTTGCTCGTGTATTACTTGATTATCGAACAAACGCATTTCTAGCTAATGTTTAAAGGGACGTGTTCGCAGATTTTCGAATTTTTTAAAGTATGCCATTAAATGTCTTAACTTGACAGATTTAAGCATCGGAACTAAAAAGCTCAAGTATAATAGCAAGAGAATGTTTAGAAAAAAATGAAAAGACAAAAAAATGGTCTCACTGGGGCTCGAACCCAGGACCTCCGAATTAAAAGTCAATCGCCTTAACCACTCGGTCATTCCAACTTGTACAGATCACCCTGCATTATTTATTTTATGTAAGTGTTCCATGTGTTGTCAATAATTTCTATGAAAACAACAGAAACACTCCAAATTATTCCATTGTTTAGCGTTACAAACGCTTTATAATTTTATTTCAACTGATGATTACTCATAAACGAAACGGTTTTAACAGTATATTTTAATATCCTTAGGGTTTTTTTTTGCTCCGTTTTATACACTGTTCGTTTATTTTTGGAATCGGTGACAAAAAAGTTGAAAAATTGTCAATTCGTCATTCTGTGAACAGGTCCGTTTAAGATCACAGAATGATATTCTCATGCTTGTGGAATGGAAGTTTTGTGTAAGATCAATACATGACAAATAAGGAAATAAGTTAGTTTTTAAAGATATAATTGCCTAGGAGTGAAACGCATATATTATTTGAATATAAGATGAATTATTAGTTGTAAATTCAAAATAAACAGCTCTGCTAAAGCTGTTATTGGAACTGTTAAATATAATCATATACTGTATGGCATGTCGACTTCATGTAACATTACACAAGCGATGTCACCTTAGCTAACTCTTAATGCTTTAAGATAATTAATATAATGTGAAATTATATAATGTATTAGATTACGAGCACGTGACTAGCTTCGGTGGGCGTGTTGCCTGTTTTGCAGCCTCGCTGTTTACACTCCCAAAACATTTTCGATATTTGGAATTTTTTTTCATTTCATGTAAGGTTTCCCATTCCCTTAAAATGTTGTTTCATGTATTATTGTATTAGTCACTCTGTCACTCTGACCACGCCCATCACGATAACAGTTTTTCTCTCCTCGGTTGACATCTTGAGGTATTTGATGAACGAGAGTCGTGTTACCGACCTTCGACCATGGCAAACATTCAATGACCTCTAACAGGGACCAGAATGTTAAATTGTACAAAATATTGATAATTCGAGTAGAATTTCAATTAATGAAACCTTAAATAAGTTTACAGATACTATTCGCAGTGTTGCGGACCCGTTATTCTCTAGAACGTCTAATTTCAAAACAAACCCTGGTTTCAATATTGATAGTTGTATAAAAAATGCGGAATGGTTCGATAATGAGTGCATTAACGCTCGGAGTTTGTATCAAGATGCTTTGCGTGTTTTTAATTTGGACAAAACAAATGTAAATAGAGAAAACTCGTGTGTACAAAAGAAGTGCTATAAAGACCTACTTCGCAAGAAGAAAAATTGTTGCTACAGAAGAAAAATGACGGAAATAGAAAATTTAAGAAAACATAAGCCTAAGGAATTTTGGAAATTTTTCACATTGAAGAAAAACGTTATAAAAAATAAAATATCACTTGAGGAATTTACAGAGTTTTTTGAAAAGTTGAGTAGCAACTCGGCAGGTAATTATAATGCGGAAGCAGAGGACTTCTGTTTTTATAACGATTTTAACTCAGAAAATTCTACTTTCCCTGAACTTGATAAACCTATATCTGTCGAGGAA
This sequence comes from Congeria kusceri, assembly GCA_027627225.1. NCBI lineage: Eukaryota > Metazoa > Mollusca > Bivalvia > Myida > Dreissenidae > Congeria > Congeria kusceri. The sequence goes on from CM051034.1 coordinate 31,621,310, forward strand.
GTTATTTTTGCAATAAAGCATTTGAAACGAAACAAATCACCGGGTAGCGACTGTATTTTAAACGAATATTTTTTAGAATGCAGCGATATTCTATCTAACCATTTGTGTGATTTATTTAACGGTATATTTTTATCTGGTTATTTTCCGGATAAATAGACAGAAGGAGTAATTATTCCCCTGCATAAGAAGGGCCCTGTTAACGATGTAAACAACTACAGAGGGATTACACTAGTCAGTTGTTTCTCAAAAGTATTTACCACTATTTTGAATAAGCGCATCGTAACATTTTGTAATGAAAATAACAGTATCTCGGATGCGCAGTTTGGTTTTAGGAAAGGTTGCTCCACAGTGGATACTATTTATATATTGATGTCAATTGTGCAAAATTATTTAAATCAAAATAAACGCTTATATGTAATATACGTGGACATGTTAAAATGCTATGATAGTATCTATCGAAATGCGCTATGGTTAAAATTATATAAGTCGGGTATACAGGGTAAATTGCTTAGAATAGTGAAAGATATGTATACACATGTTAAATCATGCGTTAAATCATGTACATCATACTCAGATTATTTTAATTATGCAGTAGGCTTAAGACAAGGGGAGGTAATGTCGCCGATGCTGTTTTCTTTGTTTGTTGAGGACTTGGAACTTTACCTTGAAGATAGCATTAACTCTGGTTTAAATCTTGATGAAATTGTGTTGATTTTACTATTATTTGCCGATGACATGGCTATTTTAGGCAAAACACCGGAAGAAATTAAATCGCATTTAGATAAATTATATGTATATTGTAATTCTTGGGGTCTAAATGTTAACACCACAAAAACAAAAATAATGGTTTTTAGAAAGAGAGGGGGGTTAAAACGAGGTGAGAAATGGACATACAATGGCAACGAAATTGAAGTAGTTGATAGTTTTAACTATCTAGGTACAGTAATAAGCTATACTGGGAGTTTTAAACTGAACCAGGAACATTTAGTTGGTAAAGCCCTTAAGACAATGAATACTTTATTGTATAAATACAAGGAATTTGACATAAAAACCAAAAATATTTCGCCAGTTATTTGACTCTTTCGTAGGTTCTATATTGAATTATACATCTGAAATATGGGGTTTCATAAAATCAAACGATATAGAACGTATTCATTTGAAATTTTGTAAAAGATTGCTACATGTTAGGATAAACACATGCAATGTTGCTGTATATGGAGAATTAGGTAGATATCCTTTGTATATAAACAGGTTTGTGAAAATTATTAAGTATTGGTTTAAAATTCTTGGCAGTAAAAATATCATCATCCAGGTTATTTATAAACAAGCTCTGAGTGATTGTTATAAAGGTTATACAAACTGGGTATCAAATGTTAGAAAGTTGTTAAATGATTATGGTTTTAGTTTTGTATTTGATAATCCCAATTCTGTACAAAGTAGCAGTTTTATTAATGAATTCAAATGTAGACTGGTTGACAATTTTAAACAAGACTGGTACGGTAAAATTAATAATAGCTCTGTGTTATATATGTATAAACACGTTAAAACTACTTTAGAGTATGAAGCATACTTAGATTTACTTCCAAGACGTTTGCGCTTATTTTTTGTCCGACTAAGGGTTTCAGTACATCCTTTAAGAATACAAACTGGCAGATACTCTAGAAATAACATAACAAGGAATCAACGTTATTGTTTGTGTTGTAATGATATGGACATAGAAGATGAATATCATTTTATTTGCGTATGCAGTTGTTACACCGTACTAAGGAAGAAATACATTAACCGTATTTTCTATGTTAATCCATCTGTATATAAATTCCATCAGTTATTAGCTTCATGTGACAAACCCATCTTATTAAATGTATGTAAATACATCAAAGAAGCATTAGATATTAGAAATTCGATCATAAATGAAACTGTGTAGTTAATTGTCCTTACCACCTTTGCTTTCTTTGTTTGTTGTTTATTTTGTTGTTTTGTGTTGCTTGTTTTTTGTTGTAATATTGCATTACTTGACCGATTGTGTGTGTCTGACCTTGTTTGGTTATATACATGTTTGCTCGTTCTACCTAATAACGTGACAGAAAAGAATATTTGTATTAATGTATGAAGACGATGTACTATTGTATAAGTCTGAATAAATTGTCTGTCTGTCTGTCTGTCTGTCTGTCTGTCTGTCTGTTAAATTAGCTTTTTTCTTAGTTACTTATAATTTCCGTGATTTCTAGTGTTTCTTTCTTTTCTGTTTTCTTGATGTCTAGTGTTTCTATGTTTTCTATGTTTTCTATGTTTGAAGAGGTACGGCTTCCGCAAACACAGATGTCATCGCTTGGATATATAAATCAGAAATGTGCCACTAAGATTGTTTTACGTTTACCGTGATTGTTTTAACAAAACTATCAACGTATCGACTTCAGACTGAATTAAAGCAATTGTAAATGCAGTGTGTGTTTATCGCTGTATTAAATAGTCGCGCATTCAAATTAAAAAAACATGTGAGAAAAGTTGTCGACACTAGTACTGAATTTTATTTATGGATCTTGTCTATATGGAAATAACCACATGCCACATGCCTTGCATTGTCTGATAAAAATGTCTACTAGTATATTTGATGGAAACTGTAAGATTGACATATGCTTCGTCCTTATCGAAAAACTATATAAGATGCGAGTTTTCCTATGATACATTGTGTTCATAGTTAACACATTTGTGCAACCTTTTAGCAAGTTTGGCTCAGTGATAAGATCATTCGCCTTTTGACCGTTAGTTCGCAGTCCATGTGAGGCCCTTGTTCTATTTTAATTCATATTCTTTAATACGTAACAGACTGCAAACACGTCTGATCACAATCTAGATTACAAGCGGTCCGTCAAGATAACAACCTTTATTTCATTAAAGCATCAGTCCAAAAAGATATGTTTATTAAAATAAAACTAAGCAGAAATCTTACCGATCAAAATATAAAAACACGCATTGAAATAGGTGCGGTAATAACGTGTTGGTGTCCCAACATTTAGAGTAATTATGTTAATCTTTCTCCATGTTTAAAGTACATCTATATAAAATAGGTGCGGTAATAACGTTTTCATTAAAGCATCAGTCCAAAAATATGTTTATTAAAATAAAACTAAGCAGAACTCGTTTCTAATGGACATCTTACCGATCAAAATATAAAAACACACATTGAAATAGATGCGGTAATAACGTTTTGGTATGTGTTAACGTCTATTTTCTGTATGTCTATGAAGTAAAACAACATGTCTTTTTGTATATTCCGTTCGTACTAAGCGTGTTCGAACAAATAAAGTATAAAATGCCTTTCGTAAATATGAAGCAGTTTTCAGACAAATAAACTTTATTAACGTTCATAAGAACTATTGCCAAATTATGAGGTATTCATTTAGATTTTTAATGGACAGCGGTATATCTACTAATGGAAATCCGCTCACCGGAAACCATAGCTATAACAGCGACAAAAATTAAAATATACTGAGTTTCTTGAAGCTAATTGATGTTTTTACAATCTGTAACTGCGGGGATACACGACATCATCAAATACCTTATCACTTGAATACATCTTACGTTCGAATAAACATTCGCAGTACATACCAGTAGCTCTCCTCCCCATTACCTATATAGATATTTATATTAACTACTTGTGCGCAGCTAATCCTTATGGTGGCATAGAACTGCCTTACGATAACCACATAAGTTTCGCGATAATTATCACGTTAACCACTTAAGTATCGTGTTAACCACATAATTTTCGCGAAAAATATCACGTTAACTAGTTAGCGTTCGCGAAAAGATTCGTGTTACTACTTATTTATTGCGATATTTATCTGAATATTAAGTTACCGTTTACGAAAATGTTTCTGTTAGATAATTTATTATTAAACTAAATGAGCTAAAAGTGCCTATAAGTGACATAAGTTACATTTTCTAGGTCTTCGAATTATCTAACTAACGCGAATTGTATCATGAAAATTATCTGCTAACGTAAATCATAACACGTTAATATTCCTGTTACCACTTAGTTTGCCCGAGGTGTTCCGCAATATGTTGCTAACGCGAACCTTAACACGATAATATTCCTGATACTACTTAATTTGTTTTCGAGGTCTTCCGCAGTATCTGAATATCGCGATATTTTTCGTGATAATTATCTAGTAACGTAAATCAAAACACGTTAATATTCATGTTACCACTTAATGTTATGTTTTTGTTAACTGAAATCCTGGTGTCAGTTTGGGGCACTTTCAGGCCACATTTCAGTTAAGCAGAAAATAAATGACAAAGAAAACTATCGCGAACACTAACAAGATACAAGATAAATAACACGATACTTAAGTGGTTAACGTGATAATTATCGCGAAACTTATGTGGTTATCGTAAGGCAGTTCTATGCCACCATAAATCCTGACAAGTTTAATTCATTAGAAAATAAGCTACTTACAGACGTCAAACTGTCAATTTCCGCATTTTTATCACAGATTCAAAAAAAGAAAACTTAATATGCAACTGCGTGAAATGACACTCATGACACAAAACCATATTCGAAACAATGTGTCGTTTATGAAGAAACATTGAATCAAATAGAAAAAAAATTAACATAGCTTTCGGAACGCTTTTCGTCGATATTTTTTTAAAACACGTGGATGACTTGCATAGCGTTAAAGTGCTCGGAGACTTATGCAATCCCCTTTGACTCGTGGTAACCGTGACAGGCGTTTAATCCGAATAAGGTGCTTTTATTTACAGAGAATATTTGGGTTTATTAGTTAGATGCTTTAAAATTGACGTAAAAAGACATTTGTTAACATTTTTAAATAAAAACAATATATAGATACTTAAAAGGCCCTTAATAAAATAATATAGACGTGTGTGCGTTTTCAATAATACAGTGCATACATAACAACTGATACATTCAGTGTCAAAAACTATTAACGTTCAGCTGTTCTAGCAATACAAACCGCTAGGCACAACTCTTGGCGCTTACATGTTCAAAAATTAAAATCATTTGAACCACAGTGGTGATTGTAGTTAGTTTCATGTTATGAATGCCTGTTTTAATCTACAAACCTGTGGTTCTTTAGAGATAGAGAAAAGGTAAAGTACATAATGTATTCCACTGTAAATTCTCGAAACAATTATATCGGTTTATTCGAAATGAAAAAAAAACATTTTCTAATGATTTCAAATTATTTATTCTTAATCTCTGCACACGGAAGCCGCATATTAAAATTTGTTGTGTTGTTTTTGTGGGTTTTTTTCTCCAAATTTTAACGAATGCCTTATCGGCAAAAAGTAGTGATTGCATTAGACTGCATATACTATATGCAACATATGGAATTAAAACTGATGTAACAGTTATAACAAGAGCACGTGATGTTGGTATTTAACATTGGACTTAATTGTTCCTATGAAGAGTCACGTTTTTGGAAGTAATACAGTACATTATGTTGTTTTTCTATTGATCAAAACTCGGTTCTATGAAGCAGAGCAAGATTTAATTAATTTAATTAAGCTTGCGACACGTGGTTATTCTCGCAACCAGCAAAACTGACAAACTGACGAAAGAGCTGTTGAAAATGACATTCCAAGTATGGGGATTAATATTTAATAATATTTAATAATATTAAAGAAGTTCGTTGAAGCTTCCCGTCGAGACGAATATTCTGATCCATAGAATACATCATTTGTAAATTACGTACATTAATAATGTGCTTAAATTATATTGTCAACTCGTAGTTCAACAATATTATAATATGATATTTGTATTACACAGTTTTACACACACAAAATCTATAAATACATTAATGCAGAATGTGATAATGGATCTACGGAGACAATATGACTTCAGTAAAGTATGGGCATATGTTGTTGTCATATTTGCACTCCCTCGGTAAATCACAAGATGCATAACTGCAAATGTGCATGAGACGCAAACCATTATTGTATGACATTACAAATGTAAATCTCGAGAAAGACACAGCACGTTACAATCCTACGAGACCGATAAATCATAATTTGCTATGATATGTTACTGTCTTTATAACGACATTTCCTACTCAAAATCGATTTTTAGCAGAACATATATATAAATTTCCTTAGTTGAGCGCACTTGAAACTTAACAATCTACGTTAATTAAATTCTAAAACTTCGGAAGCATGCTTTACGGAAAACTATCAGTAATAAAGGAAACGTATTTAACATGTAATCAACGCTCTGGGAAATAATGCAAGTTCTTTTCTGCTGAATTCGGAAATTGGATTTTGTAAAATTATCCGGGTTCCTGACGTACGACGAAGTAAAAGCAACGTCGTATACATTTGTAATCGAAGAGTTGTACTCTTATTGTACGTTATAAAATATCTGGCAAACACACGACCTTCAACGATATGACATAGATTCGAATTACAATAAATACCAAAGCATAACAATCCTTCCCGACAAAAAAGGGTATTCGTGATATTTTCTGTAAAGACACGCGTTTCTTTAGATATAGAATGAAATAAAGATGTTATTGGAAATGTCTTTGGTAAGGCACGCAACTCAGCATGTAACAAGTGCTTATTTACATGAGCTAAAATGCTCGCAGCAAACACTTACGATGATGGGAAATATATAAGCAGTCTTATGGTGGATAGAAGGTAAAAACGTTGGTATAATACACAGTTGATCACTTTTCAAATAGATTTACAGGCCATGTTGATAAACAGTTTACATAGTTGACATTATTACCTACTTTACTAAATAAATGATAATTAGACGTTTTTAACTGTTTACCACTTTGTTGATACAAGCTCCTCCCAACAGGCAACATTTCGTGATGTTTCACGGTTTTGTTTCGTTATGTTGCCCTCATCATTATTCAAAGGGGGGACCAGCCTGCGCAGAACGTTGCGCAAATGTAGCTTTATGGCAACACTGACTGCTACTGACTGTTTCAAGCAGGACCCAGGCTAATGATTGTTCTACTTTGTAGTTGTAAATCACAACTATCGTTATGTTAGTTTACAAGGAAATTAAAACAATTAAATGTTATCTTTTATGTATTATTGGAAGTTAGTACTAAAACAGATATGTCATAGTCATTTGGGAACAGTCAACGTTTTTTCCTGCAGTATCGGGGGCAACATTTTCAACTGTTGCCCTCGGCCTAACGGCCTCGGGGCAATCGTTCAAAACTTGCCCCCCCCCCCCCTCTACTTCAGGATAACAATTTGACTGTTACCAAATGCTAATGAAATATCTGTATAACGTTTCATTTCGGAATAAGAAAGTTTTTAAAATTAGTGTAGTTTAAAGCGTTACAAAGAGTGAGTAACATTGTTTTATACAATTGTTTTATTTGTTAGAACACTATTTTATGCCCAATGCGGATTTGGAGGTTTTAAATACCAGTTAAAAGAGACTTTGACTAGGAAATGGGCCTGAAACAATGTCATATGAAAAAAACCATGTCACCACCGCTACGTGATACCATGTTTACGATTTCGACAAGATTCAGAGATTCATTTACTGTTGTTTATGATTAACATCCTATTGACGTTTTGAACGGACGAGTGTATGGGCGTATCAACATGGTGTCTATCTCAGTTGAACGAAACATATATACAATATATTACTGACGTGTTAGTATCGAAGAAAACTGCATATAAACAATGTACAAACATCATTTTTAAATAACACTTTATAGGGATTTTATATATTTTTGAGGTCGTTAATAACCGCAGAGGCCCTTAAGAAGCGTTTAAGCCCGAATGCATAGCTTTAACCCATTTCGGGGCTTCTGCGGACGTTATCGACCGATAAGGTAGATTGTTGCTATTACAGCATAAAATACACACATCTAGAGTAATAAAACTGAACAAATGGGTAATTTACAATAAATTGTATTTCTTTATAGTATAGAGTAACCCACAATCGCGCACCTGTATAACGTCATTATTAATATTCAGCCCAGCCGAAATCGCACAGGTAAATCGCCTTTTATTTCAATAATGTCATCGATTCGAAGTTTAAAAGTGAATTTACATGGATTTCAACGTGCATCACGTATGTAGTAAATAGTGTACATATATATCATGATTTCGTAATACTATTATTTTAGCTTGAAAGCGTTTAATAATGGACAATAGTAGCAAGGAGGACATATTCACGCATAAGTAAAACACTACGCTGGTCGTTATGGCGCGTGACTTTTCTGGATAAAACACCTTTTATACGATAACCGACAGCTTTTTGTTTGTTAACAAACCTCTACAAAGGACTGAAAGTGGACTTTTATGCTATAAAAAGCATTTATACTGCTTTCTATAACAAGACAGAACATCTCCGCATGATTTGTTTCTTAATATTTATAAGTATTTGATAGAAGTGCTTTACGACTAGTACTTAGGGAAGTATATGTAAATATTTCCATGTATTTTTGCCAGTATATATTGAACATGATGTTAAGGTTATTTGCAGTTTTCTTATACATGTGTGCTAATACCCAGGCGTATTACATCGGTTATAGTTTCAAATACAATGTAAGCGATCCATTCTTAGCAATATCTAGCTTTTTTCCATATATAATACTGTGTTTTCAGCAAAGCTTGATGGGTCAAGGAAATTACACAAATTCGGATCGTGTCACTAATCCGGACAATTTGTGCTGTATACCGTGTAAATGTGACGATGCGTGCTTTGAAACGGGAGACTGCTGTTACGACAAGCTACTCAACCAGGAGAGTTTCAAAATAAACACGGACTGTAACACTAATCGGTGCGACGAAATGAAGGATAAATCATGTGTGAATACGCAAACAATCGATGATTCATGAACAAGTCCTACCTGTTGGTGCAGTCATGCCCTTCACAGTATCAGCATAGGCATGTGCGCGGCAAATGCCTTAATCCATATCCCGGCAGTATGTTGGACATCACGCCGGTATACATAACTGAAACGAACACCCATTATAAAAACTTATTTTTTGCATATTGTAATGGTCTTGACGCTGATGCCCCTTTGCACCCTGGGCAATTAAAAAAGACTGCAATATCGCTATAGATTTTCAGGAATTGATTTACGTAGACAATGACTACAGTCTAGAAATACTGACAGAGTATTCCCATTGTGAAGACATCTGGGAGCCTCATGAAGGCTTTGACAGCCCAGTCTTCTTCTTCTTCTTATCGATCACTCAGATGGACACGCCGGCTCTCTGCGCAAAGGTCGCCGTGCGCCGCAGGTCCTCCAGACTGCCATAGAGCTTCCCTTGCATCGTGGTCTCCTCCACCCAGATCTGGCGCCTGAGGCCATTGTGTAGTGGGCAGGACTGCAGCAAGTGTTCTGTTGTCATGCTATCTGTCTGACAGGGGCACTGGTCTGACTGGCCAAATCTGAACTTGGTGAAAAGGTGGTGGTTCATACGGTTGTGGCCTGTCCGCAGCCTGAATATGAGGACCTGCTCAGATCTTGAGAGCAGGTGGTATGGGTCATTTCGGTTGTATCGTGGGTGCTGTTGTAGCCACTTGGTGTGTTGCTTTGCCTTGATGATGGTCTTGGCTTCTTTGAAGGTGGTTGACCTGTCATTCTGTTCTTTTGTGGTGCCCTCCTTTGCCAGAGTGTCTGCGGCTTCATTGCCTAGTATGTTGCAGTGAGAGGGGACCCATTGCAGCACGACCGTGTGGGCTCTGCACAGGGAGGTCAAGGCAGATGACAGGTCGTTCAGTTCTTTGTCTCTGGCAGTGTCTAGGGCCTGCAGGACTGACTTTGCGTCGCTGAAGAACACAACGTTGTTGGAGGAGAGTGGACTGTGCTCAATGTGGACTGCACCTGTCTTGAGCGCTACTGCTTCAGCCTTGAAGTTGGTGGAGTAGAGGCCAGTAGCGAGGGAGATGTGTTGTTCTCTACCTCCTGGATACCTGATGTAGATTCCGGCACCACCACTTCTGACAGCCTGGTCAGCAGACCCATCAGTGTAGACATGAGTCCAGTTGTGTTGTGGGTAGGAGTTGTTGATGTGTTCCATGGAGATGGACTTCTTTTCAGCATCGCTCTGGGAGTCTTTCTTGCCAATGCCAGGAATACTGCTGTGTATCTGGGGTCTTTCAGCATCGCTCCAGCCTGGGTTTTCAAGGTACGGGGGGATATCTTTGGGTTCTTGATCCAGGATATCTTGGCATTTCCTTTCCAAAACCCTCGTCTGGTGGATGAAGCTCCCTCTCTTCAGTCTTCCTTTTGTTGGTTGGCACAGTCTATCTTTCATGGGATGATTTGGCAGTCTTTTGAACTTTGCTGCCTGGGTGAGGAGTTTGGTGTCCCTTCTGTCTTCTATGGGCTCAAGACCCGTGATGGTTTCCAGCTCTTGAATAGGGGTTGACCGCATGGCGCCAGTGATGATTCTGGCCGCCTGGTTCTGCACCTTGCTGACTCTGTCAAAGTTTGACTTGCTTGCTGTGCCCCATGCCGTCACCCCATACTCAAGGACTGGTCTAACGCTGCCCATGTACATCTTCTTGAGGATTGCTGCATCTGCCCCCCATGTTGTGCCGGTTAGCTTTTTCATGAGTGCTAACCGCAGTTTGGCTCTAGCTTCGACTTTCTCTGTCTGCTGTTTCCAAGTGAGTCGCCTGTCGAAGGTCACGCCAAGATACGTGGGGGTGTGGTCAGCTTGCAGCGTCTGTCCGCAGAGCTTGAGATTGGCCAGTGAAATGTTTTAAAAATTTTAAATCCAGCTGTGGCCAGGGTCACCCGCCAGATATTGTGTTAAGCACTGTACTGATCCGTCTAGTGCAGTCACCATGCCGTTTTATGCGAGTGGACATTTGTACAGGAACATATATTAATGAAACTAATTAACATGACACCAATACGAGAATTTAACTCTTTCCTGAGTTTCCTGGACTGTTTTTTGTTACGAATGTACCTCGCGACAGTAACGTTATTTCACAAAAATATACTAGCATGTGTGCGCATCATTCTGCACATGCAAAAGTTCGTCTGAGCGGGTAGCAGTCGAAAATATTTAAGGAAAACAGTCGAAAATATATAAGTTATTAATCATTTATAGGTAATAATATTAAGTATTCTTATTAAAAATGCAAATGAGTATTGTTTAATGTTGTCAATGATTAGACGGTCAAATATTCGCAAATTAATTTTATATGAATTGTTTTAAAGTTGTTTATTTCACATTCTGATGTTTGTTTTGTTTGTTTGTTTGGATTTTTCGCTGTCTTTAACAGTATTTCAGTCATATCACGGCAGTCAGTTAACCTACTCACACTTTTCCTGGGCAAGCTTAGCCGATGTAAGCGGTTTACCAGTACTAAATGCACATAATTCTGCCAGAAACTGACAACTGCCCCTCTTGAATCAGAGTTAAGGGGAGAATGGCCGTAGAAATAATTCCATGACCAATCGCCACACAAGTTATGTGGCCGGGCTCACGATCCCCGGATTGACAGTAAAGCGCTCTACCAACTGAGCTAGCCGGGCCATGTTCATTGGATAATGCAATTATATTATATTATAACCGCATTAACATTACACTCAACATAGCATTTATTAACCAATCCTTAATAATTAACACTGATTTGTTATGCAGTCCATCTACCAAACTCCTCGTAGCGGGTACCTCCCCTGTCGGTTAACCACTGCCGTCACAAGTAAAATCCTGATCTGTAAGGATTAGGTGGTTGTAACTTTTACTTATTTAATGCAACTCATTGCACTTTTATACATAATTGGACGTTTTTATATATTGTTTGCAGTCAATAATGAAAAAGGGAAAAGAAAATAACCATTTCATCATCATATGGTTTTTTATGACTTCATATATTAGATTAGAGCTATGCTCGAAAACAGTCAAATCTCAGCGCGGAGGTTGGCCAGCTACATGTCGATTCTTAAATCATACAAATATCTATGTGGCAATTATATTACGCGTAGGTTACACATGTATTTAAGTTTGCTGGCTAGGACTGACACGTTTTGTGGATTAGAATTGTTAAACCAGAAAGCCTGTATATTTGTAGAAATTTCAATTTCATATTCAATTAATTTGCAACCATACACTGAGTACTAGTATTAAAACTAGAATTACGTTCTCTACACCTACATCGATACGAACCAAAGGTTATAAATGCATTTAGTATGTTCGAAAAATGAACGTACTTAGTATTTAAATGCAAGTAATTACATTCTGCACTTCTCGACCAGTAACTCATTGTACACGTAAACCCATTCTCAGACGTTGAGCAACACTTGTGAATATCAGTCAGTGTTTCATAATTGTTCCCTGCTGCATAGGTGTAAAACACTTTATGATGTTTACAGTTGAAACAACTGCGTGTCTGACGATTCAATTTTAATAGCCACATACAATGTACATTTACAATAACGGTGTCTCCAAAGCACGTGCTCGGTGGTGGGGATAGCAGTCGGTGACAGGTGTTTAAAATTAGTGAATAAGATCAAAGGTGTACCCCTGGATTACCGTGTGGACGCAGTCTTCAGCACAGAGAACAAACGCATACTCAATGTTTATCAATTGAAAGATGAAATATTGCACAACGTTATTGGTGATGACAAAGTCCTATGTGCACAAGAACACATTTATACCAGCATATATACCGACGTAGTTATTATCACATTCCGTTTTGTGAAAAATAAACATGTTTTACTTGATGTTGAAGAAGTATTTCGACGATATCTTAAAGCTCAATAGTAAAACAGTCCAGACGAAATACCCGTTTTTGTCCGAGTGAGTGAGACTTATTTTTCAAAACCCAACACTTACGTCGAATATGGATCTAAAAATTCAACATTACCATGCACTGGGGGCAAAGCAATGCACAACATTCAATTCTGTAACGGTTTTATATTCGACTTCTATAACGAGCAGTATGATAAAACGGTTTTCGTGCACAATATGTCGTTTTCTCAAATCTAATTAACTCGTCATACCGATATGCATGCTGCAACGCGTGTTTACATGTGTCAGTCAACATACCTAGAGAGGTTACAAGACACGCAAGGTGTCCTGTCACACAGTGCAAGTCATGTACTGAATCATCGCATTATCGTGCGGGTAACCTTAATAGCATTTGTCGTTTCAAATATGTGTTATTTAATATTGTGAATAGTTGGCATTTCTCTACAGTGTGTGTGCGTGAGTGCGTTTTTGTTCGTTGTTTTATGAGACTGCATTGCAGAAAATTGTGCATGAAATCTTCTAAATAAAATGCATATGTAACAGGAGTACAGTTATATGTATATGATGATGTGTGAGTGAAGTGTGATAGGTATTCAGTGTGAAATCTTGATGGATGACGTGTTCGCTATCCTAACTGGTTCCGAGAAAATGTTAACGTTATCATCATACTAAGCTATCAAGTAAATTACATGTCAATTTAATTAACAAGAAACCCAGCACAATCTAATGATTGTCCCCAAGACCTTCATTGTGTTACATTTTGTATTCTGCAAAGGAAAATAACTTTTATACTTTACCCTGCTTGATAATAAATGTGTTTTATTATTGTATTACTGCATTAAATTGTATTCACAGTGAATTATGCATAAAATATCTTGCTTTAATGCAGTGTTTGTTTGTATTTTTTATTAATTTATATGATTATATACGCAATATATGTGCATATTTTATGTATTAAATATTACAAGTTTTATTTACTAGTATAAATACATATATGCATATGTGTGTGCTGGGTAATATACGCTGTAAGAAACAACTATACCAGTTGTGATGCTACTACATACAGTTACCTATATCAAATGCATAGATAATTTATCTCCATACTTTTGTGCTGGATAATATACACTGTAAGAAACAACTATACCAGTTGTTATTCTACTGCATACGGTTACCTATATCAAATGCACACATATCTGCATAATTTTGTGCTGGATAATATACACTGTAAGGAACAACTATGCCAATTGTTATGCTACTGCATACGGTTATATATATCAACTGCACACATATCTGCATACGTTTGTGCTGGATAATATACACTGCAAGGAACAACTATACCAGTTGTGATGCTACTGCATACCGTTACCTATATCAGCTGAATACATATCTGCATACTTTTGTACTGGATAATATACACTGTAAGGAACAACTATACCAGTTGTGATGCAACTGCATACCGTTAGCTATATCAACTTAATATATATCTGCATACTTTTGTGCTGGATAATATACACTGTAATGAACAACTATACCAGTTGTTATGCTACTGCATACGGTTATATATATGAACTGCACACATATCTGCATACGTTCGTGCTGGATAATATACACTGTTAGGAAAAACTATACCAGTTGTGATGCTACTGCATACCGTTACCTATATCAGCTGAATACATATATGCATACTTTTGTGCTGGATAATACACACTGTAAAGAAACAACTATACCAGTTGTGATTCAACTGCATACCGTTACCTATTTCAACTGAAAATATATCTGCAAACGTTCGTGCTGGATAATATACACTGTAAGGAACAACTATACGAGTTGTGATGCTACTGCATACCGTTACCTATATCAACTGCACACATTATCTGCATACTTTTATGTTGGATAGTATACAATGTAAGGAACAACTATACCAGTTGTGACACTACTGCATCGTGTTACATATGCCAAATGCCAATGTCATATGTATGCATGATATGCTTCCTTAAGAGCTCCGTTTTCGAATGTGTTTTATATTTGATGATGGTTTATGCGTGCAAACGGAAGTTTTTTGGTTAGCATTCTTTGTGTATATTTTAACACGTTACTAAATATAAGATAGCATTGTATGCATTGCCATAAATTAAGACAGTACGTCGTCTGCTTCATCGCAAAAGTCACATATCACCAGGGATTTCATATATTGCCAAACATGATAATTAAAAGCGATTTTCAATTTCAAACGCAAATTTAAGTACGTGAGGCTAGTACAAACGATGTGCAATTTATAACTGATATACCAATGCAAAATAAAACCAGCAAATAAGCTTACGTTAATTATTTGAAAAACTTTTTTTGTTTTATATCCCATTTACGCAACTAACGTGGAGAATTGTCAAATATAGTTACTGTCTAGTTCGGGAAACTTTCTGCGTAATCAATGGTTATCTTTAAAGTTTGAAGCTGAGACTGTGTTGAGTGAACAAAGTATTTACTGGCGACTGTTAAAGCTATGATACACAAACCGTGCTAACCGAATTATGCATTTACTGTTTCTCGTGTATGAAGTTTATTATCGAAAACACGTGTTTCTAGCTCATGTTTGAGGTCTGAGAATCATTGTTCATTTTTCATGCTTGTAGAATGTGCTAGCTATACATTACAAATACGGGAAAATGTTCGTTTAAAAAATATGTAATTGCCTTTGACTAAAACGCAAAATTTATGCCATTCACACATAACACAAAGAATTGTATATTCGTAATTAAAAGCTCCTCTAAAGCAGTTGTTGGAACATTTAAATACAGTCATTGAGTTTAACATTTAAATACAGTCATTGAGTTTAACATTTAAATACAGTCATTGAGTTTAAACTGTACAACTGTGTGCTGCATGGCACGTCTTCATGCAACATGACACAAGCGATGACGCCTTAGCCAACCCAATAATAACGTCTGTATGTACGATCTTATAACAGATATAGACTAGCATATAGTGGCATAAATACAATTAACAAAACGAAGTTAATTAACATATATATCTGTTTAAAATGGAATAAAAGTTAAGAACAAACATTGCTCGTAAACTCACAATAAGCTAGTTTTTAATCACCAAATAGTTTTCGGCTGTACAAACGGAAACTCAAATACATGTATATACGTTGACTTGACAGTTGGTTTAGGTTACACAGCACTAATAAACGATGCGAAAGTCGACACTAGTAGTGGTTGATTTATTCCATATTGAAATGTTTCCTTCGTCATTTTTATGTTCTTCTGTTTGCTTTCAAGTTAAATTGTCACTTCATCTGCTGATTTTGAGAATAATTGATATGCAAGATCGTACATACACACTTTAATATAGATTATATATTGTATACGATTACGAGCAGGGGTAAGCTTCGGTACGTGTTCTGCATGTTTTCCAGCATCGGGGTTGGAACTCCCCTAACATTGCTGATATTTGAAATTCTGTTTTTCGCACCTGTACTAGATAATTGACCAATCCGAAAATAAGTTACTGTGACTACGAAACCTTTCGTTCCATTTCGATGAATCAAACAACACGCGTGTGGGACATTGCGTCAGCGTGATACAAACTTTACATCTTTATTACATCGTTGCACGTAAAATAGGAATGTACGTGCAGCTGGTTGTTTATTAATGCGTCGTCACTCACAGAAAGCCCTTAATATGAGTATTTCATATAACTGGATATAATATTGACGTCGACCTTCGGATCACAGGCTATGTCAAATTCTGCTTCTATAATTGCACTGGCACATGTGTGTATAAAGTCGTTCCTTATTAAGTAAATAAGTTTTTCTTGTGAAAAACACCTTTGCCGAATGCAGTAAATATTATATTTAAATAAAGCAAAATGCTTAAACCACCAAATCAACATCTTGTATTTCAGAGTTAATGTCATAGTATGAATAATCATGGTAAACATGAGTATTAACCAAAATTCAATAGATGTTCTTTCTAGTATTCATTGGAACAAAAAAAGCTCTTTTCTCGAAGGTATTATTTGAATGAGTCACACTGTCATTCCGACCACGCTCATCACGATAACTCCTAACCTGAGCTATAGTGATACCGACCTTTGTCCATGGCAAACATTCTGTAGCCTGTAACAAGAACCAGAATCCGTTAAAGCTTTTTCATAGTGGCTGATAATTCCCTTGTTTGTAGTTGTATTATGTTTTCTATGTTTAACAAGGATTGTATTCACTTAAAACAGTATGGGCTTGAGACAGAATTACAGCAATTGTAAGCATGATATTTTCTCTCTGTATTATATACTCGTGCATTCATTTTCAAAACGTCTGGGAATAATTTGGGGCATAAGTACTAGTTGATTTTTGACAAGTTGGAATACCCACACGCCACATGCCCTGATTTGTCTCTAAAATGTAGATATATTTGATGGAAACTGTAATATTGGCAAAGGTTTATATTGCTATCGAAAACACAGTAGAAAGTGTCTGTCTTCCTACTATATATTGTGTTCATAGTTAGCACGGTTGACTAACATCTTAGCAAGTGTTTGACACAGTAAACAGTGTTTAATTTACATGTAAAACGGTTGAAGGTAATATTGAGTCATCAGGCGCAGCGATCAGAACATTCGCCTTTTGACCGTTAGTTCGTAGGCCCTGTGTCGCATCAACGGTTCTATTTTAAAATATATGAGGCGTGTCGTGGGAAAACAGGATTTAATGCATGTGCGTCTCGGATTAGCCTGTGCAGTTCGCACAAGCTTATCCGGACGACACTTTTCACTTTTATGTTTTTTTCTGTTTCAATGAAGTCTCATCTAAACATAAATCCACTGTAAGCGATAAATGTCGTCCCGGATTAGCTTGTGCGGACTGCACAGGCTAATCCGGGACGACACTTAACGCACGTGCATTACGCCCGGCTTTCTCACGACACGTCTCATATTCTTTAATGCGTAACATGTTGCAAAACGTCTCATCAAAACCTAAATAACGAACAGTAATTCACGATACAAGCTAGACTTCTTTTTCAGCTACACTCAAACATGGGTTGTTACATACGAGATTTTAGCACGCTGAAAAATTGACATTGATTACATTTTATTTAGTAACATATATATCTAATGCAAATCCGCTAACCGGAAACCATGGAAGAAATAGCTACATACATGAAAATATACTGAGTTTCTTGAAGTTAATTTATACTTTTAAAATCTGTAACTGCAGCGCTACACGACACGAACTTATATCTTATCACTGGAATACAGTTACGTCCGAATAAACATTGGCAGAATATACAAGTTGCTCTCTTCGCCATTACATTCATACGCCCAATATATGATAGGGTTTGCATGTATTACATACATACGGACAATGGAATGACAAACGTTTGATATCTTTAATTCATGTGTCAATCTCATGCCCGCCGAATGTTGATAAACTTTATATGTTAATTTTAACACCATACAATGCGTATGTGCTTTGCATTATCCAGTGCAATTGCAGTGCATACATCACAACCAATACATTCGATGTAAAATATTATGAAACTCCCGCTTCACCAGCAGTAGAGAAGCTCATATGCTACAACTCGTGGTCCTGTAGCCGGGTACGGCTAGCTCAGTTGGTAGCGCGCTGGTCTATCAATCCGGGGATCGTGAGTTCAAACCCCAGCCCGGCCACATAACTTGTGTGGGGGTTGGTCATGAAATTATTTCTACGACCGTCCCCCCCCCCTACCTCTGATTCAAGCAGGGCTGTTGTCAGTTACTGGTATAAGTATGTGCACTTAGTACTGGTAAACCGCTTAGATCGGCTAAGATTGCCCAGGAAAAATGTGAGTAGGTTAACTGACCGCCGTCATATGACTTGAATACTGTTAAAACGGCGAAAGATCCAAACAAACAAACAAAATCATGGTCGTTACTTTTTCACGTATCATCCTCAGCGGACATTGGAGGTCTTTGAATGTTATGTCAATAACCTGCTTTAATTTGCTTTCTCGTGTTGTTTAGATACAGAGAAAAGGTATAAGACTTAATGTCTTCCACTCTAAATAATCGATTCCACTGTAAATAATGGATTGACCATGAATATCATGAAGTCAAGGGAATAAAATAGAAAATAATAATGTTATTATTATAAAGTTTTTTTTTCTAATAATTTCAAATTATTTAAATTTAGTTTTTGCACAAAGAAGTAATTATTACTATTTTCAAAATTTTATAAATGCGTTCCCTATCGGCAAAATGTAATCAATTTCGTTCGATAGCATGTACTAAATAAAAATTATATGGAATTGTAACTAGGGTAACAGTTATATATAATGCGAAATTGCAGCTATGTACCTAAGTTTGATAATTTGATTCAATACATGAAGGAAACCGTAAGAGTCGAAGCAGAAATTGCATAATCCAATGATAAATATCAAGCTCATTTGGAAAAATGGAAATTATTCAGAGATCTGTTCTGGATTTCTTTTATTGTTGAATTAATTAAGGAGATAAACATTTTTTTTGTTTTGTTGTTGTTTTTTTTTTTTTTTTCTTTCTCCACAAAAACTTGTGACAAGGATACTTGTTTTTGTATTTTACCTTTTATCAAGTTAAAAAACACGTTTTTTTTGCAAAAAGGGAAAAGAATCAATTTTATCAGTAAATGTGCATACAATAGAGTGAATGAATGACTGTATGTGCGAATGAATGTTTTTTCTTCACAAAATATAATATATTACAGGTTAAATTATCAAACAAAATGTGTGAATGTCAGAATATATGATGTATGAGAGGATAGTGTAAATATATATAAAAAACATCTACTACAATCATTTTATGTTAGAATATTAATTATCTGCTAGAATATTGGTTGTATATGATGTAATAATAAATGAGACAAAAAACTAGGGTAACAGTTATAACAAGTGCACGTGATGTTCGAATTTGACCGTCGACATGACTGTTTTGGTGAAGAATCGAGTTTGTGTACGTAATACAATACACTGTGTTGTTTTTCTTTATATCAAATCTCGGTTCTGAGAAGGGGAGGAAATATTTAATTAAGCAGGCGATACGTGATTATTCTCGCATCCAGCAAAACTGTCAAAATGACAAAAGAGCTGTTGATTATGACATTCAAATAACGGGGATCACTATTCAAGAATATAAAAAAATTCGTTGAAAGCATTCTGTCGAGACGAAGATTATGGATATAAAATATCATTTGTAAAAGTACTTCCAGTGTGTTCAAAAATCATTTTGTCAATTCGTAGTCCAACGATAATATAATTTTAAATTTGAAAGGAAAGCAACGTTTTTAATATGAAAAAGCATAATGTGCACTGTTGATTACAACGTCATTAGCGAATAGTACGCAGCATCTAATTTATATTAGAATTGTATATGTGTATTGGATGAGCCGTCAACAATAAATGTGACTGCAAGTTTAGCCAGGATCGCTCGACTTCATTGACTTACATGTATTTTTGTGGCATTAATTTTATCTGTATGTTAACTGTGTAAATAACTGTTACGAGTAAACGGTATTTTGTAAAGAGACATTTTCTTGTATGGTCCATGTATACTGTAATTGTTCATAACTGATAAGATATAATGGATAAGATTTCGTACTTCTACTTAATTTAATTGCCACTGTTAATTGAATTTCCCTTTGATTCTGAGAACAAAACATAGTTAAACATACAAGGAACACGAAACTAGTATCGGCAAAATGTCAACTACTAGTAACTTGTGTGCGTCGTACGGTATTGAAGTATTGATGCAGACAGGGCAACTAGACACGATTAGTGTTGGTAGAGAAACGTAAGACACTGGTATAAAGAAAAGTAAGATACTGGTATTGAGCAATGTAAGACACTGGTATAGAGAAATGTAAGATACTGGTATAAATGTAAGATACTGGTATTGAGCAATGTAAGATACTGGAATAGAGAAATGCAAGTTACTGGTATAGAGAAATGTAAGATACTGTTACGAGGTTGTCGTTAGAAGTTGATATTTTTCTTAACCTAGTACTATAATAATAATCCAGGCAAAACATGTCATGTCTCATGTCATGAACGTCTTGTTTTTAGGTCGGCAATCCGTAACAGCATAACTAAGGCTAAACAAATTGATGATTTGGTTATCAGGCAGCGCCGCAACGTTTTCTAATGGCCCGCCACGAATTTGATTTAATGCCACAAAAAATTATTTACTATTTATTGATGATCTCGCCCGGGTTTTAAAGGAGCAGTCAAGAAATAAGTTAATAAAAATAAAACTTTGCAGAAAGTGTTTCTAATGGACATGTTAGCAACAAAATACAAAAACTAACCATTGAAATATGTGAATTGTTAACATTTTGTTAACTTGCTATCGCCTATTTTCTGTATGCGATTACTGGTGATTACTCTTGGGTAAACCAGCATATGTACTAGTATATCATTGTACATTCCGTTCGTGCCAAGTGCTTTTGAACAATGCCTTTCGTAAATAAGAAACAGATTTCGGACGATTGAACACCATAAAAGTTCATAAGAACTATAACTAAAATTACGATATATTGATTTAGATCCCATGGACAGCGGCTTAAATTAAACGAATCCGCATTTTAAGATAGCGGAAGAAGAGTTATGCGGTAGAGATTTCTATATTTCTAGAAAAAAGTCATATTCGATTGGGAACCGTTATCAATATTGTCTATTTGTTGACTTAAACTTTTAAGATAGCGGAAGAAGAGTTATCCGGTAGAGATTTCTATATTTCTAGAAAAAAGTCTTCTTCCAGTTTTGTTTAATTATATAAATATACACCAATTGTGAAATACTGTGTAAATTTTGAAAAAAAGTCATATTCGATTGGGAACCGTTATCAATATTGTCTATTTGTTGACTTAGACTTTTGTTTCCAAGATGCTTTTGCTTGTGTAATATTTAGCATTCCATTTTTTTTTGGATGAAAATCTGTGTAATATAAGTCCTATGGAAACAAACGAAAATGACAGCTGCATTGACAAATGTTGATTTTCCTTTCCAAAAAGTATTGGTGATTTATTGCAAAAATAATTCCTATTTTGACAGTTATAAAAAATATGAATTACGAAAAATTAAAATCTATAAATAGGAGTACTTTAATAGTGATGGTATATCAATTTGAATGCACTTATGTTAATTATGAACATTCAAATTGATTGCCGTTTAACGTCAGCTTGCATAAATGACCGTTTGTGATTAATAAATCTTTATTTTGAATTTTTAGACTGTTAGCGGAAGCCAGCCGTCTATTGAGAGGAGAATTTCGAAAACAGGTATCGCGGAAAACTACTTTTTTTCTTTGCAGGCTATTAGTCAGTAAATCGAAACCACAATGGGTCCTTCTTCAAAACAGCAAAATTTCACACTCGTTTTCTTACATTTTAATTATTTAAGATAATGTATGTAATATCTATTATAATGTGTATATCATGTGATTTATTATAATTACAGTTTGTAAAAAGGTCAAATTATAACAAAATAACTTTCAACTAATGACATCCCTACTTTTGCTATTTACTTGTATGTAACCGAATTATTTACCGGAGTGTCCTGGAATAAGGCCACAAAATTAATGCGCTACATCGGTTATTTTTGACTCGTTGCGAAAGTGTTTTTTCTTGCTACCAACCCTCATTCCGGATATTTTGACAACAAGTTACTGTAATTTATTAATTTTAAACTTTACTATGTACAATCGAGAGCTTTCATCGTATGATCTATTTTGACTCAGTAGGCTACGAACAAAGATCTATAAATAAACATGTTTATTTATAGATCTTTGGCTAAGAAGCACTAACAATCGGTGCGCCTAACTACTACGCTTTATCGGTTATTCTGGCCCTTGCAGATTGACTTGTTAACTGGCATGTATATAATTCCGTTTGCACAAGATAATTAGCTCGAAAACAATCTGTTTCCGTTACTTACAAATTAGTTTCATTATGATGTCGTATGCTATTGAATAAAAAGCCAAATTATAAAGTTTAAAGGTTTGAAATTGAACTTCATTCAAACAAATGTTTCCTTTTAGCAAAAATGCACTCATAATTTACATGCTTTTAGTTTCTATTGTCGCGAACAGTCTTTCTTCGCTGTCAGCGTTTTGATATAAAAATGGATGCTTATGTTGTTATTAAAAGTTAAAATTGTCTTTAATCTGCACTTGTTTACTTGTTTTAATAAGCCATTGCATAGTGCAAATGGAACAGAGTAGGACAACAAAAAAATACTTCAATAAAATAAAAATTCACATCCCTACTGATTTTTTGGAAAAAGTACCTGAGAATCAATTCATTAATTTTTCAGCCCAATTCTAATTAAATAAGTATATCCATTCGTCTAAATAACTCTCGTAATTCAGGAAATGATTGAGTACTACGACCTGTTAATGGGCACGTTTTAAGAATTCAACGTTTAACTGCTTGGTTACACGACATAATCAAATATTTCTGGCATTGCGTTACTCTTTGACTACGCATTTGCACGCAATACATAATTAGTTATTAACTAGTTAGGTTGAGAAGATATGTCTGATATTGTAAGGTTCAAATAGAGGAAAAAGACAGATACCGAGGATTGTTTTAGATGATATTTGCTTTGCACGCAATATTTCGCACAAATGTTCAATTCGTCATAAATATTTTGCTGGACCCAGTGATGAGATACAGTAGACTGTCACTGTATCTCATCACTGGGTCCAGCAATTCAGACTCTGCGAAACCTAAAAATCAGCTGTCAGACACAATGATTTGTAATGTATACACCACATGTTAAACACATGATATACACTGTTAAATAATTATTATTCATTGATTTAGCGTAACATAATGCATACAGCTAATTGATGCACTAATAATTCCTGTATTTATCAAACAAAAGTCTAACTAGCATTAAATATGTCTAAGGTGTGTGATTAATTTTATCAGACACTTTTATTTTCTCATTTTTTGTCAGACATGTCTTACTATCTGACAGGTTTCGCATTCTTCGCATTATTCTTTAAACTCCAAATAAGTATCCCAATTATTTATATTAAAGCAAATGTCATTGAGAACATATTTAACCAGAAGAAAATATCAACATAGTTTATATTTATATTGTTTTCTTAACTTCAGATTATATTATTTTTTTAACTTTGCCAGTGAATGTTAGAGAATTAATAATATCAAAATATTAGTTTGTATCATCTCTTGGAGTATTGAATCAACGGCCATAATCAATATGCAGGTAATTGTCTATATTCAAGAGTTTGCATGGGCAAAATGCACACGAATTATAAGGATATTTGTAACAAAACAACACAAAACACATAAATCATAATTAATATGCATTTATAGCATCACATCAACATATAGCAAATGTACCATTTCCACAGATATTAAGTAAACACTGCAAACAGACACAAACATACAATATAATCATATGCAAAGATATGTAAAAGTGAGTCAATTAAGACTGCGACTAGATAATAACTTAATTGTAAATGGAATGTCCAATACAAACAAGTTTGACCATGCAAATAAATCGACTTGAAAATAAAACACCTTAAGATATCTAAGAAAGTAATACAAGAAATATCAAAGTTCGTTAACACAATTTTAACAATAAGCTAGCACATACTGCGACATATTCGGCTATAGAGATTTATCAAGTGTGTGCTGTCTGATACTCCTATGGTGTTTAAGTTGTCCTACAATGCCATTTTTACAGTATTCACTTTGTACACGCTCATCAAGTGTCTTTGCGAAAAACGGTCAGTAACTCGGGTTTAAATGATGGCTTACAATCAGTCGCTTTAACCAAAATGAGCCAGTAACTCAAAATTTATGAATTGATAGTCTGGTTTGTCTCATATATTTTAATGAACAACCTGTGTAGTTTTGATCTTAGCATATTGGAAAATAAATACTCTATCATGGGTTACACACAAAAATATTGATAAATCTGTGCTCACAAGAGCTAGAACGATTACTTTCTAAAAAAGCCAAACCTGGGAATAACATGACCATAGTTGGCAGATATTTTGAAGAGAGAGCGTTTCCACCTTTTAGATGTTGTGCATTATGGCATCAGTATATAATTATATAATAATTATAAGACCTTTCAACTTAGCATTTAATGCAATAGCTGAAAGGGGTCATTATCCTGCCCTTAAGCTTGAGTATTGGTCTTCACAGTGGAATTCTCATAATTAACAATTTGCCTGTGCAGCAGATTCTTAAACTAAATCAAACATCAAGCAAGTGCCTTCTTAATTAAAGACCAATGTAGAAACAGATGCAGCAGTTTGATTAAAATCTAAATCAAAGCGCTGAATGCACTAAAGTTGTTCGCTATTGCATAATAATGGTCACAACTCACTGTGTTCAAATGCTTATAGCAATTACATATCGACACAGTAATCGAACTACATTTTGACTGCCCAAGCATCATGCAGAGATGGGCTGCAAGACTACGTCGATGGCCTCCACCAGATATCGTTCAGAAGGTCGTATCAATGGAAGCCTTTGTTCCTCCCATAGGATTTAAAGGGAGTGAATATAAACATGTTGAATATGCCTGTTGAGCAGAATCTTAAACTAAAACATCAAGCAAGTGCCTTCTTAATTAAATATCGATCAAGCATAGATAAAAGCCTTTGTTGACATATAAGAACATGTAAATTATTCATTGAAATTTAAAGATTCTTTTTGGCAAATTATTATTACTAAAATGTTAACATGGTCAATGATGCATTCAATCGTACTGATCATGATCAGCAAAGCATATCTTATACTGACTAAAATATCATCTGATTGACCACACATCTAGCTAGTGTGTGTACAGCTTATACTTTTTAGACCTATACTGACCAATGTTAAAACCATAATTTATTTTTAGATATTTGGAGATGCATCACACAAAAAATCACAGATGTTAGAGTTACTTGGAAGACATGACACTCGCATGAAAAATAAATGAAACAAATGTGTAAGGTGTTTTACACAAACAAACATGACTGCATTAACCTCTCGTCTAGATACATGAGTATTTTAAAGGATTAAAGGGAGGTAGACAATCACTGGCAGATGCTATTATTAAGTAGTTACCTACCTTGGCAGAGATCTGCGCTTTCTAAGTGTGTTATAGTTTACTATACTTTATGGGGATCTACAATGTTTTGGAGATGTTGCTTTGTTTGTTTGTTTTGTTTGTTTATTTGGATTTTTCGCCGCTTTTAACAGTATTTCAGTCATACCACGGCGGTCAGTTAACCTACTCACACATTTCCTGCGCAAGCTTAGCCGATCTAAGCGGTTTACCAGTACTAAGTGCACATACTTATGCCAGTAACTGACAACTGCCCTACTTGAATCAGAGGTAGGGGGAGAATGGCCGTAGAAATAATTTCATGATCAATCCCCACACAAGTTATGTGGCCGGGCTGGGATTCGAACTCACGATCCCCGGATTGACAGTCCAGCGCTCTACCAACTGAGCTAGCCGGGCCCGGTGGAGATGTTGCACATTTTTAACATAATAATATCTACTTTTCTTGATGTAACACACACAAGAAATGGTTTATCGCTGGAGCCGGTTTAGTATTTTACTGACCAATTTTGTTAAATTCGTCAATACTAAAAATAAATAAAAAAGAATTAATACCCTTGCCTTTTAATTATATCATGTTAATGATAATGATGATCTTGCTTACGTTTATTATTCTAGCGTTTTTTCTCTCAACCACAAATTTTGAAGTGAAAACGTTATTGCTGAATAGTGAGACAGATAATTTTCATTTACTCTGTATAGAAATACCAAATCTGTGTTTAAAATGTCTAGTCAATGTCTACAAAAGAGGGCCATGATGGCCCAAAGCGCTCACATGCGAACTGGTACAGATGAAGACAATACTGTTGTGACAGGTTTGAAAATTAAGGTATATGAACAATACGCAAAGGGGGATAGGATAAATTTGATTTAAAACATCGGTTAGTGCAATGGGTTAACTAAAGTACGAGCTGGGTAGTGGATGTGCAGTGTTTTTGCTACGGGTTCTCAAATCATTTTTTCTCGATATTCTTTCCTGACCCTTTTTCATTAAGTCAGTGACAACTCTGGAAAATGCAGAGACAGTAGATTTTGATGTCTTTTTCTCAGACAGTTTTAGAGAACTAGTTGCAATGTGATAATTGTGATGTCTGTGCTATAAGGTCAAGTTTTGCTTTTTGTTTGATAATTTTCTGTCCAATGATGATAAATGATGTTAATGCAGGCTCTGAAGACATCCATGTTGCATGTACAAAATAGCTGCATGCAAACAAAGGGCAATAAATCTGGTGTTTCTGGCCCGATTTTGCTTATATTCGACTTCACTTTTAATCTTATGGTCATAGACAAACTGTGCAAGATTGGTGAAGATTGGATGAAAAATGAAGTCTCTATCCTGAATAATGTCCATTGTTGCATATTATTTCACAAACAAAGGGCAATCACTCCGGTATTTCTGGTCTGATCTTGCTTATATTCGACTCCTACTGTAATCTCATGGTAATAGACAAACTGTGCAAGATTGGTGAAGATTGGATGAAAAATAAAGTCTCTATCCTGAAAAATGTCAATTTTTTTAAAAATTTTAATAAACAAAGGGCAATAACTCTGGTGTTTGAAACACGATCTGGCCCATTTTTTGGCACCTGCTGAGATCTAATGGTCATACCTAAACTGTGACAGTTTGGTTAAGATTGGATGGAAAATGAAGTCCATATGTTTGAAAAGGCATTTTTGCACATTTTTTGCATGAAAATGGGGCAATAACTCTAGTGTTATTGGTGTGATCTGACCCAATAACAATCCATCCAAGATTTTATGGTCATACACAAACTGTGCACGTTTGTTTAAGATGGATAAAAAGTGAAGTCTCCAGCGTGAATACGAACACAATTGTATTTATATATATATATATATATATATATAAATATAACAAAAACGGCACACGGACCACAGACAATGGACGACGCAGGGGAGGTCCCCTATACCAATAGCTCAACGAGCACTTCGTGCTCAGGTGAGCTAACAAATACAATAATGGTCATATTCACGGTGACACGCAATACAATGACATTGATCCTGCTCAAGAACTTGCATAAAGCATTATATGGTAAGCAAATTAAACATGACACGCTGTCCATACTATTCATATATATGCATACTACCCGACACCCCATCTTTAAAATAACAGAAATTACATTACCACAAGGATAAATAAATATAACC
Organism: Congeria kusceri; assembly: GCA_027627225.1. Lineage (NCBI taxonomy): Eukaryota > Metazoa > Mollusca > Bivalvia > Myida > Dreissenidae > Congeria > Congeria kusceri. Next base: position 31,649,296 of record CM051034.1, read on the forward strand.
ATACATTTACAAAAAACAAAAATGCCAAGGTCGGACATTGTTCATTGATAAACTAAACTTTCCAATACAACCAGGAGTGATAAAATGTTGTCTATGACAAAATGGCATACCAGTAATACATAACTCAGCTATATTTTACAACCATTACTCTTTTAACTAATTTAAAATTCGGAAAATGCACTTTTAGAAATGAAAGTTATTTTAATAAGAATATAACACAAACTAGAATTGTCACGAGTGACGGACATACCCCCACAATATGGCCTTGTCACAGAACTATGGCATCCTTTCAAAAGAAATGGACAGAGAGAGAATGCTTTAATTTGTGAATGGTTAACATTGGAAAAATGTAACTTCAATAGGAGCCATAACGCTGTCAACATTTAGTGGTTTGTAACCAAAATGGAACTTGATCTGTATTTTATGATGTTACACCTATGTACCAAAAATAATTTAAATATGTGAAGCATTTCATGAGTCATTGTCCATGTTTTGGGGGAATTTAAGTCAAAAAGGGGCCATAACTGTGTCAAAATTTAATGGTTTGTAACCAAGGTCGAACCTAACTTGTGTTTTATGATGCTTCACATGTGTACCAATAATTAATTAAATATGTCAAGCCATTGTTGAGTTATTGTCAGGAAACCATGTTTTTAGGGAATTTAAGTAAAAAAAAGGGCCATAACGCTGTCAAAAGTTAGTGGTTTGTAACCAAAGTCGAAATTGGCCCGTATTTTATGATGCTACACATGTATACCAAGAATTATTTGAATATGTCCAGCCATTCTTGAGTTATCGTCTGGAAAACATGTTTTTAGGGAATTTTAAGTCGAAAAGGGGCCATAACTCTGTCAAAATTTAGTGGTTTGTAACCAACATCGAACTTGACCTGTATTCTATGATGGTAAACATGTGTACCAAAAATTATTTGAATACGTCACGCCTTTCTCGAGTTGTCATCCGGAAACTATGTTGATAGGGAATTCTAAGTCAAAAAGGGGCCATAACTCTGTCAAAATGTAGTGGTTTGTAACCAACATCGAACCTGACCTGTATTCTACGATTTTACACATTTGAACCAAAAATTATTTGAATATGTCAAACCTTTCTTGAGTTATCATCCGGAAACCAAAAACCTACAGACCGACAAGCTCACTCCTATATACCACGCCTAAACTTTGTTTGTGGGGGTATAATTAACCAGCTTGTTTGCAATATAAAAGGTGATGTCAGTAATGTGTAAAACCTGGGGCCATACTCCAGAAACATCTTAAGTAAAATATTATCCTTAGCCTTACAATCATGATTTTTCTTAAGCATTTTAGTCCATGTGTACATGAAATTCTGCTCAGTATTTACCCATTATCAACTTATTATTATCTACTATTTACTTAACTCCAATTTGTTTCACTAATGTTTATGAAGTCTTACACATATTTCCCTATGAAAATCATAACTTAAGTGAACATATTTTAAGGTTAACTTAAGATGTTTCTGGAATATGACCCCAGATACTTAAATTATTAATACAAACTTGAACAATGGCAAATCATGTACAATATCAGAATATGACACAGTTTATTCAATGCACTCAAGACACACAACATCTCTCAATAAAACTATATTTCTGACATCACATGATACAATATATCTCTCTATAACTGTTATAATGACATTATAAATAAACCTAGAACATATTTTATTATCAAATATAAACATCATTTAATACATAAGGAACATATCTAAAAACACTATCACAAAATTGTATTATGTTTCACATAACTGGCCATTGAAGAATGACAAAATATTTGTGTGATTTAATTCCTATTTATTTAAAAAAAATCACTTCTTACAAAGTTAAAAGTGGCCACAACCTCAGTTTACTCATGACCCAGGTATTTGCACATGGAAAATACAATTTGTTTTCACAGGCTCTAAAAGTCTTACTTTCACTTTCAAGAACATGAATGTACCCTCCATTTGTGGTCCAAAGATCCTCATGTAGCTTAGCAATTTAATACAGATATTTCAAATCTCATAGATAAAATTCACATTTTCCATTTTTATGAGGAAAAAGTATATTTCATTATCTATATAATAGCTTAAATGGAATAACCTTCAATTCATATGCATATGTCTGTTCAATATGGACCAATAAAAATGCAATGCACTGAAAATGTATTATGTATGATATCAATGCAATGGGTAAAACTCGAATTTAGCTGCAGATATAAGCAATGCTGAATAGTAAGTCACAACCACCATTGTTTTGAAGCAGCCTTACGAGTTAGACCCCCATAAATAAAAAAACATAAGTTATTAAAAATTGTTTCTTAATTGTCCTTGGAAAGAAATCTTTCCTGATAAACTTCAGTCCATTTTACCATATGTATTTTTTGCTAATGCTAAACATATGGATTTGTGTGGATATGGCTGTATAGGATACAAGCCAAGCTTATACATGATATTTTAGTAGTTAAATGCAAACATTTAAGACATAAGTGTACAACTGTAGATTCTTGATATGTAAATAAGTTTTTTAGGATTTAAGTTTATATAGCTAAGGAGCAAAATGCCATTATCAAATATCAAGCACCAACAATTTGTTCAATCTTCTCGTAAATAATTGTGAAATAAATTAAAATAAATAATGTTAGCCAAGTATTAACCAGACTGACAAAACAAGCATGAATGATATATTACATGTATATCTTTATTACATACTTATAGTTTATAACACTTCAGCAGTTTTACATATTTTATAAACATAGTTAAAAACATATGTTTAAATTTTATAGCATTAAAGACTGTTTTCCATAACAAAATCAGACAAACAAAACCAAATATATACATACAATAATACAAGTTCAGATTTTTAATAAAATTAAAAAAATGCAGATTCTTTTATAGCCGGCTGAATGTCAGCTTCGATTAAATAAGATCAATTGGTTAAGATCTAATTACTTGTTCCTTTTTAGCTTTGTTTCCCGATTTCAATCTTTTTAATGATTTCATGAGCTGTAAATATACAGGAGTCCAAGATTCCAGCAACTGTGAAGGTCCCTCCGATAATAGCACAGATCTGAAACCATGGGAACAAACATCATCAAATACTAAGTGTCTAGTCTACTCATTAACACCACAACTTCAAACCTGACTTTCAATACAAACAATTATTAGTAATAAAGATTGAAATATAAATAAGTATAAAATTTTGAACAAACTAAGTTAATTGTTATTAAAACAAAACAATAATTAAAATTACATTTCGGTATAAACATTGACAATCTACAAGAACATTCATGCAGTGCTACAGATAAGCATCGTTTTTTCGTAAAAACGAATTGATTTGTTCGAAAAACTATTTAATTTTTAAAAGTTGTCGTTAAAAAACGAATTAATATTTCATAAAACGAAATGAAATCATTTTTTTCTAGTTTTTGTTGACATGGATTCTTTGCTTGAATTAATAATTACTGTAGCACCTCATACAAATACAGGTCTAATTACCCCAAAACGGAAGTCACATCCTCAGGGTTACATGCTGTCAGTTAGATAATAAGCACATATGGTTGAGTGCAGGATGCATATAATTTGTAAACTACAGTTTAAATGATATGTTTTGGTATCATTTTAAAGGTATATAAAATTATTATGTAAGCAATAAGAAAAACGGCTGTTTTTGTGCACTACTTTTTGTCTAGTGGTTCCCAGCTTCATAACTTTTGGCCCATGTATTCATGCGCAAAATGGCAGCCTCCATGCCCGTCAAAACCGGTGTGTTTTTTCTAAGGTAAATATTTTGACTTGTCTGGTTCCCTACTTATGCTTCTTGATCAACCAGATATTCAGATCTCAAGTGTAGGTAATAACAATTGGGAACCAGAGTTTGTTACCGTTTTGACTTGGAACCAGAATTGAAAGAAAAACATGGTTGAATTGGAAAATATAATCAAACTTCTGTCTATCAATGTTGATTTAGTAATGTACATATTGTTCAAAGGCAAAATTCTCCATTTATTGTTCAATATTGCAGTAGATTGCAACCATTTCTGAAATACTGAATAAAATTTAAACTCTTTTTTAAACAGCAAAAATGTAATGACAATGGACGAAAAATAGCTAATTTTTAAATTGTAAGGGATCTGTCTAAATGTTCAATGAAGACTGAACAATATTTGAAAATTGATAAAATCTAATTAGTCTTGAAAGTGGTCAGTAAAAAAACAATTTGATTACAAAAATTGGAAGTGAAAAACTATCTGCTTGAAAAATTATCTGTAGCACTGTTCATGTTATAAATTTGTCTATGCATATTACCTGGGTGTGATTCAAGAAACACTTCAGGTGAGGAAAGCACCCCCCCTCCCCATTAAAGGGTTTACCAAATTTCTAATTTTCAAACAGATTAAGAAAATTTTAGCACTATGTATTCTGTATGTGGCGTGTTGTTGGAAAACAAGGTTTAATGCATGTGCCTTAAGTGTCGTTCCGGATCAGCTTGCACAGGCTAATCCTGGACCACACTTTACGCACATGCATTAATCCTGGGTTTCCCACGACATGCCCCATGTATAAAATTTCGAAATCAACTGAAGAGAGGAAGTATCACACCTCATATACTACATTAGACCAGTGTTCAAATGATCCCACCACCACCATCCATATTAACTGCATATAAAACACAAACACGAAGAAATACTATAGGCCTTTTCTCAAACTAGGTGACCTCCCTTGAAAATTACCTCCTGTTATTGCTAATAAGCATGCACAAGTGTATCCACCTGACTTTCAGAGATGTTTTTCCTAGCTATTCATAGGTAAGAAACATTGCATGTATATGATTGAACAGTTTTAAGAACAGTTAATGAATAAAATATTTATATGTATAATACCTTTTTTAAAGTTAATGTAAAGGCCTTTATTTAGTAAAGCCACACTAAAATACAAACAACAAGCTGATCCAGGACGACACTTTACGCACATGCATTAAGCCTGGTTTTTCCAGGACACACCTCGTATGTATGTGCATTTGGCTTAAAAAGGTAACCACAAGTCTTACAAATATGCAAAAAGCTACATGCAACAAAACGTCATAAAATACAAAAGCAAACAAACACGCATGCCAAAAATAGAAATGAAACATCTCAACCAAAACAGAAATGAAGAAACCACACATTTAAAATGAGGGTGCAAAAATCAAAGTGATTTAAAGAAAAAAAGAAAACATAACATATTAATTGTGTTTCTCAATGTAACATGTGGATGTGACTCAATTAGTGTTATTTGTTTCAATTATTTTCAGAGTATAAGATCTGATTCACAACTGATTATAAAAGCTGTAAAAAATGAACTGGCCTACAAGCGAAAACAAAAGGCTGAAAAATAAACAATGGCAACATAGACAAATTCAATATTTTAAAAGTTCACCGGATATGGTTTCATGTTCCATGGGATTCAATGGGAGAGACCTTTTCACCACTGATCTGGCCTTATTTTTGTGCTGATGATTGGTACCATTCAGAAAGCCAAAAAGTATACTTTTTTCAAAAATATTTGGCCTTAATTCACAAATGGAAAAGTGGATAAAAAATTACAAGATCTTTGAAATGTTTAATGTTGCATGAGTGTTTATAAATCACATTTATCATGTGTTTGTATTTTAAGTTTGATTAAATACAAGAAAATCACTAGTTATTATTTGAATTGTGATACTTGTTTATATTTTTCTTTTTTAATGATAACAAGTATTTTCACAATTCTGGGGATTTATAACGCATTTTTCACAATTTCACAGGAAAGCGCATATTCACAAATCACTGAAAAAAAACACTGCAGCACATGAGCCATTGACCTTGGTACATTATCAATGTGTAATAAATTTGCATGTCTTAGTATATGGGAATTTTCTATAGTTGCACTAAAATTGTATCTGCCTCCATAGGACACTAAAGGGGTTGTTGGAAAGAGGGATTTAATGATTGGTTAAGTGGAATCATTGGTTAGACATGATTGGTCAATCCACAGGTTACTACATGGTTGTTGGAAAAGGGGATTTACTGATTGGTTAAAATGAATTACAGGTGAGATTAGATTGGTCAAACCACAGGTTACATTGCACCTACTCACAGTTGTCAGGAAGTGATACAGTGGTTTCCTCATTTCCACGTACTGTACAGTTATTGGGCTCAACTGATATCTGAACCACACTGCTGGATTATTGTTTGAAAGGAGCTTTTCCTGAACATGCACACAGTTATTAATACAACTAGGTCTACTATAAACAATGTTAGCACTTGCGGGGATCCACATGTATTTCAACAGCCTTCCTAACGATGAAAACCGATACTTTCTTCGTACAAAAGTTTTAACAGCTTTCGAAGGTAGACATTTGTTTTATACAGTCTACATAGGAGTAATACAACTTCAAACACAAAACAATAAGCCTTACACAAAATACTAAATGCTCTTTGATTGAATTATAAAGGCTGTTGCAAAACACATAGTTGCCAAGTCTTTTGTTGTGAAAAAAAATCACTGCAAACCAGTTCAATGTTGCCATCCATTCTTCCAGAAATAAAACAAGGTCCATATCCACAATTGCCACCAGGTAAGGTTAGTCATCCAAACACTGTGATATCGTTTTTCACTACATTTAAGAATTAAAATTACAGATATATTTAAGACCTAAAAGGTATATCAGAAATAATGGAAAACATTTTAAAAATACATGTATGCTGATCTTAGAAGAATGACAGCAGACATTGACTGAATGGTTCGCAATTATTTTAACTGAAAAACATCAGGGCATGGGCATGCATGTCCGACAAATTCTGGCCTTACCGTAGTTAGAAAATGATAAATGGGCTGCCGCTTTTCAGTATACTGTACGGTTATGGGACTGAGCTCATATCGGAACCAAATTGCTGGCATCATGTGACCACCATGGCCATACTGTACTAATTCCTATAGGGAACACAGAATTGGAAACACATTGCACATCTTTTTTCACTGATCTCAAGTCTTTGTAGTTTACGAATAGAAAATAGAACGGACCTAAAAACTTATAGTTTACAATAAGATACAATAGCTAAGTACTAAATTATCAATAAACAAACTGAGTATGAGCATGCATAATTATCAGATGCTCCACTTTTTTGGAAGGTGGTCTCCATACATATTTGATTACTCCCTGATTGTCATCGATTGTCAGTAAACATTTCAGTTTATAATCATTAGGTCGATTGTCAGTTAACATTTCAGTTTATAATCATAAGGTTGATTGACAGTAAACATTTAAGTTTATAATCATTAGGTTGATTGTCAGTAAACATTTCAGTTTATAATCATTAGGTTGATTGTCAGTAAACATTTCAGTTTATAATCATTAGGTCACTTGTCAGTAAACATTTTAGTTTATAATCATTAGGTCGATTGTCAGTAAACAGTTCAGTTTATAATCATTAGGTTGATTGTCAATAAACATTTCAGTTTATAATCATTAGGTTGATTGTCAGTAAACAGTTCAGTTTATAATCATTAGGTTGATTGTCAGTAAACAGTTCAGTTTATAATCATTAGGTTGATTGTCAATAAACATTTCAGTTTATAATCATTAGGTTGATTGTCAGTAAACAGTTCAGTTTATAATCATTAGGTCGATTGTCAATAAACATTTCAGTTTATAATCATTAGGTTGATTGTCAGTAAACAGTTCAGTTTATAATCATTAGGTTGATTGTCAATAAACAGTTCAGTTTATAATCATTAGGTCGATTGTCAGTAAACATTTCAGTTTATAATCATTAGGTCGATTGTCAGTAAACATTTCAGTTTATAATCATTAGGTTGATTGTCAATAAACATTTCAGTTTATAATCATTAGGTCGATTGTCAATAAACAGTTCAGTTTATAATCATTAGGTCGATTGTCAATAAACAGTTCAGTTTATAATCATTAGGTCGATTGTCAGTAAACATTTCAGTTTATAATCATTAGGTTGATTGTCAGTAAACATTTCAGTTTATAATCATTAGGTTGATTGTCAATAAACATTTCAGTTTATAATCATTAGGTCGATTGTCAGCAAACATTTCAGTTTATAATCATTAGGTTGATTGTCAATAAACATTTCAGTTTATAATCACTAGGTCGATTGTCAGTTAACATTTCAGTTTATAATCATTAGGTCGATTGTCAGTAAACAGTTCAGTTTATAATCATTAGGTTGATTGTCAGCAAACATTTCAGTTTATAATCATTAGGTTGATTGTCAATAAACATTTCAGTTTATAATCATTAGGTTGATTGTCAGCAAACATTTCAGTTTCTAATCATTAGATCACTTGTCAGTAAACATTTAAGTTTATAATCATTAGGTTGATTGTCAGTAAACATTTCAGTTTATAATCATAAGGTTGATCGTCAGTAAACATTTCAGTTTATAATCATTAGGTTGATTGTCAGTAAACATTTCAGTCTACAATCATTAGGTCAATTGTCAGTAAACAGTTCAGTTAAAATCATTAGGTTGATTGTCAGTAAACATTTCAGTTTATAATCATTAGGTTGATTGTCAGTAAACATTTCAGTTTATAATCATTAGGTTGATTGTCAGTAAACAGTTCAGTTTATAATCATTAGGTTGATTGTCAGTAAACATTTCAGTTTATAATCATTAGGTTGATTGTATGTAAACATTTCAGTTTAAAATCATTAGGTCGATTTTCAGTAAACATTTCAGTTTATAATCATTAGGTCGATTGTCAGTTAACATTTCAGTTTATAATCATTTGGTCGATTGTCAGTAAACATTTCAGTTTATAATCTTATTAGGTCGATTGTCAGTAAACATTTCAGTTTATAATTATTAGGTTGATTGTCAGTAAACATTTCAGTTTATAATCATTAGGTTGATTGTCAGTAAACATTTCAGTTTATAATCATTAGGTTGATTGTCAGTAAACATTTCAGTTTATAATCATTACGTTGATTGTCAGCAAACATTTCAGTTTATAATCATTAGGTCGATTGTCAGTAAGCATTTCAGTTTATAATCATTAGGTCGATTGTCAGTAAACATTTCAGTTTATAATCATTAGGTTGATTGTCAGTAAACATTTCAGTCTACAATCATTAGGTCAATTGTCAGTAAACAGTTCAGTTTATAATCATTAGGTTGATTGTCAGTAAACATTTCAGTTTATAATCATTAGGTTGATTGTCAGTAAACATTTCAGTTTATAATCATTACGTTGATCGTCAGTAAACATTTCAGTTTATAATCATTAGGTTGACTGTCAGTAAACATTTCAGTTTATAATCATGAAACACTGCAGACAACAATACATAATTCTGCTTGAACACGGGTACTACAGAATAGAAGATACATGTATAGCTGTTTTGACCTCAAAATGGTATATTCTGTAATGCAAGGACACAACAAATATGTTAAATTGAAATAATCTAATAATCAACAATCTACAACAAATATCAGAAATCAACATTGTGATTGTGTTAAACAATTTCATTTCACATCTTAAAGCTCATTTACTTAAAAGATTTGAAATAGCGACAATACAGACATACATGTACTGGTATATCACATTCTTCTTGGATGTAAAAAAAAAAAATGTTTGTTTCAGGTTACCCGACCTACCCTTAAAAAATGCACTGACCCTAGAACATTTTATTGGGGTTGTCAGATTTTTTGTGTGTTTTATTTATGTTTTCACTAATTTAATGTTCTTGGTTAAATAAGTGTTTAGTTTTGATAGTATTCCCTTTAAAATAATGTTTAAGGATATTTCAGATACCGGTGTGTTTTGAACATTAATTCAGTTTTAGAATATTAAAGTTGACCATTTACCCAATAATAAAAAATAATAAAAATAATAATTCCCTACCTACCTACCCTATTTTTGGGGGCATGTAACATGAAACAAACATAATTTTTTGATATGCCTTATTATGATCATTTTTATAGACAGTGATAAACTATCAACACTGCTTGGTCAGATACCATCTATAACAGTTCAGATATAAACATAGAAAACTTTCTATATAAAGCATAAGGTTACCTACCCTGTAGGAGTATGTGTACTGGTACGGGAACCTCCTGTTGCCATTCATGTTCACATACACAGACGGGACCACTCGCACGATGTAGTCATGGGTAGCCAGGGCTGCAAAGAACAAGCTGATATATGAATAGCTGCATTCACAATGTGTAAAGAAATATGAGGTATTTGCAAAAGTCTACACTAATACTATTCCTATATTATTACTATATCCAACATCAGTGTCAAATGACCTTTGTTTATATATAATAATATAACAATAAACTCAGACACGAAGACAAATTCAGACACAAGAAAAATCCATCCTTTTTCATTAGAAAATATTTTCTTGTCACCAAAGACAATGAAGTAATAGTACTTGCAACTTTCATTAATAACAGGTTAAACTGTAACATTTGAACTTACTTAAAATAGAACACATCCACTTTGTTTCCACAAGGTCTTGAGAATATTCGCCATTTCCTCAATGAAAAACTCATGCCATAGAGAACAGAACCACAGTCTAACAGACTACAAACCACAGCCTTACCATTGCCTCCCGATTTGTCTAGAGACTCCATGGGATTGAAGGATCCCTTCACATCCTTGCCGGCCTCCAGATCCATGCCGAACCGGAGCTTGTGTACCACGTGCCGCATGTCACTTTTGGTAGGCTGGGCTTCGGCCGAGTGCGTGGACACGTGGAAATTGCCCGGGACCTGAAAATCCCAAATTGAAGCCTGTTAGATCAGCATGTCTAAATGCAAGAGCTCGTAAACCAAAAGTTTCATAGGCAAAAATAGTGAATACTTAGTGAGACACAGACCTTGGAAAATTTGATTTACAAGCAGGTAAAAAACAACAACACAATTTCGGTGTCAACAAATTGTTTTGCAGCAATTTCCTTGATTTCTCCAAATATTTGTAAGCACTGTTGAAACAAAAATAAGCATTTACAAGCATTTTAAATTGGCCATGTGTAAATAAGCATTTTCAGTCCCTTTTAAGCACTTTAAAGGATCCGTATAAACCCTAAATTGTGTCAATTGTCTGAGAAAAACATGGCTGAATAACTTTTTAACCAGATAGTGTGTCTACCATTCATCGAATTTGTTAAATGATCTAGTAGTATTAAGGAGATTATATCTGACCAAATATATGTATCAATGTACTTCATTCTAAAAGCCATTGACCAGTGAAGTCAATGCCTATATGAGTGCTGGCATGAAAACTACAATAATCCTCTACAGTAGGTGCTGAAGATTGGGAAGTAAAACTGCTGTTGAAGTAGACTAAGGGAGAAAACCAATTTCAGACAGTATGTCTTGGCTGTTTAAATCTGCTTTTGGCAGACACATGTATATATTTTTATATATAAATACAGATAAATGAACAGTTTAAAAATTTAAACAGGCTTTAGCATTTTCAATGGCTAAAAATAAAAACTATCAAGCCAAATTTAACTAACTTTGTTGAACATATGCTATTAAATTTTGACTAGTATTTATGTTTTAATGAAGAAAATGTTGCAGCCAGTCATAGTTTTCTTAAGCTCAGTGTTCTGGGGAGGTATCACGAAAGGTGAGACATTTGTCTCACTACTCATGAAAAATTGGGGACATTTCCAATTTGTTTTAGACACAAACAAAATACACCTACAATTTCCTACAAATGATAAAATCAATAACAATATTTATTTACCTTGACTATTTGTGTCAGTGGTTGGTATGACTTAACCCAGCAGTACTTAACATTATAAACACAGTTAAATTTATTTTTTATAAACTGTTCAACACAAATAACTGATATAACTAATAAACGGTCGCGGTGGCGTAGTGGATATGGTGTCCGCCTAGCGATCGGGAGGTCGCGGGTTCGATCCCCACCCGGGGAGCGTTCTCAAGATCTCCCCCAAAGACACCAAGTACTGGTTCTACCAAGGAAACGGACTCGAGAGTGTCTCTATAAGCCTAAGGCTTTCGATGCAATCGAGCTTAAATAAATAGGTTTACACTAACTAATAAACTTAGTCAGTTATTTTCTATGGAAAAACATTATTTTTTTGTGCTTAATACAAAGTGAACACGTCATAAAATTTCCTTCAATATTACAGGCAAGCCAACTGTGCTCTTTTAACCAAGAATTTTGGAATTTTCATTCAGGTCTTTACGTCAACATGGTCAAATTCGTGACATTGGCACTTTATTAATAGGGCTGCAGAAGCAACAGCCAGACTTGTATCGCTACCAACAAACTTTTAATGTTTTGATGTTTTGCAAGGAGAAATGACTCAATAACGTTTGAGGCGTTTTTTCTTAGGCGACCCTGCAGACGACTCCATATTGGAAAACAAAACGAATACTCTTTGATACGGAGTTAAACCTGAGAACATAATTATTGTGTTATCGATTGGCTTAGATTGTAGCGCCATATTTAATTAAACCAATCAGGAAGAAGACCTCAATCATACTCAGTACACATTGAGAGATTTGATATTCATCCCCAAATTGTTTCGCATATTTGACGATGCGTCCAATGAAATTTTGTATGCGACAAAAATCGCTCCTAGATATATTTTTGCAACATTTGTGAAAAATAAGCGATAAAATCTCAATTTCGCAGCCTTGCCAGAACACTGTAAGCTAAATATTCAAAATTTAATCTGACCTATAAATGACAATGCCACTGACTACAGAAACAAACTGATTTTAAAAAGTGCGCTGGCAGGGGCGTAAAAAAAGTGTATAGGCACAATAGGCGGAATCTACCAAATTTGGGCCAGGAGTGTCTATACTCGTATGTGGCTACAAACAACTAACTTCAGACTTAACAAAATACTTGTAAAATAAGCGCATGTTAATGGAATTTATTTCATAATGACGTAACCGACTCGTTAAACAATGACTATGAACACAGCCAAGAAAGATCCCCTCACCCCCATCCCACCCTCTTGTTTTTATTGCATTTTTGGCATATTTAATTTTTTCATCTCTGGAAAAAATGTAGAGACACGTGCCTATAGTGCCTAAAGGAAGCTACGCCCCTGACTTAAGATTTTACTAAGGAACTTTGTGAATACAGGCCCTGCAAATACAGGCTCTGGGTCCATAAACAGGGACCAGTATTACATTAGCCAAACAATCGTCACCTTGTTGATAAGGAAGTGAGTCTCCATCCTGCAGCCATTATCATCGTACATGGGGATCTTCACCGTGTTGTCTTGGAAACCAACCTCGTGTCGACCCATGTCGTCCTGAATGTCCAACCCAACAACTGCAATATCAAAGAAAAAGACTGGTACTAGAACACTAGTCGATGTAACTGTATATCAACATGTTATTTAGCAGAAAAAAAATCAGTACACTGCTTGGAGCTAAATTGAGCAAGTTCCAAACATTTTATCACAAGCTATATGTTGTTTTTCATGTACATTGTAATACTCCCATTTTTCTGATTACGAATATTATGATCTTACACATGTGTAAGCTAATCTATCAAGCATTTCCATTGTCTAGACTCATCACTTTTTTACATACATCATGTACTGCAAGTACTCTTCTGTATGACGTCATCAGCATTTCTGCAGTTGGCATTTTGGTTGAAATTGTTATTTATTTGTGTTGTTTGATATTTTTATTGCTTATGTTTTATTCATTAATAGTGCTTAGGGCATTTACGAGCATGTGATCAAACAGATCTGACACTCATCATTTATAGAAGAATTTATTACCGGTAAATTCTTCCAGGAAATTTGTTTCTATGCTCACTAATGGCCCGTTACTAACAAATTTCCTGAACTCGTTTAATTAAGTCATGTATAAAATGACAACTTGTGCCAGATCCGATATACATCATTAAAAAAAATTCAGTACCCAGCTTTGAGCAAATTCTTAAGTATACATGAGGCGCGTCGTTGGAAAACCGGACTTAATGCATGTGCGTAAAGTGTCGTCCCAGAATAGCCTGTGCAGTCCGCACAGGCTAATCCAGGATGGCACTTTCCGCTTTTATGGTATTTTCTGTTTCAAGGAAGTCTCTTCTAAACATAAATCCACTGTAAGCGGAAAGTGCCGTCCTTGATTAGCCTGTGCGAACTGCACAGGCTAATCCGGGACGACACTTTACGCACTTGCATTAAGTCTGATTTTCAAACTGATATTGGTGCAGTGCCTAAATCCGCCACATTTGGGATATAAATTTACAATATTTTCAAAAGTTGTTTACTAATCGACACAAAAATTCATATAATTTAAATTAAGTTTAATGTGCATTTGCTGGCGTGTTTTTTTGGTTAAATTTCAAATAGTTGGCACAGGAAAAATAATGTGAAATAGTGTGAAAATGAGCGTGGGAGTTCCTAAATCGGCCACACCTCTTTAAAATGTTCAAATTGCTCGAAAACAATTATTGAAATATTTTTTATGAATCCGATTTTCAAAGCAACTTCTATTGGCTTCTATTGACAAAACTCACACATTTGTTTATTTGAGGTTCATTTTCTAGTGTTTTAAAAAAATCATAGTGATCCAAAGTTGCTGGGTGAAAAATAGTAGATCACGAACCGTGACAGGCTTACTCTAAATTTGACTACTATTCTTTTTTAATTCTCCATATTAAGCAGCTCATTGTTTGTTGTTCATACGGTGTTTAAATTTCTTCAAATACTCCTTTATATTTCTAAAAATATATCATTTGTACATCATAGCTCTGAAACTGAGGCCCTGCATGGGAGATAATGTTCGATATAAGTGTGTCTTACTGGCGACTAGACGCTGACCGCTGATGACTTTTGTATTCAATATCTTTGTCTGACACATGACACGGGGCTAATCTATTGAAAACACGGTGTTATGTATGTACTGGTGAAATACTGATTTTAGATTGAAAGAAAACTACTTTTTACAATCAATAAATTAATGTTTTAAAAAGCAATACAAATTTGCAAATATTCGAATAGCCATTTAACTATTCAAATAATGATCATTCAATCGAATATTCAAATAGTTTTGCCCTCCCTACAAAAAGTAAGGCCGGTAAACAAACGCTTATTTGGATGGGGTGGCAGATTTAGAACAGTGGCGGATTTATACTGCGCCAGTATAAATGATGTCTTTTCTTGTATTCAAGTATCTACATTACAAAGGAATTTTCTTCAGCTATATAAATTTTACTTCTTAGGAATCCTTTCTGCACCGAGCCTTTAAGATGTACTACAACTTACATTCACATTTTGTATTCAGCAGAGTAATATTCAGGAACACTGGGATCTTCTCAGAATATTTGACAGGATCATCTACTATCAGTTCACTGACCCTGAAACGAAACATTGTTCACTTTACATCAAGGGTTATCACCAACTTAACACTTTAAAAGCCAAATAGTTTTTCCGTTTAAAGCTATTCATTTAAAGGCCTTAGGGCAACATTACCGGTATCAAATTTAACTGATACTGCAAAATGTACATAGAATCTATATCTAATAATATTATATACACCAGTACAATGATAAGGTTCATGTAAATAAATTAAATTCATGACTGTTATCTTTACCAGCAACCAAAATAGCCAAAGGCTATTAAAACAAAATTTGACAAATTACTTTAAAAGAGGTAAAGATTTATATCCTGACTTTTTCTAACAAGAGTTTTAAAATGACAGGAATTTTTACACATTTGAAAAACTCATTTTTATTCCTAAATATAGACAACCTATCATGATGAGATGGTAAACATCCAATATCAATCTATGCAACTGCCTACACTTCATGTTGAAGGAAGCCCAGGAGTTCTGCTCCAAACAGGTACAACATGAACAACACACTGCATATCGAGATGCAGGCTCCAGTTGTGGTGGGCTGGGTCAGGTCCTTTGGCACCTTCCGATAGATGTCAAACCTGTAAACACACATCAGTCATGTAAATTATGGTGGTTCATTATGGTGGTAAGACACCTCTTACTATGAGGATCTGACAAAAATCATAACAGTGCACATGCCAGTGTTTTTCCACTATGTAAATTTGGAAAACAGTACCATTCCCAATCAGATTTACTGTTTTTGGACACTTAAAAAGATTTTTTTTCAGTGTCCGAATATTTAGAGTCACAACAAATAATTATTCCAAATCTGTCCGAAAACATAGCATGTGCAATATTGTTATATAACTACTATTAAACTACGGACTCATTACCTGTCTCCGATGATGGTTCTCCTTTATTCCCGACAGCGTTAACTTTTTTGACACGTTTTTGTAATTTGGCCATTATACATCTTGTTAATTTATGACACTTTATTGTATATTGATGCCAATAGACAGCTTGCTAATTTATGACACTTGTTTTATATTGAAACCATTATACACCTTGCTAATCGGTATGCATGGTTCAGCAAACACTTCACAAGGTTAAATTGGCAGACAATAGGGAATTAGAAGCCTGTGAAAACAACTGTCGCCACATGGGAAACATTAAATTATAATGAGTGTTAGATGCAAATTAGTATCTGTCTGAAAACATAGATCTCAATTTAATTCCTTTTCTGAAAGAGTCTGAAAACATAGAGACACAAAAAATATTTTGGTGAATTTAGAGGGTGTCCGAAAACATAGTGTGTCTGAAATCATAGAATAAATACGGTACATACTAATTTTCCCAATTTGAAGTTAAAAAATTCCCAAATCTTTGAAAAAAAATTAAAAAATCCAGAAAATACTGACAGTGTTCCCATAAAAATTTGATTTGCAACACCTCCAAACAATAAATACAAGTGAAAGAATCAATTAAACAAGTTGTTTTAGAGTGTTTTTTTTGTAAATTTAGTATTGTTTATACATCCTGTTAGGCTGTTTCCGGTGAAAGTGATACAATTCCAAATTTTTGTTGAAAAGGAAGCTAATTTTCCCAATTTTACCGGTAACGGTAGTACATTACCAAAGAAGTGGCGAAAAATGCTGCATACCGGTATATATCCTAGTCTGACTTAGTCTGTTAAACAGTCAATGTATTTTACTGAAAATATTAACTGCATGTAAGATGTTTCAATTACTTTATTATACATTAATCTCTGTTTTTCATAACCATTACTGAATATGTGATATTAGACTACAAATCATGGTACAGACTTCACAATAGGTGTTGGAAGGACTTGCCCATTCAAGCACAGGTCATACAAATTCTGCTTGCCCGAATCCACCGGTAATTATCCGAAATTAGGCAAAAACATCTAGACATTACCTATTCTGGACATTTCTGTATTTTGGTAGATGATTCATGTAAAGGGCCTATGCTGTCGATAAATTGGATTGCTATTACACCATAATATATATTATATATATATATTATATGATAGAAATGCGCTTTATAAAGACATGTGCTGCTGCATGAAAAATAAATAAACCATAATATAGTACACAATATACGATATTTGATAAAAACAAATTAGCAAAAAAAGTCAGAAAATTTAAACCCCAAACAGGGATCGAACTCACGACTTAGCAGTCATACGAAGAAATGACAGTAGACAGCGCTTCAACTAACTGCGCTATCATGCTTGGTAAGAAGTAGAGTGTAAACTACGGTTATAGAAAATACTCACAATTATAACGCCAAAATGTAAACATGAAAAGGCCAAACAAATAAGACCCATATTATAAATTGATTTTTATCTCAGAATGCGTGCACTCTTGTTTCATTATATATACCGTTTTAGCCATTACTATAAATTATGTCAGTATTAATATCTGAATTTCCAAATTTTTAAGAAATTGCCCCCTTGAGTCCCTTTTAGATGACATAGTCCCTATAATTTCATAATTGTTCATCCTTCTTTTACTTGCACACATGACGGCCACCGTGCTGGGGCAGTCTGGTGCCAGTTGTTTTTTCCTGATTTTGAATCGGGTGATATTTGTGACTGAGGCATTATTAATATGACTATTGCTAACCAATTGTCAGTTCTAAATCTGTGCATAAGGATTATAATAAACAGGAGCTGTCGGAGGACAGCGCGCTACACTTTTCTTGTGCCTGTCAAAGTTACTGGCATTTTTTTCTAAAATAAGAAATATGGAAATTCCAAGAAAACCTAATTTTTCTAACAAAATGCATTCAAGTCAGTACATCAATAAAATTTTTAGTAATGGTGAATTTGACCATGACCCCACCAACCCATATGCAATCCCAAGCGAGTTCTCAATATAAGGCATCTATTTAATAAGTTACTTTACAGATCTCAGTGTCTTCTCAAGCTATTGAGCGTAAACTGTTTGTCTGTGTTTAGTAACGGTGACCTTGACCCCACCCACCCCATATGCAATCCCAACCCAGGTCTAGATATAAGATACCAATGTATGAAGTTTCATCAAAATAACTCAATGTGTTCTCAAGCTATTGAGCGGAAACCGCTTTTTATTTTTAGTAATTGTGACCTCGACCTTGACCCCTACAACCCTATATGCAATCCAAGAGAGGTCTCGATATAAGGTATCTACTAAGTTTTACTAACATATCTCAATGAATTATCAAGTTATTGTGCAGAAACCGTTCTTCTATTTTTAGTAACAGTGACCTTGACCTTGAACCCACCCACCCCATATGCAATCCCAAGTGAGGTCTTGATATAAGGTATCTACGTATAATGTTTCATTTAAATATCTCAATGCGTTCTTAAGTTATTGAGGGGAAACCATTTTTCTATTTTAGTAACAGAGACCTTGACCTTGACTCTATACGCAATCCGAAGAGAAATCTCGATATAAGGTATGTATGTATTAAATTTCATTAAAATATCTCAATGCGTTCTCACGTTATTAGAGCGGAAACCGTTTTTCTATTTTTAGTAACAGTGACCATGACCCTGACCCCACCCACCCATATGCAATCCCAAGCGAGGTCTCAATATAAGGTATGTATGTATTAAGTTTCATCAAAATATCTCAATGCATTCTCAAGTTATTGAGCGGAAAGTGTTTCTATTTTTAGTAACAGTGACCTTGACCCCACCCACCCCATATGCAATTCCAAGCGAGGTCTCGATATAAGGTATCAATGTATTTAGTTACATGAAAATATCTCAATGCTTTCTCAAGCTATTAAGCGGAAACCGTTTTTCTACTTTTAGTAACAGTGACCTTGACCCCACCCACCCCATATGCAATCCCAAGTGAGGTCTTGATAAAAGGTATCTATGTGTACGTTTTATTAAAATATCTCAATACGTTCTCAAGTTATTGAGTGGAAACCGTTTTCTAGATTTAGTAACAGTGACCTTCACCTTGACCCCACTCACCCCATATGCAATCCCAAGCGAGGTATTTATGTTTGAAGTTTCGTTACAATAGCCTAATCCCGTCTCGAGTTAGAGAGCGGAAACGAAAAGTTGAGAAACTAGCTTACCGAAAAACTTTAACCTGTCCATATAGCTTATATGTAAAATGTCTAAGTGTAAAAAGGCCCATAATTTAAAACTAGAGTTATCAAAATTGGCCTATGAGTTCATTTTAATATAGGGAATAAGTGTTCTAAGTTTGAATGAAATCCCTCAAGCCATTCCTGAGAAACCAGCTTACTGAAAAACTTAAACCTGTCCGTATAGCTTAAGTGTAAAAGGGCCCATAATTTTGACAAATTTCAAACTAGAGTTACCAAACTTGGCCTAAAGGTTCATTTTAATGTGGGGAATAAATGTTTAAAGTTTGAATGAAATCCCTCAAGCCATTCCTGAGAAACTAGCTTACCAAAAAACTTTAACCTAGCTCGGACGCCAACGCTGATGCAGACGCCGGGGCGAGTAGAATAGCTTGCCTTTTCTTCGAAGTCGAGCTAAAAATGAATAATAAAACAAGGACTATATTGACCGGTACATATCTGCATTTTGGTCGTACAAATCCAGACCTAATAAAATATTTTTATAATCTAAGATTTTGTATGGGGCAAATTCAGCAAGGTTCGGACAATCGGTATTTTATATCATGGTTCGGACGTTTTATGAATGGTCATCTGCCACTATCTGTCTCGCCTACAAGATTACAAGATTAACGCTTGGAAAAATGCTGCCAAAATTACGTCATCAATTAACCCATGAGAAAAATCGGAGCCGATCAATTTTTTGTTTCTGAAAAATCGGCGCCAAACTTTGAATGGTGTAAGCTGTAAATAGCTGTAACAACAACGGCTTTATAACGTTTTTATTAAAACAATTTCTGACTGATTTACTTAACGATGACATAATAATACGGTTGAAATATGATTGTTTATGAAAATACTGTTTATGATTGATATAGATTTCTTTGCTACATTTATTCTTTTTATTTTGACTGCATCGCTAAATAAAAAAATGGTTCGGACAGCTTCAACCAAGCATCGGACAGCATTCTCCAAGCTTCTGACACTGGGGATGGGGCTAGTACATTTATATCAGCTGACGTTCATTTAGCCATGAATGTTGATTTTAATTTTTCCTATTTATGGAGCTATTTTGCTCCATTATCGTATTTGCAGAAAATGTTTTGGCAGTTAACTGTCTTAGCATACTGGGTGTGTATATGTGACAACACTGCTATTTAATAAATAGACTCCGAATTGAAAATAGACCTAAGTAAATTGGCTAAGCAGGATAGGCCGAGTGTTTATGATAGCGTCTGAAGCTCGGAATAGGCTGTCCGAACTTTAGTTGTAATGTCCAAACCATGGTATTTTTAGTGTATCTTTATCGGACTGGTTTTTGTAATGTACAACCAATCGAAATGCCAACAAATCATGTTAAAAAGCCTATAAAGTATTTTCTATGATACGCACATGCATCTATTTGTGTCAAATATTTACGCACGGTAACATATTACAGCACGTAGAAAGCATTCAACCTTCGTCCGAACCTTGGTGAATTTGCCCTAAATGCACATAAAGTACTTGCACTTTGTGACCATATCATTCCAATAGAATAAATGGCAGTTAAACAATGCAAATAATATCACCATCAAACAATAAATACATAATGATCATAGCAATAATTCATATTATCACCTTGCGCAATGTGCACATAAAATTGATGATCATGCTAGTATTGCAATAGCAATGCCAAAGCAATAACAGTAGTGTCCCTTGGCGGCAGCTCATGAATATTAAGTGTCAGCAAGTGGCCCGAGCACTGGTACCATTTTATTTCACTCTAAAACCCATATAAAACGTAAATATCTGGAACCAATCTGAATTGCATATGCTAATTGGATGATGAAATAACAGTTGCAATTAAAATTAAAAACTGAAAAAGTATTAAACATTATCAATAAACTTTTTATGTAAAATACTCACTAACAATCACTGATAGAACTTAGATTTTATAAAACAATAAAAAGCAACATGTTGAAATCTATTTACAGTTTTGTTTAAAAGATACTTTCTAGTTTTCAATCTGAATTTAAAGCATACATTTGACATAAAATATTTTTCTTACATTAATAATGTGTCATGTTTTATAATGTATGCACAAACTTGTAAAGGAATAAACCAAAATGCAAGCTACTTAATACACATATAGGAGCTTAAGGATATTGTTTGTGTTGTTATTGTGTTGGTATTGAGTGTACCTTAATGAATATAAATTTTTTTCTCATAGGTTTTAGTTTAATATGTGAAAAATATAGTTGGGTTGACATTTTAGTTTTTTTCTTGTATTACGTTTAATTGCACATTGACGGGTGGTGTGCAAAAACATTCATGACTTCACTTCCAAGTAAGATATTTTAATTTCAGTTTTATAATCAGAAAACCTTTTAGGAAGTATATTTAGAATCATTATCAAAACACCCTAAACAAATCATGTTGCAATGCTTCAGTAGACTTCATTTTCATGTATTTTCCCAATTTGCAGCCTGATGGGTGGTGCACAAAAATAGTTACAACAACACTTCTAAGTGAGATAATTGATTTTATTTCAGTTTTGTAATGAGAAAACATGCACCATTTATAAAATGGGTGACGTTTCATGTTTTTATCTTGTATAACGTTTTATCACACTTTGACGGGTGCTGTACAAAAATTGTCATAACTTCACTTCCAAGTAAGATATTTTCCTTTTCATTTCAGTTTTGTAATCAGAAAGTACCTTTTAGAAACTATATTTGGATTCATGAACATAACACCCCAAAAAAGCATGTAATCATGCTAATTCCAATTAATAAGTTATGATAAATGTTACCACAATGTTTAACATTAACAGGGATTTTTAATCAACAGGCCAGAAATATCAATGACATGCTAATGTTAGTTGTCTCAGATGCAATCGTGGAATTATGTTCGTCCTTCAAAATACCTGCGTATGTCGAACTGCATCTTTGCAAACTGTGTGCAACGTGTCCAGTTGACAGCTGTGCGCCGTGTTTTGATTTTGCCGGAAATTAGGTGGGACGTGCTCGATTTTAATTGGCTGCAGAAACTACTCTCTAATAACCGTACTGTTTCGTACATTTCTTAGGACGAGTTTTGCCCTGTGACAACGAGGATACCCTGAAATGGTCAACGATAACGCAGTTTGACTAAAACTTTAGAAGTTTGACTTTAAGACTAAGACTGTTTTTACAAAATCTATATTTAACTCTAATTAAATATCCACCAAGTACGTCGAATTCAAAACTTTCAAATTACAGATCTAATATGAATTTAGGCACTGCCCAAGTTGGGAAAACCTAACAGAAATAGACTATACTCGCATAATACATATGTAATATGTGTAAAGGTTGTTTGTTTACTGCAGCACCTGTAAAGTTATCATTTGAAATTTGATAAGTTCGAACACGCATGCCGATCAATGCATTTTTATTAAACAATTACAAAATGATTAAGTGAACAAATGGTTTTTCTTTCATTTTTCCCCCCAAATATCATTCATTCCATGTAATTGATACACGTAGATATTTTACCTTTACATTCATGGTATATATAGGAAATATTACAAGACTGTGGTGTATCGATGGCTTGTATCGCTCGAGTTGATTGTGTACTGGCGCAGTGCCTAAATCCGCCACATTTGGGGGGTATTTGTATGATATTTTCAAAAGTTGTTTACAGATTGACATAAAAATTCACATAAATCAAATTAGGTTTAATGTGCATTTGCTGTCATGTTTTTGATACATTTCAAATACTTGGCAAATGAAAAATAACTATTGAAATTGAAGGCCTAAACAGTGTAAAAAAAATGAGCGTGGGAGTGCCTAAATGGGCCACCCCTCTTTAAAATGTTCAAATTGCTCGAAAATAATATTCTTTGATAAATTCTATTTTCAAAGCAAATTTTATTGACTTCTATTGACAAAACTCCTAATTTTGTTTATTTAAGGTTCATTTTATGGTGCTAAATATAAAACACGGTGATCCGAAGTTGCTTGGTGAAAATCGTAGATCAGGAAACGTGACATGCTTATTCCACATTTGACTATTGTTCTTATTTAATTTTCTAAGTTAATCAGCTCGATGTCTGTTGTTAATACAATGTTAAAATTTCTTCAAATACTCGTTTGTATTTCTACAAATAGTTTTGAAACTGATGCCCTGCGTGCACGTGGGACAAATAATTGGGGTTTTAAGTAGCGAGACATTTGCGCTCTTCTTAAGCAGTTTTTTTCCACATGTTACTGTATGTAATGCCAATGTAATAATGGTTAATTTTATGCTGCACATGCTCACATGGACATAATATTAAAACATGATAATTTAATTGTATCATGGACATCATGCGGGGCCTCAAAATTGCGCATGCGCATTTGAAATAGATTCCACGCATGCAGTTTGTTTGCATTTAAGGGTTATGTACAAAATAATTGGATTAAATACTCATTAATGCACAAATCAAGATGAAAACTCGTCAGCGTTGTTAAGTGAAGTATATGATTGATCGAGATCAACCGAATAGAAATCGCCTTTAAATAAACGCTTATTCGGATGGGGTGGCGGATTTAGGCAAGTGGCGGATTTCGGCACTGCGCCAGTAATGTTGTATTCCACGAACCCGCGTTTTTTCCCCGTATAGATAACGCATAATGTGTAAAATACAACGTATGATATGATATTTTAATTGTTTTATTTCTTCCTTATAAATGTTGTATTTTCTCCTTAGACCTATTGAAATTTTAATGTCATATAGATATAAAACAAATTTGTACGAAACAAAATTAAGACTGTGTTTCCATGTTATTATGGTGGCATTCGCTATTTGATAAAATGGTTCTGTTGCACATATACTAACAAGTTAAATAATTCATTAAAGTTTGAACAGTGAATGGCCCAGTGGGGTATACTAGATCTACTCCTTTAGAAAATCAATAAATCTCGATACAAAAGTATAATAAATTTTCAATCATATCACTATTACACACTATGAACTGATAATGCAATAGACTCTGTTATTGTTTTGGGGAACATTTTATTATGTAAACTTTTCATGAATATTTAATTGGATCAGTGACTAATACTTAGGTAGTTTGATCAATGAGTTAAATAAAATATCACCAGCCAAATTCTTTAACGCCTTTGGTATATTTGTTAGTTTGGTTAAATATTTAACCCTGGTATTTTCTCTGGTTAGGTACGTAACAGCCGGTTCTTTAAATTGTATTATAAATACTTTACAAGGTGCATTTAACCACTTATTTAACTTACCATACTAAGTTGCTTTAAAGAGGCAATTAAACTTGTAGAATAATAAGCAGTGGTGTAGCTACCTTTAGGCCATATATCGGCCGCGACCTACACATAATTCTGAAATTTCGAAAAAAAACATGCCAAATCTGCAATTAAAAGCTAAAGTTTCCGGAGTGGGGGGGGGGGGCGGAGAAATGTCTCTAACATACCTCTAACAGATTAGAGCGGACTTAAAAAAATGATCATGTTGACAATCATTAGTGTCTTGAAATCTATACATGCGCACCAATGTGTTCTTACATAGGTTTTCAGTGAACCGAAGTAAATATACAAAGAATTTGGTTCCCTGTTAGCAGGTGCGCTCAGCGTTGTTTATCGTTACTGAAACACGGAACCTATGCATAAAATCCCGGAACCGGAAGGATCCGATTGCGATTAACTCTTCCAGAACATAGATTTTAAAGTCATTAGGTATTGGAAATGAAACAACAACAACACAAAATAAATAGGTACTCGCGTTATCTATAGGCGGAAAAACCTTTTCCCGTATTAACATGTTTCATGTAACAACAAAGACGACAAATAGGTATAATTTCCCTTAATATTCATTACAGTAATACTGGAGATAGAAGTGTGTCGCGATAAATAGAATTTGGAGAGACATCGCCAATTAGGTCTAATTACCCCAAAACGGAAGTCACATCCTCAGGGTTACATGCTGTCAGTTAGATAATAAGCACATATGGTTGAGTGCAGGATGCATATTATATGTAAAATACAGTTTAAATGATATGTTTTGGTATCATTTTAAAGGTATATATGTAAGCAATAAGAAAAAAAGGCTGTTTTTGTGCACTACTTTTTGTCTAGTGGTTCCCAGCTTCATAACTTTTGGCCCATGTATTCATGCGCAAAATGGCAGCCTCCATGCCAGTCAAAACCGGTGTGTTTTTTCTAAGGTAAATATTTTGAGTTACAACGCATAGAAATTTTTGACATGCTGAGTTTTAATAGGCACAGCAGATACAATATAAAAAGTCAGAAGTGAAAACAATCAATAAGGGCCTATTCCCCATGCCCCCAAATTCTATCTCAATTACGCATGATGTGTCTGTGTAAATACAAATCTAAATAATATGATATAGATTTATACGATAAATAACAATATTGCTTTACCAACCGTGCGTTCAGTAGTCTGTCGTGCCTTATAAGCACCGCTAAGTTCCAGGCTGGGCGTATGAAATGTCCGTTTTTTTTAACATGAGGTATTATTACCAGTTTTCGTTAGATAGTCAGTCAAGATAGTTATTAAATCAACCCTCCTTGGTCATTTATAACTTTTATTATCTTGAACAGTATTCAAATGGTACGTATTCATCACAACTGTCTACCAAATGTTTTTCATTTGTACTTTTAAAATCATTCAAATCAAGTTTTAAATCGATGATGCAAAACCTTCAAGCTGTTTTTATAGTTGTATTGCTCAGATATGTTTTGGAGAATACAAAAATACTCTCATACAATATAATACATTTTTTGTAAATAGGAATGTATGGATTGTGCAATTTTATAAAAACCGTCATATTTTTTGTTTCACATAGATACGTGTACACCAATGCAACTTGCTTTTAATACTTCACATTTTCATTGTATGTATTTCATATGTCTAATATTTACAATGTTTTAGACGCAGGTTACTTTTAAAAAAATAAGTTGAAGTTGGTTTTTTTCTTACGTCATATCTGCTTTCAACAGTTAAGCTAACATTAACTTATATATTACCCTTTTGTATTAGTGTGAATGGTATCGTCAGTATAAATTAAAATCTAAATGTCCCCAATTGTGTGAGAGTGTCGTGACATTGTTCAACAAACGATCAATAAACTGTTATACCTCGGTCGGCAGGATATCGCATTGACAGAGTTCAAAGGTTAAGGATTATTTTATTTCTACGAAGTTTGTAGTCCAATCAGTTTATACAAAAAGTCATTTCACAAAACAATGTTGTTGTTTGTTGTTTAATTTTTAAAGAAAAAGCTTAAGGGGATGTACACACACATTATTTATTATAATGTTGACCACTAATGTGTGGATAAAGTCCATTACTCGGGTGAATAAAACATATACTACATGTACATATAATTAATAGTGTGTAACATTACTCTAAAGGATATTCAATACAAGTACATTCCAGTCTTGTGATGACAGTCAGTATAAATCAGTGGGTATATACTTGTTGACAGTTATGCTGACTGTTTACTACATGCCGACTTTCAAAATCAATGCAGATGCAATACACATAGCCATGAACCATTCAGCGGAAAGCAGTCGGGACGATCCTGATATCATCTTGTTTTTGCAGTCCTGAAAACTTCCCATATCGAAGTTAGTGAGTCCACAATATACAGAGCTGTGGCAGTCATGCGGGCACGATTTCTTCAACTCTGTCGGCGGACTCACCGTATAGAACTTCCAAAAATTCCTAAACGCCGTGCTTTCGGGATCCTTTATCTTCGTTGCAACGTTCGCCAGTGTGGCAGCAGTCAAGTCCGGTATGCTATAGGCTTGCTTGGCCTTGTATTCAATGACCCAGACGTCAGCGGCGTTCTGGTTTGCCGCTTGCAGATCCAGATAGTACTGGGTGATGTCCATGGGCCGCCCAGTGGTTCTGTCGTACTCTACAAGCCTAATTCCAGGGTTGTGGGCTGGACCGATCTCGTTGGGAATTATGTAACGCCACGGCGTCACAGATGGGGCGATGAAAATTGGTGACGTAGGTGTGCCTAGATTAAACAATAAAGCAATGGAAACACAGATTCAGATGTCTTTGTAAGTTGTTATAATGTAGGATTCATAGGCAAATTAATATGCAATGCAAATAAATGCAACATTGTTACGTATACAAGCATTTGCAGTGGAGTTTTAATGTACGAAGCGCAATATTTAGATAAAAAAAATATGTTTAAATTTTAAAAATTTCAATAGTCTACCACTTGTTTAGATCTTGACAACTGTTGCACATATAATTCACCATATTGGCCATCAAAACTTGTGTCTTATTTATCAATCTGAAGCTTTTCCTTATTTGGCTCAGAGTGCTTAATATTTTCTTTATATATTGAATTAACATATTTTAAATAGTATGAACCTCAATGTATGTATTGTTAACATATTTAAGTAACACTTAACACTGAACCATTTTTGAACCTGACGAATACCATTGTATTTATCAAGAATATGACAAATATGTCACCGGATTGGTGACAATGAATACAAACACTAAATTTACCATCCCCGCATAGGTCATGACCGTTTTACACAATTTAGGGTTACTGAGTTTTATTACTTTGAAATAAAGTGAACAAGATTGAGTGTTCAATGCAATTTGAACTTACCCATTTTGTTGGGTAAAACTTTGAATCCATCCGAATGGTCGTGTCCAAAAAACATTCCAACTATGACGTCAGCATGAGTTTGAAGAATGTCGACAAGAGGTGTGTGGAAAATCTCGTGCATCCAGACGAGGCTGCTTGGTGTGTGGACCCCGGGCGGAATGTGAGCAGTGACCAGGACCTACAGCAAGGGTACATACTAGGTAATCGGTAACCATTTAACGCAATTTCTATAGAGTAATACGCCACTTTACGGAACGACCGACAACTCTGGGTAGAGCATGCATATAACGTTGACAAATATGACACCAAGATATACAATTTGTGTCTTGCAATCAATTGAAAAGTATCATGCCAAGCACCAATAGTGAAGACTTATTTATAGTTAATATTTATACACGTTATAAATACTTGACAAACATTAATATCGCTTAAAGCTGTGACATTTGACAATGATAAATAACACTTGAACATGTGTACTTGGTGCCAAGCGTATCGAAATACGACTGTTACATTACAACCCATTGATAGTTAGTGGCTTTATATTTATTGGCTGTCGATACTTGGATCACATATTTTAGTTGTTTTGGTTGGTAGGCTAGCTATGAATCAACATCGCTTGTCGATGCATTATGTTTGTTCCGTCTACTTATTCTATCAACTACCGTGTCTTTAGATCATAGTGTTACAAACCAGTGTTTTTTTGAAGCGCATAACTGCGCATAGCAATGCATTCGTGTACAAATAAGGGTTGTAGATGTCAGTTGTAACGTTATCTTAACATTTGTCCATCTTATCAGATTGTTTAAAAATGCTAAGGAGAAACATACACGACCCAGACGTATACAGCCTGCCATGAATAACATCATAGACAAAGAAAGGCATATAAATCAAAATAATGTCGGACATGTGCTCTCCCGGACATCATTATGCAATCCCGTTATCTTTAGGGCAGAGGGACCTTCTGAATATTCGCCACCCAGGCATGTTCCCTCGAGCTGCGTATATAGCCTCCCGTATCTTTGCCATCATTAGCTAGTTGTTTGCACACTTGCGAGTAATATTAAACGACCGGGTTTTCAAAGTATTAGTAACGTATGCGTTGTCATCGAATGTCTGTATACATGACGGAAGAGCAAGTGTCGGGGTAGACGAATGGCCAACTGGGAGAGGGCACATGTGTCCAGATACCAAATAAAAATGTATCAAAATATCAACGTCAAGTACCGTTTCATTTTGTGCTTTTGCTTGTGCCAGTGTTGCATTCAGCCAGTGTAGCTGGTCGGCAGGGTCGGAGACGTTGACAGTGACCTTGTTGGAGGTGTAGTACAGGTTGGTGTTAAGGGCGATGATCCGCAGGCCTTGTGTGGTTTTTACGGTATAATAGGCGCCTACGAAAGATAACAATGTCGTACATGTATAATTATTTTTATTTCCGTGCATCCCATCATTATAAATGATGCATATACATCTTGGCGACTGTGAGATAACAGTGTTTAGATGTATGTTTGATATATAGGAACAACTTGTTTGCACATGTGTATTCAGGCGACTACGCGTGTAAATCACTAAGGCAAACTATGGCTGGGTGTAACGTAATAAATACCCTTTGCATAAAAAACCTATTGTTAGCACATCCTTAAAAAATAGTTTGTTTGCGATTACGCGACCGACTCACGAAATTGGGCCCGACTCACCAGTTTTTATAGGCTTCCTTGAAGCAATTTGTTTTTATTTTCTATTCAAAAATTATAGTTATATATTCATCATGTTTTGTTTGTTATTAATTCATTACGTTTTTATAAACTAAACACTGCATTCTAATTACTCTACTTAAGCTAATTTGTGAACAGTATTAGTATCCGATGCCCTGATGCCACTGGCATACACTTAATTAAGCAATGTGATTAGCTCTTGTATTTTGTGTTAAGGTAAATGGGCCCGTGTCTAAGAGCCGTCTACATTTGTTCCCATCCCCCACCCACCCCCACCCCAAAAAAAAAATAATATTTCGACCTACCTACCCACCTTGAAAATTCTGGGTCGTGTTACCGCAAACAACATTTTTTTTTTAAGGATGGCCTTAGTAAAATGGTTTAGCCAGCGCATTGCATACATTTTAGAATCGGTTATCCTGGCTATTGGGGTAATACTTTATCGTTCTCCATTTGGAAACGAACAAGAAATAACACATATTTTTAAACTAGTAAGTCAATTAATCAGCATGTGCTGACATATTTAAACCTGCTTAATGAGCGTATCTATAGTTGATCCCTATATATTTTCCTTGAAAAGTATGCCGGAGGTATGCAATACCTAACATGCGTTACAAATGTTTATAACACAGCAGAACACAGAGTATTTATTCAAGACCTACAGCGTCTACAAAACATATTTACGTACTATATCTAATCAACACGACAGAGCAAAAATACTGCTTTATATACTGAATGTAAATTATTAACAACATGTACATTTGGATTCGTAGGATGATTTTTTTATAAAAGGTTACAAAGATGTATACTTATCTACCTTTTCTGAAATTGTTATCCTGTAATGGATCATTGATCCATGGCCCCCATCTTGCCAGAGTGTCGTTATAAAGCCTGTTGTTAGCGGGTGGAAACTGGTTGTTAGGCCAGTAGTCATGGTTACCAAAAGAGGCATAGACTTTCACGTTGGGCAGAACGCTCTTCAATAAGTCGGTTGTGTTTGTTAGGATATCAGCGTTTATGTCGTAACTGAGGTCATCATCTTTACCATGGAGTACTGTGTCTCTGCCAAGAAATAAATAATAACTTTTGCCAAAAAGTTATGTTTTATGACGTGTGTTTGTCTGCTTGTTAATTAGCAGCTATACGCAAAACGTTTTAAACGGATTAGCGTGGAGGTTTCTGTGAATGTTGGCAAGGGGCCAACGAACGAATGGTTTTGTCATGGAGATAGTTCAGATCACCTTCTGGATTAATGAACATTGAAAAGATACTTTCTTAGTGAAAGATATTGGAAAGGGCGATAACACATTAGTTGCACATCACCTGGGAAATGAACAGACTTGGCAGAAGTCTGAGCTCTCCGAAAGTTTTCTTAATTTATTAAACAATGCGCCGTATTTGCAGTAATCATGGACATTTGAGATCGCTTTCACCGAAAAGAAATATTTTATGAAGTTCAACTTAGCATACAACACTTATGACATACAATTTATCAATTTCTTATACCCCGTCCAAAGAATAAAATCAGCGTTTGCTTTCAGTTTTGCCATGGCATGCACAGAACTGTTGACAAGGGTCCAGGGCGAGTCACACCAGAAGTCGCCATACTGCCCCGGGCTCGTGGGCTTTGCTTGCGGGTTGCACGAGAGTTGTCGGTCGTGGTAGGTGAAATCATAGTGGAAGTCCGTGATGTGCCAGAAAAAACCTGGAAGGAGGTGGAAAATGTACTGGTATGTACACCAGATCAATATTTATATGCTATGATTACACATATGTAGGGAAATTAATGCGTTTTCGAATATTGTAAGCAATGTTGATTTATTAGAACTCTAAAGCTGGAGAGGAAACAATGTTTATTAAAGTTTTATTAGCCAAATGTACATCAAAACTCTTTTATTTTCGTTGCGAATACGCGTAGTGTATCTAAGTAGAAAAGATCTGTATCCCTTCTGATTGCTTTGTATGAGCACAACATTATATTATTTCATGGCTTTAATTGCAATTTCAAGCTAAATACTTCTGTCTTAGTGGAGAGTATAAATAATTATAAAATTAACAAAAAATGTAAAGTCAATACAGATTCATTCGATCATTTAAACATCAACGCATTTACCTGGTTCAGACGAGGCGACCGCAAGAATAGCGAACGCAAATAAATTCGATCTTGTCTTCATGTTCAGTATATATCTACTTAAATCCTGTAGCACAGATTTCATCCACGATTTAAATATATTTGACTTTCAAGTAAAATGTACAGCTGCGAACATCTCTCACTCATGCTATCTACGACAAAACTGACGGCTATATGTTTTTCAACATTCCGACCTTGAGATAACAGTGTTAACACGCTTCACATGTTGTAGGCATATACGCGGTTGTTATTATCATTAAGATGTAGTGGTGGGCGTGCGGTTGTTATATGCTATGGTAATATTTGGTGTTAAAAGCTGATGTCACGTGATGCTGCAAAACATCAGTAACAATGTGTTTATAATAAAAAAAAGACCACTTTAGTGACTAGGGTTAAATCTGAGACACACACTAATGAATAAAGTGACCAATATTTTAGCGTTTTTTTTTAGATACAGAACAACAATTTGCGAAGGTCAAAAAAGGAAAGAAATTCGAATGCAACAATGATCGAAGCTAATTTTATTAGACACTTCCACTGCGATGCTTTAATTCACAATACTTTTATGCAAGTTTGAGTGTTCTATATTTTCAACCACGTATACTTATAAAGGTATACGTACGTGCCTTTGTGGGTATACTTAAGTGCGCACGTGACTATAATATTACCTAATCGTGTCGCATATTTGCAATTAGATTCCTCTTTTTAAACCTTCTAATGCGGGGATGGTGTTTCTTCGTTTACAAAGAAAAATGTAACGCTTTATCTCTAGACAAAATAGATTATAGGCTTTTTTAGGTGAGCCTAAGATGAATGATTTAGAATTCATTGCAAATTCAGCATCAATTTGATAAACAATATTGTTTACATTGGATAAGAACGCTTGAACAATTGTGCAATCCCAGAAAAGATGTATAAGTGTTTCTGGTTCAGTTTTGCAAAAAGTACATTTGTCACACTCAACTATTTTCATTTTGGTAAGAAGGCTGTTGCAACCTAATATGTTATGAGTTATCCTAATTTGGAACCATTGTAAGTAAGAATCTTGTGTGACATCAAATATCCAACTATGTACAAACTTCCATTCGGATTCATGAATGTTAAAAATACTTTTCCACTTCTCACGACATGAAGGAATTTCTGGATTGTTGATGAAAGTTTTATATATAACAGCATTACCTTTTGTATACATAATTAATGACTTAATATAGCTTGGTATTAAGGGGAAACATGTATCCATTATTTCTGTGTTGTTGGCAATATGAAGAGATTTTAAATAGACTTTAATAGATTTTGTAATACATTCATATTGCAGGAAATTCACTGAAGTTCCAATTCTCTTGCTAAATTCCGATCTATCTAGAAATGACTTATCATTTTTCATAAGATAAGACATAACGAATTCCTCGATCATACCAAGCTTTGACAAAAATTGGTTCATTACCAACCAACAACTTGTGATTATAAAACATAGGTAATCCTAAAAACTCGGTTATAGTAGTTATAACATATTTATCAATAAAATCTATGTATGACTGAAATACATCTGCCCAAAATGGGTTTTTACATTGTTGTAGAATATTTTGAACATAGACCTTACCAAAATTGAATAAGTGGTTAATATTTACAATATTATTGCAAACTAAAATACACCACTTGCTATCGGCACCTGGTATTAAACGCTTAAACCAGGTTAATTTGATGCTATTCATGTATGCAACAACATCGAGCATTTTCAATCCACCATCACTATAATCTTTGACTAGAACTTTACTTTTTATTCTTGTTTTACCTTGCCAGACAAAATCATAAAAAAGACTATTAAGTTTATGCAAAAATTGTGTATTTGGTCTTGGTAGGGTAGCAAACAAATTAGTTAAGTGTGGCAGTAACAATGATTTAATAACTGTTATTCTACCTATGGGTGTAAGTTCTCTTTTATTCCATGACTTTATACAATTACTTATTGTATCAATTTTGTCTTCGAAATTTAATGATATCATTTTATCTAGGTCAACATCAAAGTTAATTCCAAGTAATCTGAAACAAGTATTTCCTCAATTGAGCTTCCATTTTGTTTTTATTGACCGTGTACTATATTTTAATGCACCAATCCAAATAACATGTGTTTTTTCAAAGTTAACCTTTAGCCCAGAAATCAAAGAAAAATCTTGCAGAATATCTAAAGTAGATTTGAGAGAGGCTTCACTTCCATCCAATAGTAAAGATGTGTCATCAGCAAATTGAGAGATTTTATATTCAACGCCGTTAATAAAAATTCCTTTTACATTTTCACTGATTCTTATTTTTGCAGCTAGTATTTCGGCACAGAGAATGAATAAGTAGGGGCTAATGGGGTCTCCTTGACGACAACCAAGTTGTATTTCAAAGAAATTAGTTAAAAATCCATTCAGCTGAACTGCTGTTAAAATTTCTGTATAAAACAACTTTATCCATTTCATGAATGAAGGACCAAAGTTAAAAAATAATAAAGTGTTATTAATAAAATCAAAAGATAATGTGTCGACGGCCTTTTCAAAATCTATCATCATTAAGAGTCCCGGAATATTATATTTTTCAGTATGATTCATTATGTCATAGATAAGACGAATGTTTTCACCAATAAACCTCCCTTTAACAAATCCTGTTTGGTCTTTATTCACTAATATATCTAAAACCGATTTAAGACGATGAGCAATTGAACCTGAAGCTAATTTGTATATAGTATTCAAAAGAGTTATAGGTCGCCAGTTTTTTAAAAACTGTTTTGGTTTATCCTGTTTTGGAATGCAGGTAATAATACCTTGTTTTTGTGTCACTGATAGTTCACCATTAGTAAATGCAAAATTTAGGGACCTAACTACAAAATGGCCAATTTTATTCCAAAAAACTTTAAAGAAATTTGTTGTAAAGCCATCCGACCCAGGACTCTTATCATTTTGCATAAGTTTAAGAGTATTTGAAACTTCTGGATATGTGAGAAGGCCTTCTAATAAATTTGACTGGTCGCTGTTTAGTTTAGGAATATGAGAATATTCTAAAAAAAGTTAGGGATATCAATATTGTGGTTATTGTTCACTTTAGAGTATAAATTTTTGTAAAAACACTCAGTTTCTTTTAAGATTTCGTTTTGATTATATATATAATTTCCATTGCTTGTTTCTAGAAATGGTATAACTTTGTTCATGCAGTAATGTCTTTCTAGGCTACAAAATAGCTTTGTTGGCTTTTCTCCATTGTCAATCCACTCTGCCCTTGACCTTATAACATGGCCTTTCATTTTTTCATCTCAAATATTTTGTAACTCCGTTTGCATTTCGAGAAGTATTGATTTGTGTTGGTCATTTATATTAGTTTCTATTTTTTCAATCTCTTCTAGTAAAGTTTGTTCTCTATCCCTCCTAGTTTTATTTTTATAAGATGCATAAGATATTGTTTTGCCCCGAATTTCCAAAAGAAGAGTTTCTAAAAAAAGTTGATCATTGATTAAAAACTGCATATCCTGATCATTTACAATATTAATGTTATCAAAATTATAAACCGGTAAGTTTCTTAACTTCTTCAATTTTTTGGTTTATACAGTTTAAATAATCTCTGTCCAATAAAAGTGAGTTGTTAAATTTCCAAAGACCTTTTCCATGTTTGATATCTTGTAAGAATAGATTTAAAGTTATTACCGAGTGATCTGATCGGTAACTACTACCAATATTACAGCTTCTCACATGTGGCAATAAATCTTCAGTAATAAGGAAGAAATCTAACCTTGCTTGTTGAATAGGATTTGTTCTGCGCCATGAAAATTTCTTGATATTGCCATTTAATTCTCTGAAAGGATATAAAATTTATTTGTGGTTTAAATATATGAATAAAATATTGCTCTTTCGCTAACCTAGCTGAAACACTGTCCGAAAATAGTTTATAAAAAGGAAAAATTTGAAATTTCGGTTCAGAAAATTTTATATAATAATTGTTGACGTTATGACGTCATAATAGAAATGACGTTATCTCTATGACATTGTGACATGTAACGTGTTTGTACTTTTCATTATATATATATATATATATATATATATATATATATATATATATATATATATATATATATATATATATATATATATATATATATATATATATATATATATATATATATATATATATATATATATATATATATATATATATATATATATATATATATATATATATAATCATGGATATACTTTTGACCCCAATTAATTAGTTACAACACTTTTATCTGATTTCTCTCTAGGAAACATATGGGACTATTTTGTTCTTTACAAACAAAGGTTCTCAATTCATTACATTTTGTATTATTTTCCGTTCATATACGATTTGGCGACCATAGAGAAATCCATATAGCCTGTACACCCAATATTGCAAATGCATATGCAAACGTTAAATCACTAGCATACTTTACTTGAGGAAAACTAATATTAACAACTCGGCGTTAGAGACCGTCGGGGAAACAACTAATATTAACAACTCGGCGTTAGAGACCGTCGGGGAAACAACTAATATTAACAACTCGGCGTTAGAGACCGTCGGGGAAACAACTAATATTAACAACTCGGCGTTAGAGACCGTCGGGGAAACAACTAATATTAACAACTCGGCGTTAGAGACCGTCGGGGAAACAACTAATATTAACAACTCGGCGTTAGAGACCGTGGGGGAAACAACTAATATTAACAACTCGGCGTTAGAGACCGTCGGGGAAACAACTAATATTAACAACTCGGCGTTAAAGACCGTGGGGGAAACAACTAATATTAACAACTCGGCGTTAGAGACCGTCGGGGAAACAACTAATATTAACAACTCGGCGTTAGAGACCGTGGGGGAAACAACTAATATTAACAACTCGGCGTTAGAGACCGTCGGGGAAACAACTAATATTAACAACTCGGCGTTAGAGACCGTCGGGGAAACAACTAATATTAACAACTCGGCGTTAGAGACCGTGGGGGAAACAACTAATTAATAATGTCCCGTAAATCGTGTAAGTATCGGGCAATCATTACATTGATTTAATATTATTCGAACTCTATAATGCTAGAGCTTAAAGGATTACGATTTTAACAACACGGATTATGAAGATTTACCATCGACATCGATCTAATTTAGCCACAACCTTACACAATAAGACAAATTGTAAAACATGAAGATAAAACGTATATAGTGAATACAGATGTTTTAACTGAAACTGTTACTGATAAATTATATCTTAATTAGAAAGTGAAAAGTGGATTATCATGTGCACATGATTTAGCTTTAGATGGTAATTGCCTTAAACTGATTATGGCGGTTGCCTTTAAGTGTATGTTGACGGTAGTTGCTCTGCTGGCAAATATTGGTCAACCGGGCGAACGTAACGTTAAAAACGTCAACGCCGCCGTTACGGATACATGGGGTAACACGGTGACCGACGAGGGCAACATCACGTGGGTGGAATGTCCCGTCGGCAACAAGACTTACGTATCAAACACATCCTACGACGACGGTGGTCTAGAACTGCTGTTTGCTTTTGCAAGGAGCTTTATCAATACCGTTCAGCCGAACGATTTTCCATTCGGTAAGATGTGCGGTTAGAAAAAAAACAACAAATTAATTGTAAAACAACAAACTTATTGTCTGCAGTTGTCTTATTTTTATTTGTCACATTATCGACACATTTATATAACGTCCAGTCAACGTTTAGTCAGCTAAACAAATGAACAATATCAACTGAGGCGTGTCGTGGGAAAACCAGGCTTAATGCATGTGCGTAAGGTATCGTTCCGGATTAGCCTGTGCAGTCCGCATAGGCTAAAAATGGACGACACTTTCCCCTCTTATGGTATTTTCTGTTTCAAGGAAGTCTCTTCAAAGCATAAATCCACTGTAGGCGGAAAGTGCCGTCCGCACAGCTAATTTGTTGCGTCGTTTCTGAAAGTCCATATAAACGTTATCCATATGTTCAATGGACTTTACCAATGACAATTTGTTCAACAACCAAAAACGGAATATTGCCTAGTTATTGTAATGTATGAAACAAAAAGGTTCAAAAACATATTTAAATTACATAAGTAAATCATCAAATACGCCAAATGGAAAATGACGAATATTAATGAACGGGTCATTGTATCAACGAAAACATACGTTTTACAACAACCACCCCATATATGGTATGTTGTATATAGCATAGAAAAGGTACATGTACCTACTAAACGGGGCTTTAAACCCGGACATTTTTCAGTTATCTATTTAAATGTAAACACAAACAGACCTAAAAGAATCAACCCAGAATCTATACTTTATCAACAAGTAACATTATATTTAGAAGAACCAATGCTCTCATTCCAGCCATCCTCAAGGAGGTCATTAATGGCACATTCGAGATTGGAGAGGATTATATGGAGGTAAGTTGATTATTTAATTTTAGGTCGTTGAATAAATGTAGACTAAGGACAGACTTAGTTGATTTTAAATTTGTATGTATAAACACTATAGAACAAATGTTCACTTTCTATGAATGTTTATACAACAAACTTTGCATTATCTTATTATTGTTATTGTTATGTTTCTGGCAAAAAAATGTGTTTATGATATTATTTTTTATTTTATTTCCGACACCAACTGCACAAATCTCAGGGGTAAATGGATATAGTATGCCATGTTCTTAAATGTAACGAACACCCACGGATATAATTATGTAGGTCCTGTTAACTGATTGTTAAATTGTAAAGGGTCCAGATCGAATGCCACAGCAGCATGTCAAAATATCAAAGGATGTTGTACATGTATTATGTCACGCATGTTACGATTTTAATATAAAATATAGATCAAATTTGAACTAGTCGCACACAGTTGTCTTTATTATTCAAATTTGAATATTATCTGAAAGTTTTCTTTCTATGATGTGTTCCTCGATAAAATGCCAGCTGGATGTAAAAGGACCCACGATACAATGAATTGAACGTGTTCGAATGTCTTTTGTACTGAGCGTTTCACGCAAATAATAACACAGTGACTACTCTCTGGTTTCAGCTGGTACAGTATTCTATCGGATTTGCCGTATGCTTCGCCATCGGGGTGCTGTTTGTGATTTTCTTGCCCATCTGCGGCTGCTGCATCTGCTGCTGTCGATGCTGCTGTGGCAACTGTGGAGGGGATATGAAAGCGGTAGGCGTTGTTTGTGTGTTTGTGTTTTGTTGTTGTTGCTTTTGTTTTTCTGTTATTGTTGTTGTTGTTGTTGTTATGTTGTTGTTTTGTTGTTTTTGGGGGGTGGGGGATCAGGTTCAACTGGAAAACATTGAAAAATGACAGATTTCAAAAACTATGTCGAGATGTTATATCTTGATAGATAATTGACAGCACCGAGCTCAAATGGCTGCTAAATATTTCTAGTATGCTCCTTTCTGTTTATTATATTTATTTATAACAGCGATCTTCGCAGACCTTTATCTTTGATAATTTGTTGCATCGTATAAAATGTTTTGCTCCTCATATGGGGATATTTGCAGTTGATTTATATGTGGCGTGTTGTGGGAAACCCGGGCTTAATGCATGTTCGTAAAATGTCGTCCCGGATTAGTGAAGTCCGCACAGGCTAATCCAGGAAGACACTTTCCGCTTTAATGGTATTTTCTTTTTCAAGGAAGTCTCTTCTAAACATAAATCCACTGTAGGCGGAAAGTGTCATCCTGCGGACTGCACAGGCTGATCCGGGACGACACTTTACGCTCGTGCATTAAGCCCGGGTTTCACACGACACGCCTCATTTGTGCATTTGTGTGCAGGTCTATGACAAGAACGAGGACTGCAAACGCATGGGACTAGCACAGGCCCTGTTTATGATGGTCGTACTGATGGCGTAAGTGTTATGGTCATGTTTTGCTGTGTCAAGACCCAATCTGATTAACATCCTATCCTAAAATACGCTACCCATGAGACAAGAATGTCATGTTTTTTAGTCAGATTGGTAACAATTCTTCTGAACATTCTCGTTTTTTATACTTTATTGTTAACTTGTGTTCAGTTATACTGTAATATTTTGATACGTTTTATCAGCATAACGTGACTGTGCTGTGGTAAGGGTTTGGGTAGAGTTGCGAATTGTAATCCTAGACAACGAGCGTGATATTTCGAGTATGAGATATGGCTTACCATGGAATCCATTGAGTAAATTCTTTATTAATGTTAATGAAAAAGCTATACATGTAGATAATGTATATATTGAAATAGTTTTCCATGTAGATAATAATGTATCATAACATACTTGAAAATGACAATCGGGGATAGATTTTAATTTCGTGTAAACATTAAGGATGACTGTTTCTTTCAAATATCAAGCAAAACAAATATTTCACACGCCGTCGCGAAGTGAAGTAAAATATTTCGATTTGCAAATTACATGGCTTAATTACTACATGTAATTATGCGGAGTGGTGGCTGATACGCGCCACGAAATGTGTAAGCACGTTCGTAGCTATATGTATATGACGCGAAGTACACGTACATCGGTCTACTCCGAGACGATTCGCGTCAAGAGACCTCAAGCAATTTCCTACCGAGATTTCGCGAGGTGTATTGGTTCACGCCGAGGCGATTCGCGTCAAGAGACCTCAAGCAATTTCGTAGCAATGTTACGCGAAGTTCATCAGTCTACTCAAAGAGGACTCGCGTAAAGTGATCCCAAGCAATTTCGTAGCGATATTACGCGCTATACATCGACCTACTCCGAGGTGACTCGCGTCAAGAGACCTCAAGCAATTTCGTAGCGATATAACGCGAAGTTCATCGACCTACTCCGAGGCGACTCGTGTCAAGTGACCCCAAGCAATTTCGTACCTATATTACGCGCAGTACATCGACCTACTCCGAGGCGACTCGTGTCAAGTGACCTCAAGCAATTTCGTAGCCATATAACGCGAAGTTCATCGTTCTACTCAAAGAGGACTCGCGTCAAGTGACCCCACACAATTTTGTAGTGATATTACGTGAGGTTCATCGGTCTACACCGAGGCGACTTGCGTCAAGAGACTGGAAGCAATTTCGTCGCGATATTATGCGCTGTACATCGGTCTTCACCGAGGCGACTCGTGTCAAGTGACCCCAAGCAATTTTTCGTACCTATATTACGCGCAGTACATCAAACTACTCAGAGGCGACTCGTGTCAAGTGACATCAAGCAATTTCGTAGCGATATAACGCGACGTTCATCGTTTTACTCAAAGACGACTCGCATCAAGTGACCCCAAGCAATCGTGATATGACGTGAGATTCATCGGTCTACACCGAGGCGACTTGCGTCAAGAGACCTCAAGCAATTTCGTCGCGATATTACGCGCTGTACATCGGTCTACCCCGAGGCGACTCGCGTCTGACTCGGTCATCCAAACTCAGCGAATCGAGAAATATGGTTTGCTAGAACCGTACTGTATATTGGTATTACACAGTTATTATATAAGTGCCCTGTGGTTTTCCATTGTACTATGTGTTTAGAGGGGCTGCCGGATGTGTATGGATGACGAATGACCGGTTCACGGTTGCCATTAACTATACCCAGGAGAAGTTGACCTCTAACCTCAGCGACCTTGTGACGTTCCTCACCAATGTCGTCGACGTAAGATTGATAATTAACATGCAGATAATCCGATTAAAACATATTTCAGTTATTTTATTTTAAGCATGATGTTGCTGTTTACTAGCTTTAAACTGCAAACATCTTAGGCAAAACAGAAACCGTATTTCATTAATTTATAACCACAGCATGTATTTAAAGATTATAGCTCTTAAATTCATCTAAATATGTTATAACATTGAATATAAATACAGTTAAAAGATTTGATATACTAAAGAATGGCACAGTGTATACAATCAACAATAAATTTACTCTGACTACAACTATGTCTGCAGATCGTTGTGTACCTGGCTCAGGATATGTACGACCTGGTGGGACGGGCCATCATGAAAGATATTGACGGTGAGGCATCTTATAATCAATCAGGAACGCACACTTAACACCCAGTAACAATAGCCTCATTTCTTAGAAATCTTCAGACTTACCGTGTCATTTTTGGTAATTACTTGATAACAAAACGCGATCGCTTTTGTTTAGAATTCAGTAAATCAAATGTTTATTCCATCTCAACTTTCAATTTTTAAGAAGAAACCCCATTGTATAAAGGCACTTTTTAAATACATGACATGAGCATTTAAGCCATTAATTCGACCTATAGTACCTTATTCAAATACTGAAAACTCGTTTTATATCGCGGTGGTCTAATTTTCGCGTATTTCGCGTCCAAACAAAGTGCGAATTTAAACCTCGCGTAAATTTTCATTCGCATGATTATAAGAAAAAATATACAAGAAAATGACAAATGTGCGAATTTCAGACCACGATTGCCTACTGTTTTCAAAAAGTCGCGAAATTTAGACACCGCGAAATAAAATTATTTTCCAGTATTCGCGAAAACATGTTAACGATCTTGCCACAATGTGGTCAGCTTTCTATTTTTGCTTTTGCTACTACCATAATACACAAAAACTGAGACTTAAATTGATTGATTAATTTACATTTGATTAAATACAATAAACTAAATTCTAGAATGATTAATTATTAAATATTTTCTTGTCGGTTCTAGATTTGGGAGTGGTGATAGAGGAAGCGATCTTTAACAATCTAAAAATCAACGATGTGGTGAATGCTGTTATTGAATTAGATACAAGTGAGTAGCATACAGACAAACAACTAGACTCATTTGTGGAATATGTCGTATAATATTATGGTGAGATAATTTCTTGTATAGATATTAGAAGTGAAAGTGAGGACTGCTAGTTGCAAACCGATGCGTGTCAGTAAGAGGATATGAGATCTTATGATTGTGGAATTGATAGAAATGATGATGATGATGATGATAATGAGGAGGAGGAGGAGCAGGAAGAGGAGGACAATGAAGATGACTACAATGATGATGAGAATGGTGATGGTGGTGGAGATTATGATGTTGATGATTAATCGAATAATATAAATAATGAAATGGCAGATATTTTGTAAATTTATTCTCAAATAAGTATATAGGAAACAGTTTGTTTCAACACATGTTGCATTTGTTGTACATACAGCGATTCACAACATAAGTGATGCGCTGGTCCAAGTAACGGTTGACAAAGACGCACTTGTGAGCGCCGCCGATGCCCTCTCTTCGGCGTTCAGTGACCTCGTAGACGACATTGACAGCACGAAATCCACGTGCAGCGCCTCTGGTGTCGCCTGTGACACGGCATGCCAAGCGTTCCAGACCGACACAATGAGGACTGCGTCAGCCGACTTCAGTGCGGTGAGAATTGGTTGTCACCTCAAGGCATATTAAGGGATGTTACTCGCTTTCAGAACTTTGATACTATTAAGAGTTAGACCTATTGAGTACCCATCGAGTTTGCATTGGCCGCGCGAGATAACCGCATTTTATTTTTTGTCAGTGTGTTATTTAACGCGTAATTGTCAATTGTTTATGTTTTGTATGTGATATTTTGTGTATTGAAGCCAATATACATCATACTTTGACAGAGGTAAAGTGATTTCCCAGCTGAAATGTTTTTTTCGAAATGTTCAAACGTTGTTGAGAACCAGAACAAGCACACGATGTATAATTCACTTATCAAAAGATCACACTACACCCAAACATATTTATATATTGGAAAATCAGAATATATTTTGCTCTGACTTATTTTAAAGTACATGTATATAATAACAGTTTTTTAAGAAAGTTGGTACACATTGATGGATTGTTTTTACATGTAATACTTAAATACTAGTAACACATTATTAAAACAACTGTTAAATTAGCGAAAAATAATTGCCAGTGACCAAGTCGGTTGGTCTTCATTGCTGTTTGAATGCCTACAAAATATTATCGTTATCATTGCGTTTGTTCTTCAAATATACTGGTTCATGTGTGAATGATACATTGATAATTATATTGAAGCAATCACATCAATAAGCAAGAAAACAGATCTGTACGATGTACTAAAATTGTAGTTTTTCAAACCTCTATATGTACAGAGAGCACCGGTTGGAAATATTGTGTTTATCTATTGAATTCACGAGTATAATGATATAAAATACTGCTGAAAATGTACGATGTTAGCATACTACAAAAATGTTATATAGCTGCCGGATTTTGCCCCAATACAAGCGCAGATCGATGCTATCAAGGCAATGAACCTGACAGGCATTGCGCAAGAGGTAAGTGGATGCTTTCTGTTATTTCTAATATGGAGCGAATGACATTGTTTTTGAAGAGATCACCGTGATGTATAATGATTGAATTACATTCAAACCGATCGACCGACAGAACGAACGGAACGAACATCCCACGGACAGACGAGGACTGGCTGACTGTTGGACTCACTGATAAACCGATATACTGACGGTCTGACTGACCAACAGAATGCTTAACTGACCGACAAACGGACCGAACGACCGAACGACCTGACTGACTGAATTAATGACTGGTCGTGCTAACTGATTACTTTTATTGGTTGTCTTTAGGCCAAGGCCGGCGTGGAAGATATATCAGACCTGGTCACCAACAGTACGGCGCAAATAAGAACTAGTATGTAAAACATTTTCTTAAAGTCTCAAATTATAGTGCTTAAATTAAGAGCCGTGTCGTGGGAAAACCGAGCTTAATGCATCTGCGTGAAGTGTCATCCTGGATCAGCCCGTGCATTCCGCACAGGCAAATCCGGGACGACACTTTCCGCTGTTATATTTTCTGTTTCAATAAAGTCTCTTCTAAACATAAATCCAATTAGCCTGTGTGGACTGCACAGGCTGATCCAGGACGACGCTTTACGCACATGCACTAAGCCCGG
This sequence comes from Congeria kusceri, assembly GCA_027627225.1. NCBI lineage: Eukaryota > Metazoa > Mollusca > Bivalvia > Myida > Dreissenidae > Congeria > Congeria kusceri. The sequence continues at coordinate 31,694,111 of CM051034.1, forward strand.
TTTTCCCACGACATGCCACCAATATTTTTGTTAGAATTCTAAGAAGCTACATTCTGTCCGTCATCAAGATTGAATAAGCAGTTTGACACTGCCAGATTATAAGAAATACGATGTGAAAGTGTTATGATCCATGCATTTGTAACGTGTAATGTATGAATTATTCTAAAGGTAATTAAGAAGCCTACATAAGACACAAGTAAACAGAAATGTTTCAAACAAAATGATGGTAGAGTTACAAAAATCATGCAAGTCCGTGGGTGCACGGCTTATGATTGAATAATAGGGCTATCAAGCATTAGAAAAGATAAGATTAAAACATTGTTAAAGCAAAATGATGCCAGTCATATAGGGCATATAGTTAAATAATATCAGAATGTTATAAATACATGTTTTGTATAGTTCACCACTTATTGGTTAATTAATGCTGACAAAAACTACACGATAAATGTCCAATAACATAGCCTCGTAAACTACCTACAAGCACTAACGGGCGCGCCTGAGTATCACCTTCAAAGTAATTTAATAAGCAACATTTTATTAATCGATTTACTTTGTTAGAAGACGTCATTAAGCGTAAGCGGATACCAGCGGCACAGTGGTCCAAGTGACAATTTATTACTAAATACTACATAGGCAATAGTTCGTAATTAAGTAATTTATAGTCTCCATAGACGTATTAGTCGGTCGCGGATATGTTAATGAGTACGGTGGGTAAATGATGTAAGAAATCAAATTATATAGTATTTGTTTTTCATTAGTATCTTTGAACAAAAAAATTGAGGCGTGTCGTGCACGTGCGTACAGTGTCGTGCCGGATCAGCCTGTGCACTTTCCGCCTACAGTGGATTTATGTTTAAACGAGACTTCCTTGAAACAAAAAATACCTTAAAAACGGAAAGTGTCGTCATTGATAAGCCTGTGCGGACTGCACAGGCTAATCGGGGACGACACTTTACGCACATGCGTTAAGCCCGGTTTTCCCACGATACGCATCAATTGCTTTTTTACATTATTTCAGCCATCAACAGCACAATGGGCGAGTTTGCTGGGACGATCAACAACATGACCAACGATTTGATTGCTCAGTTAAACGGGGTAAGGAGCTCTACAACAAAACTGGTTGTAACAAATAACCACTTAGCCATTAAAGGGACTATGTCAACGAAAAATTAGCTTCCTATTGCACTATAAATTATATTATGTGATAGAAGTGCACTTTACTAAGACATGTGCATTAATATATAATATACAATAAGATATTTGATTAAAACAATTAACAAAAAAGCCTGAAAATATAAAACCACAAGCGGGTATCGAACTCACGACTTAGGTGCCATACGAAGAAATGACAGTAGACAGTGCTTTAACCAACTGCGCTATTCTGCTTGGTACGTCGTTTGTAAACTATGGTTATAGCTCACAATTCTGACGTCAAAATATAAACAGAAAAAGGGAAAAACAAACACAACCCATATTAGAAATTCATGTTATCTCAGAATGCGTACATTATATTCCCATTATATATACCCTGTTTTAAAAAATTGCCCCCTTGAGACCCCTTTCGATAACATAGTCCCTTTAATGTAATTCGTTTAATGTCGTACTCAGGTGTGATTCAATAGTTATAACTGTTCCCCTATGTAATTATCGTAAACTACTTATATTAATGGAAGTAAACAAATATGTCAATATTTTAGTCACATTAAATCATATACAGGTATACAGTAATAGCGATACATGCGAATTCAAGGTATCGCTAGTCGACTGTATTATCTTTAAGCTATAACACGCATTACTGAAAGTCTGTCACCCACTAGTGTAACTGGCAATATGTTATGAAACATATATGTCATTGACCACACCCCATTAAACTGTAAGGGAATGCTTTACGTTTGAAATTTTATAGCTATCATATGTATCCATAACTGACTACATATATATTAAGCATATTGCAAATCAGTTTCTTGGTAACAATATCAGATCTGCAATAGTTTGCAAACATTTTAGACTCAGATTTGAGATCCTTTGTTATCCGTATTGTATGGTGTTATTTTGCAGACTTTAAATCTGGCAGATTTCACAGATGGCATTGACAGTTTCTTTGAGATGATTGCAAAATACGACGATTATAGGTAAATTAATGCTAATTAAGAGATGAAGTAATTTGTCATGAACAGGTCGATGTTCATGGTTGAAAGATTGAAAGTTTCGTTTTGTTTCAAAACGAAATAGTTAGAATTAGATTTAAATAAAACGACTTAATTAAACAAGTCAATGAACTTATAGCTTATTTGATAAACTTAGTAATTGTATTATTGTGTTTCAGATTTTCACATTTATGTATTAAAATATATATTATTATTATTATTATTAGTAGTAGTAGTAGTAGTAGTAGAAGTAGTAGTAGTAGTAGTAATAATAGTAGTAGTAGTAGTAGTAGTAGTAAAAGTAGTTGTTGTTGTTATTGTTGTTGTAGTAGCAGTAGCAGTAGCAGTAGTAGTGATAGTAGAAGTTGTAGTTGTAGTAACATTAACATATAGTGCGATACGACGTTACACAAATAACTCGACTGACACAAGATCTGAGAACATCGTACTAGCACAATGAGCTACTGGTATATATACACTGGTGCATGTTAAAACGGTACAATACGAATATAAAACACGTCTGTATAGCACCAACGTTTCCCAACGATGTCACAAGACAAACTGATGTTGTTACGTGTATTCCAGGGTATACTTTGGCTGGGGTCTGTCAGGCCTGTTCACAGTCATAGTGGTCATCTCTCTGCTCGGTATTTGCTGCGGATGCATTGGTCAAGACTCCGAGAAGCTGCCCACTGAGAGGTCATTCATGTCCAACTGCGGTGGCCGCCTGCTGATCATGTAATTGTCAATTGCAATACATCTCCAAGAAAAATAACGAATGACTTGCTTCATTTTGCTAACAATATGCAAAGTATTAATAGTATTAAGCTGGAAGTAAAATACATTTTAGTACTCTGCTCTTACAAGTATCTATTAATAAATAGTTTAGTAATCGAAATTGTCTTGAACACTACTGACCATGACGGCTATTTTGTTTTTGTGCTGTTTTTCATTAATAATCTTATTTCATGCCGTCGTTAAACAATGTTTATGAGGCACATTTTACAGTAATCTGTTCTTTCCAAACAATGGTATAAGTATAACGCTGAATCTTGTGAACATCAACCATCATCATGATTTTTATTCAGCCTCACTGACAGTTCTGCTTTTTGAGACCTAATTTTCCTTAAGATATATTGTTCGTGTATACGGTGGCATAGACGTGGCATGTGAAAAAATAATTTATCTCGTGACCACGTAGTATGTCGTGGCCACGATTTAGTAAGTCGTGGCCACGAGTTACGTAAGTCGTGGACTAGAGTTACGTAAGTCGTGGCCACGATACAATTAGCCAATCAGAAATCCAGTTATTTGGCTGAACAAATTCACTAGAAATCGCGGATCGGATAGAAATTATCTTGTTTCAAGATATTTCCTCGAGGGGCTAATGTATCTAGTGAATTTGTTTAGCCAAATAACTGGATTTCTGAATGTCTAATTATGTCGTGGTCACGACTTACTAACTTGTGGCTTCAAAATAAATCATTTTTCTCACATGTCACGTCTATGCCACCATACATATATTCAAATCAACCAATAAACCTTTTTGCTAGAAATATATAGTTAATATATTCACATGACGCCATTTCCTGTTTATCAGACCCGTCGTGATGATGATCTTCGTCGGCTCCCTGCTCATGCTACTGACGACCTTGTCCTTCGTGGTGGGCGGCAACATGGAGAAGCTGTGCCAGCCCCTTCTGGACCTCTCCATGTTCAAAGATGTCAGTGAAATAAGCATTCATTTCTCGAACATAGAGATCGTACGATAGACTGTCCAAAACTTGATAAATGATGATCTATAAAGTTCCCAGTTATTGTTGCCGTACTCAATAATATATAGTATTTCTTTGTTTCTTTTATGTTCATACTTCCCTAATCAAAATATTATTGCTTACAAAACATGATTAAATGGAGGTTGACTCGGATACAGAAGTTTGATTTAGAGGATGCGGATTTTTATCTAAAGGGGCGGGGGTACAAAACGGGTAAATATATTTACAATATAAGAACACGTTATTGTAACGAAATGCACATATTTCAGTTATTGTCAGATTTAAAAATCTAATTTTGGACAATTTTAGAGCAGGGGTACGTCGCCTCCTCCCCTCTAAATCTCCGGCAATATATGTAACTGTACTATTGAGGAAAGGAACCCTTCTAGCTTAGCTATCGTTCCAATCCTACAAACTTATGTTGTGCATTTCTCTATGCAATCCTTATTCAAAATAAATATGTTTAAACCAATTCCCCGGCTATGGTTCATATACCAACCTATTTCTAGCACTCTTCATTAGCACTATAAAATGCCAAGCCGGGCCCGGCTAGCTCAGTTGGTATAGAGCTGGACTGTCAATCCGGGGATAGTGAGTTCGAACCCCAGCCCGGCCACATAACTTGTGTGGGGATTGGTCATGAAATTATTTATACGGCCATTCTCCCCCTACCTCTGATGCAAGTAGGGCAAGTGTCAGCTACTGGCATAAGTATGTGCACTTGGTACTGGTAAACTGGTTACATCGGCTAATCTTGCACAGGAAAAGTGTGAGTAGGTTAACTAACCGCCGTGATAAGACTGAAATACTGTTAAAAACGGCGAAAAACGACAAAAAAAAACCCCAAAACCAAATGCCAATAAATCCACTGTAGGGGGAAAGTGTCGTCCCGGGTCAGCCTGTGCGGACTGCACAGGCTGATAAGGGACGACACTTTACGTACATGCATTAAGCCCGGTTTTCCCAATACAAGCCTCATTGATATGTTTGTGTTGTTGTTGTTTTTCAGTTTGTGGATGCAGGTTCTATCAGTGGGTTCACATTAGGAGAGCTCATTCACAACAACGCCTCCATAAGCATTGGATTCTATCCGTTACTTCTGTAAGTGACGTATTGTTCTACATAAACATCGCATGTAATAGTAGGTTATTGAATCACAAACTTTAATGTAAGCCGTTTGCTTTGGTAAAAAAAAACGACAACAATATGCGGTTATAAATCTAATGTTAAACTAAATTTTATTGTATAAATCATATAAAAAATAAGATATTACTAATGTTTAACTAAACTAATGAAAATCCAAGTTTGTTTATGTAGTGACTTTAGCGGGCCTTTGTGGGTTTGTTCTATTTTGTTTTCCACTGTTTTGGTATTGTTAACATATTCTGCTAAACCAAACTACATTGTATTTCAGGATTATGTTGTTACAGATATTACTTGGTATAAACTTATTAAGCTTGGTGTTAGGGGTAAAATGCTGAACATCATCCGCTCAATGTATAGAATTGTTAAGTCAAGAGTTAAATATGATAACGAGGTTAGTGATAGCTTTACATGTATGTTAGGGGTACGCCAGGGTGAATCATTGTCTCCTTTGTTATTTTCGATGTATTTGAATGATATTGAGGAATTTTTGCTGACTAATAATTATGAAGGAATAACTTTAGACGTTTTTAAGTTACTTATTTTGTTGTATGCAGATGATATTGTGTTGTTTTCAGAGACTGAGACTGGTTTGCAAGAAGGGTTAAATTTATTAAAACAATATTGCGATATATGGAAACTAATGGTAAACTCACAAAAGACTAAAATCATGGTGTTTAAAAAAGGAGGAAGACTGCGGAGAAATTTACAGTTTTTCTATGATGATAATCCTTTAGAGATTGTTGATCAATTTACTTACTTGGGTTTTGTTTTCTCTTCTGCAGGTTCATTTTCAAAAACTTTTGACAGTTTGTCTGGACAATCTTTGAAAGCTATCTTTAAATTAAGACAATGTTTGTCAAGATTTCATAATATTACAATACACCACAGGTTACAGATGTTCGATAAACTAATTTATCCTGTTTTAAGCTCTGGTTCAGAGATATGGGGGCTTCATAACAGTATCCAAATAGAGCGAATACATTTAAATTTTTGTAAAGAATTACTAGGAGTCCGAAGACAAACACAGAATAACGTTATATATGGTGAATTGGGAAGAACACCTTTATCGGTTAGACATGCACTTAATGTAATTAAATATTGGCTGAAAATAGTACACATGCAATCTATTAAATATGTTAAAATTGTTTATTATATCATGTACAGAGAATTTGATATTTATCCCAATAGAAAATCATATATATATGGTTAAACATTTATTAGGACATTGTGGTTTTAATGATGTGTGGTTAAATCAAGGTGTAGGGGATGTAGATGTCTTTTTAAGTATGTTTAAAGTCAGAGCAAAAGATATATGTTTACAAATATGGAACTCTGAATTACGTGAATCAAGCAGAGCTAAAACGTACATATTGATATCAGATTTTAAATTTCAACCCTATTTAAATGATGTAAATATTTCCAAGTATAGAATGGCCCTCTCCAGATTAAGAGTATCTGCACATAGACTTAAAGTTGAAACTGGTACATGGCATAAACCAACAGCTATACCTTATGAAGAAAGAAAATGTTACTTATGCAATGTTCTTGAAGATGAATACCATTTTATCATTGAATGTACATTGTATCATGATGTTAGAAAGATTTACATAAGCCCATTTTATTATCTTACACCAAATATGATCAAATTTATAGAATTACTTACCTCTCAAAATAGCAGTGTTAATAAAAAATTGTCAATGTTTATTTATAAAGCTTTGCAAATTAGAAATTCTTTCTATACGTATTATGACTAATGTATGGTGTTGATTATACAAGATATATACCACCTCTCGCTTATTATCTATTGCTGAATAATTTCGATATTTGTTTGATAAATGTTTATATATGTAAACATTGACATTCAGTATGGATGTTATTGGTGACCTTTGACTTTGTTTTTATGCATATTATTATACCTTCATTTGTATACTCCTGGGCATATTGCCCACTGTATTACTCAATAAACTGTAAACTGTATTTCAGGGGTCATATTACAGAAACATCTTAAGTTTATCTTAAAATAAATTCACTTAAGTTACAATTTTTGGTAGGTAATATTTTTTTACACTACATTTAAATTAATGATTCCATTTACAGTTATGTAAATAGTAGTTAATATCAAGTTGATAATTAGTGAACATCTAGCAAAATTTCATGTTTACATGGAATATAATGCTTAAGAAAAAATGTCGATTTTAAGGCTAAGGATAAGATTTCACTTAAGATGTTTCTAAAATATGACCCCTGTCCTGTGTCAATGTTGATCTCTTGCAGTGGATGCCGGGCAAACAAGGCTGTGTTTAAGCTTCTAGCATTGGATGAGTTACTGCCACTCGAAGACTTTTTGAACTTTACACAGGTATAACTAGAAAAAAAATTATTCTGAAACCTTCGTTCATATATGAATATAATTGATGTTTCCAGAATTGGACAAATGTCAGTAATATGAAAATTTATATGGTGTTTTATCCAATCGATATATTCAAATATCACGTGTTTAACTTCAACCTATTTAACACAAAGGAGCACATGGGAAAGCTTGTGAAGTGTTTGTGATTATCAATATAGAGAATACTAGATTAGTGTTGAATACAGATAAGATTATTTAGAGAGGCTTAGAAAACCTAAACCATGAGCCTTGGCGAGTGGTTTAGGTTTTCGTGCCGAGCAAATAAACTTATCTGTATTCAACAGTTACCTGTTATTCTATTTACCCCATCATTTTCTGTCTTTATTTTGAAAATAAACGAAAAAAATCACTGAATAACACGAATGACGCGTGTTTGCTGTATTCAATAAGGTGGAATACAGCTAAGTGTATCCCACGGGGTGTTATTTCGTCAATACTGGAGTGATGATGGGATTAAAATGGACATTTATCCATCAGGGGAGGAGTTAAAATGTTAGTGGTCAAACAAACTAACAAAATATTGTGAAACGCTTGCGAATGTTATATCAGGTTCCGTGCATAAATTATGTTGAAAATACTATGTGACTAAAGCGAATCGCCACCACGTCTAAGCGCACGAACTACATGTACATACCTAAGTCTAAGTTAATATGAAATTATTCAAGCGTGTAATTATGCTGACAGAATTCACGTCAGGTCAATTTGTTTAGCTATAATACCGCTTCAGCAGATGTTTGCAAAAGCCAGGCATGCATTTTAAATTTTAATGATTAACGATAACAAAATATTTAAGTCCGTTAAACTCACAATTGCATAGAAGTAATTCTTTGCTCATGTTACGTATTTCTAAGGTTGCAGTACGTTAAAAAAAAAACTGTTTGTATATCCCACTCTTGTTAATTATAGTGTCTTCTTACGGATATAGTTCATGGACATGTACTTCCTCGCCATACATATACAGGATTTCAGTTGTCATCTCAGTTGCTGATTAAAGTATTTCGCACCTTTTCTAACCTACCGGTACATACATTTTAAATGTAGTAAAACGTGTTTTTCAAGTCAAATACCTTTTAATATCATTGATAGTTCATGGAAAATGTAGTATTCTTTGTTTGAAATTATGTTCTATTAAATTAAAATAATATGTTTTTGATGTGTTGTTTTTTTTTAGAATAAAAGCGTACAAATTATTAACTGTATTTTCATAGCCTACTCATGTGCATCCACCGTATTTGTTGCATGCGCACAGTACACTTCTCAAATGGAAGGACAGATGGACGATATGAAGAACATCGACCTCTCACACTTTTCCATCCTGACACCGGAAATGGAGACGGCTCTAACGGATCTGCAGAATTCTGGGATCAACGACATTGACTTCGCCGCCATTAATGCATCGGTATGCAAATATGTGTACACTCTGACACGTGGCTTTATAAGTATCAACTTATAATTGGACAATGCAGAGCATAACTGTGATCAATGCCTTGAACAATATCATGAAGTAAATAGAAGTACCATATGTAACATGCAGCATAGAACTCTAATTATCACAATATTATTTTTTTAATTTCATTCTGTCAGCTGGATCAGAACCCTTGTTCGGTGGACTTTGCTGCCATGATTTCTGGAATGGAGTCGGTGCGAGACTCGTGCTCCGGAGCGGCGTATGTAAGTAGAGAAACTAACAAGAGCAGATAGTATTACATTCCAAGAGGCAAGTCATATAACGGTGTAATTGTACAGTGTGCGCATAGGGTGGTGAACATAACAAACTACACGCGAGTATATCATTATTAGTGTGACTGCTGTTGGTAAACTCCTTGTATATTACTGCAGAATGTGAATTTGGTTCCACAACATTTTCGCTTACGAGATAAATTGCCAAATAACGATATAAGGAATTATTATGTCCACATTGAAACATCTATTATAGAACGCGTATATAAATGCATATTCCTGATCTTTATGTACGGTGTAAATGCTGTAACTTATGTTATTTTGGTCGGAGCCTCTAAGTTTTTTAATCTTGAATAGCTTTTCATCATAAATCAAAGTATTAGTAGCAATTTCATCATCAGCAGCAACAACATATAAACCATAATGGTGAAAGTAAAAATATTTTCTACACTCAAAAAAACGTGAAAAATAAAAATATTACCAGGGTATATATATTTTACCATTAATAAGCCTGTTGCTCATAAACGGTTTTAGTTTAACATTTGTCATGTTTGATTGTCCATTGGAAATACTTATGAAAAAAATAAAAAAATATTTGTTCTGGTCTTTGCAATAATGTAACCTAAGAAGGAATAATATTGGAAAAATAAAATGTGTTAATAGTTTGAATTTAAACATCATCAAACAGATAAAAGGAATCAATCAGTAATACTTCTGAAAAAAAAACACTATCAAAACCTAATGTGCCCTTTTTAACATTATCACAGCGCACAAAATGCCCATTTTCCAAGTCAAGCGCTATGCCCCTCTGCCCTTCTAGATTAAACACTACTCTGTGGCCATTACGACCTCATTTCAGTCGTCCTGGAACGGGCATATCGCAGACCTGGTGACCATACGAGATGTAAGGTGTCCGGCAGTCTCCTCCGCACAGGTGCGTACAAACAACAGTACTTCGCTACATGTACATTCTTGAAATCAATATAGTGCCAAAGGTTACTTATGATATCAACAGTATATTTACACTGATGCATTCGAACAATAAACATGTACATGTATACTCCTGCACATTGTAAAGTGTAGACCTCGCTGATAAACTCCAATGAACCCGGAGTGACAATTGTTTATCACCAATGTTATTATTGCACTTATTTCACTCGCCGCACAGTGACCTGATCAAATTTGCCACTCATTCACCACAAAGTCTAAAGTAAATGAATGTATATTACTTCTCATGGTTGCAGACAACCTTGAAGTCATCGTTGGCCGAGCTGGACACCCACATTTCCGGTCTGGATGTAAGTTCAGCGGCCAGACAACGATTCCTATAGCCATAATGACTTGCGCGAACAAAGAATACAGCTATAGGGATGGCAATGAATACTTAAATGTCATCCTCATATTCGAATCCAGTATTCAATATTTGGTCATTTCATATTCACATTCTCTGCCAATGCTGTATTTCATTGGAAATTGGCATTAATTATTTGACATATTTGACAAGCTTTTTGTTTTTCTGTCCTTTTATTCGTCGGCATTTTAGACAATGTATTTGGGTACATGTATACAGCTTGTGTTAGAATTATTACAGTTCCGTTAAATTATTATACTTCGTTCTTAATTTCAAGAAAATGATGTTTAAACGAACGGGTTTGCCGTTTTTTCTTAACCTTAAACAAAATTTAATAATAAGCACATTGTAAGGTATATACTTAATTAGAAAACGAACGTAAAACGTCTATAAATGATTTCGACGAAGGCATTCTATATAAAATATGTCGTATTGTATCTAACGTCCGTATACAAATTTTAGAGATATGGGTCGTATTCAAGAAACATCTTATGTAAATCTTAGCCTTAAAATTGTCAGTTTTCTTAAGCATTTAAATCCATGTGGACATGAAATTCTGCTGGATGTTCACTAATTATCAGCTTATTATTAACTTCTATATATTAACAAATCGATTCACTATGTTTTTGTAGTTTTAAACATATGACCTTACCAACAAATGAAACTAGAAATTAATGAAAAAGTTTAAGATTAACTTAAGTTGTTTCTGGAATACGGACCATGTTGCTGTATTTGTTGAATAAATGAAAGAATATCTCAAAACTGCATACAGATTGTTCAATAAGGATGCACATAGAATCCATTTACGACTTTTAATCCACGCAATGTTTTGCTTCTTAATATATATTCCGTAAACGGCCTTTAAATGGCCTTTGTGTAATCAAAGTACAACTAAATCTTTACAAAACACGAACATTGACATATGTGTGCAATGAAGTTAGCTTATTATATGAGGCGTGTCTTGGGAAACACAGGCTTAATGCATGTGCGTAAAGTGTCGTCGCGGATAAACCTGTGCAGTCCCGATTAGCTTATGCGAACTGTGCAGGCTAACCCGGGACGACACCTTCCGCTTTTATGGTATTTTCTGTTTTAAGGAAGTCTCTTCTTAACATAAATCCACTGTAGGCGGAAAGTGTCGTGCCGGATTAGCCTGTGCTGACTGCACACGCTAATCCGGGACGACACTTGACGCACATGCAATAAGCCCGTGTTTCCCACGACACGCCTCGTATATAATATACTATTTCATATAGGCCAAAGTAAACAACACTTTGGAAGCGGCAAAAAGGGCTGACGACCAGATGAAGAACAATTTCACAGGAGTTTTCTCCCAGGTACTCCGTCAACCAAAGTGACTCAATGTATGGGAGCAGTTAAACATTTAGAGTTCATATGCATTAGGCAATATTAGATTCATATATTGTGTGGTATACGGTACGCATTACAATGATCGATTACAATTTAGAAAAAAATCTGTTACATATCATCATGTGTCTTTGTTTAGTTTTCAGAAAACGTTGGACAATTTACGAGATCATTTAGGCGATTTGACAAAAGTGGAACAACAAAATGCATAATTTTTATATTGTATTTAATTTAAAAACCAAAACTCACAGTTAGAGCGGACGCAGAAAATAACACTTTAGGTTTTATTCAAGCCTATAAATAATGAGTTTTAAAACATGTCTACCACGTGATGCCTAAACCAGAGCGTACTTTTGTTGTTGTTTGCTGCTATGGTTGTTTCTGTTGCTGATGTTTTTGATATTTTTGTTGCTGTTGCTTCCAGGCAATTGAAGACTTTGTCAACAGAGTTATAAATTACATCCAACAATATGCAGAAAAGGCTGTTGATATGGTAATGGCATGTTATGTTATTTAGTTTACAACTGAAACACTTTCAATTTAACATGTTTTTGAATTCATACCAACATATGCCTCACATTTGAAAGCCGAAATGGCACTTTGGTACCCGCCAAAGCTTACTCACCACACGGGTATCCGGGTACCCATCCAGTCAATATAACTGGGATTGTGTTTACTAAAATGTTATTACTGCAAAAACTAACATTGTATTATAAGAGATAAGACATTTTCCTAGGACGTTCAGATGATACAATATACATTGGCTTGTGTCAGCATACAAGAACTATATTATGTACAACGCGTATAATAAATTAAATGTATACCTAATTAACATATAAGACATGTTGCGTTCGTTGTGTAACAATACTTACATGACGTTGCTTTAACTACGTTTGTCGGGCAGGCTTACAACGACGTTGGGCGCTGCCTGCCACTCTGGAACCTGTATGATTCATTCACGTCAATTTTGTGTAGCTACATGGTCCAGTCGTTGGTAAGGAACATTTTTCTGACATGTTTTGGTGTCATGCTCTTTAGTACAGGGTTCGACCTTAACGCGTATCCGTGACCTGTGATTTTTCGCTCGGACCGGTTGTCTTCGAAGGACGACCGGTCCGGTGACCAGTTGTTTTTGGACTGATTCCAACTGTTAATTCGTAAATTATCATTTGTGGTTAAGACCACAGGGAACCGTCCAAGATGATATTGTTTGTTGGCATATTACCACAAGCTCTCGTGAAAAAACGCACCATTTCCGATTCTTCAACTTTCCAATCATTATGTTATAACGGTGTGTTATACGTTGTAAAATCAACGTAACACCCTCTTGACTTAGTTTTTATTATATCTGACGGGCATTGTAGTCGCTTTATAGAGAAGCAATTTCCATTTATAATAATTAACTATAGTCATTTTAATAATGAGTTAATAATAGTTTCTATTCAAATTAATACGTGCAAAACTAGCAAATTTAATTTGTTCACATGTTTCTTTGACCAAAAACCGAAATACTGAAGTTTGGCTAAATACTTTGTATATGGTCGGATATCGATAATAATTACTCCTGACTCGATATTAGTTGAACAACGTATTCTCTTTTTCAACAGGCAGTTTTAAATTGTATCTCTATTTAAAAAAATCGAAGTAAACAAAATTCAAGTCTAGATTTCCGCATTGCGGGAATGATTGCAAATATTTATCTTTTTAATTGCTATAATTGGATTTTGATTGCTCAGCACCCGAAAATACATGGATGAAAATTGTATGTCAAGCTCAAGAAGTTGGTAGCCGTCATCTTTATTTAGGCAACAAAGTTCATACAACATTTTGAGCGAAAATATAATGAATAATATTAATAGATTTTCATGTGTGCTCAATATGTTTTCTGATTTCGATTCTGAAAATCATTTTTTGAACTATTGTTTGCACTATGCAGTTCGATGTATTTTGATTATCGGGACCAGTTCATACAGTATCGGACCAGTAGGTTTTGAAGGAAGCCGGTCCTGTGGACCACCACTTCCTAGAAGTTAAGGTCAAACCCTGCGTTAGTATTATGGTTATATTATATGTATGTTTTGTTATTATGTTGTCTTTCTTATTCATGAAGATTAAAGTGAAATTCACAGACAATTTACATGTTTTGTTTATGTTTGAAATAATCGCCGAAAACGAGTATGTTAATAGTACTAATAAACCGTACAAACTATTCTCAAAAGTAAGGTTGTATGTTTAGCCATTGTTTATATGTTGCTCACAAATAATGTGCGTTGTTTTCACTATATCAAAGTAACATATTATTTATATTTGTATTGTTTAACTTTAAATACATGTAATTGTATTATGCTATTAAAGTAAGTACAATTATCGATACTACCATGTTTGCTACAGAACGCCCTCTGGTTCGCTCTCTGACTGATCATTCTAATTTAGTTTATTAGGACGCGATTGGGTACGGTATTACATTGGAATTAATCCTTCCATTTAAATATAATTAGCTAATACCATTCTTGGCACAGAACACGTTCCGGTTCGACAGTAGGTTAGGGCTAATCCTTCAATTTAAGTACAATTAACGACTACCAATTTTGCCACAGAATGCTTTCTGGTTCGGCACGGGCTGGGGGCTGCTGTTCTTCATCCCAGTGATGGTGCTGTGTATGAAGCTCTCCAAGTACTACCGGCGCATGGACAAACAAGAGGGTTTCAAGGAGTAAGTTACCTGGGTCCCGTATTCATACTTCTATCGTTAAACCATTATGCTATCGCAGTGTTGGTGTGAATATGGCGACCGCCTTGCGAAAGCTACTTCGATCTGTAATTGGGGAGCTAGTGAGTGATTTTTCTGAAAGACACAAAGAACTGGTTCTACCAATATCCCGGAAACAAACTGAACAATGTCTCAATAAGCATCACGCTTTCGAAAAATCGAGCTTAAATAGATAGGTTTAAACTAAATTATAAAAGTCCTTATTTTCACATAGCAAATTGTATATATGAAATTTTAATTGAAGCACAACTTAAGATTGTTTTAAACTTAGTTCTATGGATACGGCCTAATTACACAGTTAATATGTTGTACTATTATCAAATATTAAATGAAAATGTACGTATTAATAGATCTATGTTAATATATCACTCGTTATATGTACGAAGTCTATATATTGTTTGTCACACTAGCACTAGATTGTCACTCGATTCCACAGTTCTGTCAATAAAAATGATCGTGCTAGTCTATATATTGTTATAAGTTAGTTTGATGCGATCTTTGTTAGTGGGGATTTAGCTTGTTCGTAAATTGAACAATTTTAAGTTATGTATTACACCGATGAAATATAACCCTACATATACTTAATTGTAATTATTGAAAAAATTAACATTGCTTTAATGAGAGGTTTGTGTTTTATTTTTCAGAGAGGAAGAGCCTCTGGATGAAGAGTATGTATATATGCGTTTTTCCATAATATCACATTAGGGCCCATATTCACAAAGCTCCTTATGGAAAACCTCAGATAATTTCTTAAATCCATAACATTCCTTAAGTCTGTAGCTGTTTCAAGTATAGGTTGATTTTTTTTACCTTTAAATGTTTTAAACTAGCAAATATTGCATAGATGCTTAGTATTTTACCTTTTCGAAAACAGAAATCATTGGATTTCACTTTTACAATTTAATCTGAAATTTTCACTTAAGTCCAACTTAAGTTAAGATTTGCCTTAGAAGCTTTGTGGATACCAGTCTAGGTCAATATGTCGCTATTTTATTATAAACAAGTGAAGTATCCTTTAAATGCATATATGCATATAGAAGACAAAGTATAATGTATTAAGATAAAAGTAAACCAAAACAAGACACTGTGTTCGATAAACACACATGCCCCCGGATTGTGCTGGAATTATTCAAAGTCCAAATTAGGTCAAAGTATGATTGGGTGATATGGGTGGATTGGGAATGGTCATAAGCAACAACTGTGTAAGTATCCAAGTGTTGTAGTTAGCAATGTTGGGGCTAGACGAAACGGTAAAATCTAGTTAACCAAGAAACAGCCCATTTGAATTATTATAAGTCCAAATCAGGTCAAGGTCAAGGTCAAAATGAGGTTGGGTGATATGGGTGGATAGGGAATAGTCATAAGCAACAACTGTGTAAGTATCCAAGTGTTGTAGTAAGCAGTGTTGGTGCTAGACGAAACGGTAAAATCTACTTAACCTTGTCACGGACGGACGGACGGACGGACAGGATAATCACTATATGTCTCCGGCATCAAGAAGCCGGGCCATAAAATGTATTCTGGATGCTGTTCCTAAATGTTAGTCCTAATGTTCAATTATTTGCAGTGAAGTTACACTACGCGAACCGTAGGATTAAGTTTGTCTTCTATCTGACTCATACGACTACTTATTTTTTAAAGAAATAAGTCATGTGTACAATGACCGACTTGAGACGAGATGCGTGTTGTTTGTTTACAAGCAGCAACAAAACCCCTATGCAATCAGTAATTGTAGTTACATAATGGCGTTTCGTGGGGAAACCGGGCTTAATGCATGTGCGTAAAGTGTCGTCCCGGACCGGATTAGCCTGTGCAGTCCGCTTTTATTTTTATGGTATTTTCTGTTTCAAGGAAGTCGTTTCTAAACATAAATACACTGAAGGCAGAAAATGCCGTCCCGGATCAGTTGTGCGGACGACACTTAACGCACATGCATTAAGCCCGGTTTTGCCACGACACGCCTCCATTGTACTTTTCTGTTCAATTCCAGCATTGACGACTTCGGTATGCGGTTTGAAATGATGAAGAAAAACAGAGTTGCTCCGAATCCGGAATATATGGACTGAGTTTTACAGTTATATAAATGAAATAATAGCATAAGTAAAAGTGATTTTGATTAGCCATGTTGATAAACATTACCATATTATGCTAGCTGTTTATGCAAAATTAGGGCCTATTTATTTGTAAAAAATAACCTGTCGAGAAGTAAATCAAATAAGTCTAGTAAGGCAAACATATCAAATGCGTATTAACTGTGTCAATGTATGTATATGTTTGTATAATTACTAAACTCTAACTTAATATTTAAATATGAAACTGAAGCATAACCGCTTTAAAGTGAAAATGCGTATAAATGACAAACGTGACAAAGTGTTACTCTGGTACATTTGCATCATATTTCGTGATCGCAAACCTCACGGTGCATATGGTCACCGCATACTGCTGAAATAAAATTGGAATGCACAGTATACTTCGTGGAAAAAGTCGTTGAACAGGCACGATATATATGTATTTAAATTCAAATATTTAACAATCCATATACTCATTGATACTCATCGGGTTGCACGGAACAAAATATTATTTAAATCTCACATGAACATTCAATTTTAGTAAAATAGTGCTAGCGTGGTGCAGATCGTGGTAAAAAACAATTACCTGTATTGAATGATATGCATAATTCGCATTTAAACCTAATGTTTTAATATAAAGTTTATAGTTCCAAACGTATTGTTTCAACAAAAACATTGTGATAAGATCACAGAAACTTAAATGAGCTTCTATCACACGAATTATAGCCAAAATAGAAGAGAAATCTGAATATATGTCTGAAAATTCCGTTCATGAATAAAAGACATGGACACTTTTTCACTTCGTCTCTGACGAGGGACGAATTTCAGGAAACTATGTTGTAAGAATATTTAGTAGCGATATCCATTGTGTTCCGTAGAACTAAAATTATTGTCATATAATGATGAAAACCCAGAGAAATTAACATTTTCTTGCACTGCACTCTTTTTTGTGTCCATTAGTATGCGGTGCCCATCCATTCATTATAAAAATAACGTAGTTGTTTTACATCAGTATACACCGTGAACCTGCAACATTAAAGTGGCATAGACGTTATTCCAAATATTGTTTATTTTAAGCTTAAATAATGCATATATAGTTATAGAATGTGTGTTGGCGTAAAAAAAAATAAAAAAATCCAGAGATCTCCAAGAAAATGACAACCTAGAAAACTATTAAGAATGGTTGCTTAAACATGATAAGTACGGACAGCAAGATGTGCGTATACGAATTAGGGTGGCATTTATTTGTAAATACTGCTCAATTGTAACGTTAAAACTGTTCTTAATAATGTATTTTTTGTTATTGTAAAGTTGGCATTGTATGTTCCTACTGACACACATACATACCGGTACATAAATGCATCACCGTAAACTGATTTTGTATGCGCGAACTATTTTGGAAAAGATTACTTATTAACGTAAAACAGTAAGAGAAACTGTGTGTATTGTTGTTGTTTTTTTGTGTCAGGATTAGCGATTTATAGCAATGTTTAACTTTAAAAATAATTCCAAATCCACAATTGACTCTGATGCCAATCATTGTAGTCATGAACCATTGCAACATCATCAGTGTGTATACCATTAGCGTTCTGTTTAAAGCGTCGCCGTCAGTCGTTAAAATTACTGCGTTGTTTGTTAAAACTATGTTTACAATCAAATGCTTTTTACCTGCAACGAAACATGGTCATGGTCTTGACAAGCGACACTTACAGTCAGCGATATCTGTCAGCGTGAACTTGTATCCCCATCACTCGGCAAGCTCCGTACGCGTTCATGATTTATTCGCGCAGTCACCGAGCAGCGAGTGCAGAAAAAGGCGCGTCACTTCGCGACAAGGGCGCACGTTTGTAAAATTACCGCGTCTCAACCTTGGTGCATCGGTTTCCTTAATTTACTCACTGTCTTGTAGCGTGTTTTTAAGTTTTCTTCTGCTCAAATATTTTGTGACTGTGTAAACGCTTTAAGAGAAACTATGGTGATTTTTCTTTTAATCTGTGTTGGAATTGCTCAGATGGGTTTTCCGTGCGTCAATGGACAGAAACAGGTATTTACTTAATAACATATTATATATTTTGCAATATTTTTGTTGTCAAAAAGTGTGATATATTTTGATGATACGTTAACATTTTCATGAATATTCGTAAGAAATTTAAATCAACCATATAATTATTTACTTGATGTTTTATGCTGTTTTGCAGAAAATACAGAAAAAATCTAATGTGCATAAAATAAAATGTGGAGGTTTTAAATTGAATAATGAAAATCTTAAAATACCATATGTGCTGTTATATGAGACTATATTACAACTGACATAACATAGTTTTACACTGTGTTTCCAACTTCTGTTTTTTCGAAGTATATTTTATAATAAAACTTAACATGTCAAACCTAGCAGATAGGAAAGCATGACCATGATTTGCTCCATTGATTGCACTGTAGCCGGAATTACCCATAGAACTGCACCACCTGTTTGTGACGTCATTGCCAAATGGCAGCATGAAAACGACGATTTGTTATTCCTCACAGTTCCCGCTACAGACCTCGTGGATTCTCAACGAAGGCTTTGTCCCAACGTGTAAGATGGAACACACACAATACATTTTGTATCCTCTGTGGGCATAGTCCATAATCATCTAAGTTTATCTTAAAAGATGTTCATATAAGTGCCTCTTTTGGTACTGCAATATTTTTTTAACTGCATATACATTTGTTAATCCGGTTTCCGTTAAGTCAGCAATTACATGCAATGAAATGCTATTGGCAAATAGAAATTTAAATTTTAAGGATAAGATATTACTTGAGATGTTTCTGGAATACGGCCCTTGATCATTGACTATATTTTTGATCCGTTCTGACTTCGGGCGTATATCTCAAAGACATGTTTTACAGTCAAAATGCACTTTGATGGCGCATTTCGTAACTGTCTGTCAAGGTTTACTTGAATGGTGCAGTAGACAACATAAAACTGCAATAGATATGCAAATTTAAAATGTAAAATATAAAGTAAGATTTACGTACGCTTCATGTTGATCTACATTAAATGTTTGGAATATAATTTATTGATGTTTCTTCACAATGGATATTTAATATCAATAAGAATCATTGTTTAAATATATCTTGATTGAATATTATTATTTGACCACGCTTTTACGTTCGTGACGCTCCATCACTCACATTATAACTACTTTCCAAATTCCATAAGGCTAAATAAGTTTGCAGTTTGTTCAGTACAATAAATAAATAACACAAGACATAGGGCTAATACGATGTACATGAAGTGGCAGGACACAATTGCTTTTTGTGTCGCCTGACTAGGCGACATACAGGGGTTACTTATGTTGGCTGCGTTGGCGGTGGCGGCGTCCCCGGGTCGCTTGTCCGGAGCATAACTATTAGACTATTAAAGCTATCAATATGAAACTTCATAGTTAGATAGATCTCATTGAGGGGAAGTGCAGTGCACAAGAACCGTTACTCTGCACCTCATACTTTGGGAGTTATTGCCCTTTGTTTATTTTCATACTTAATTTTTGTCTGGAGCATAACTCACCGACTATGAAAGCTGTCAACTTGAAACTAAATAGGTGGATAGATCTTATTAAGGAGAAGTGCAGTGCACAAGAACCGTTACTCTGCATCACATACTTTTGGAGTTAATGCCCTTTGTTTATTTTCATTCTTAATTTTTGTCCGGAGCATAACTCTAAGACTATGAAAGCTATCAACTTGAAACTTCATAGGTAGATAGATCTCATTGAGGAAAAGTGCAGTGCACAAGAACCGTTTCTCTGCACCTCATACTTTCGGAGTTATTGCCCTTTGTAAATTTTCATACTTATTTTTGTGTCGCATATTTGATTTTAATAAGTCTTTTCTTTGCAATTTGCAAGAGTGCAATGCTTTTGACGATTTCAATAAATCTTTTTAAAAAAACATTTGAGCATTAAACTTAAGTGCTTCTTCATTTGGATTCACGTAAGCTATCCGGCGTCAGGCGACACATCCGGCTCGCGAAGTTCTAGTTATTTTGTAAAAACGAAATGTATTTTGTAAAAACGAAATAATATTTCGTAACTACGAAATGGTATTTCGTAACTACGAAATATTTCGTAAAAACGTAATAATATTTTGTTATTACAAAATAATACAACGTTTTTACGAAATAATATTAGCCCTGTACATTTATTGTTTTAAAGAAATAGATTTCTCAATTACGAATTATATTAAGTGTTAACGAAATAATGTTACGTTTTTACGAAACAATATTACGATTTTTAGAAATAGTATTACGTTCTAAGCAAAAAAAATACTTGCTTTTTCAACGAAATAATATTGCGTTTTTAATACATTTCATTTCAACGAAATTAACTAAACGTATTATGCGTCGAAATAAATGTATATAATGTAACTATAGGGGCACCGTAGTGAAACACGTACGATTCCAGTTTTTGCTGTATTTATATCTATTGAATTGGCATTATGTACTTAGTGAAAGTTGACATTAATTGGGAAATAGTAACCGGGCTCTGACCTTTATGCACAAATGCATTACATTTCGATCGCAACGGATATAGATTATTATTATTATTTTATTAGTTTTCGTCTTACAATCGTGCTAATTTGATTATGCTGGAAATACTGTTAGCACATAAAAATGCTGATAAAAACAATTAAAACTTCGTAATATTTGTACTGACCAAATCGTCACAAGTCATTTTGGAAATAATTCAAGCGTTAAAGTATTCAAACAATGTTCATGCGTCAGGTCAATATATTTTATCCAAGCTAGATTTACGAATTTTATCATGTATATCGAGGGTGGAGCGTGAAACTTTTCTATCTGATTAACATTTCAGTATCAGATACAATTGTGTCACGCAGTGACGCTCAACTCTCGTTATGTAATGTTAAACATTTCTGCGTTATGACGTTAGTAATAAAATACTGTGTTTCGTTTGCTTTAGTTTTGAGCCCAAAGACTTTGGTAACCGAGGAGAAGCACTCGAATGGCTCAATATCAGCCAGCATAGAGATGCCACCGGAAGTTCCGTTCACGGTGCTGCGTTTCCACCTCGCCTGCAAGAAGCACTCGCTGTTGCTGTACACGGTGCTGTACCTATCTCACGGCATGGCGGACACGTTCGAGGAGATTATGCAGTTTTCACTGTACATGCCGCCGGCGAACGAAGTAGGCATCACACCGAAGGGAGAGGCCCGCTTCCACGCGGTCGTGAATACAACGGGCAAGTCGTTCAAGTTCGGACTACTGCAAACCGAATTGTCTATATATAGTAAACGCCCAGGAGATGTAACCAACAGCTTTTTCAGCAATAACGTTGCGTTTTCGTTTCTTCCGACAAACACATCAAGTCCGATTGCTCTGAGCAAAATCGTAGAGACACCGTCAGAGTACCATTCTGACATTATTCTCAGGTCAACGGAGCTCTACAAAAGCGGCGCGATGGTCACGATTCAAGCGGGGTGTGCGAACCCTAAGTCCCTCATTCGGCGTATGGATATCAAGAAGGTGATGTACCTCAGACCGAAGGGCTCCAGGGAACCTGTCGCGCCTGGAACGCTGGGTTTCATTGACGAGGAATACAATATCTTGGTAGAACCTTCCGAGCACGCTCTGGTGCGGTGCACGCTGGTCGGCAACCCAGTAACGAACATAACGCTTCACAAGAAGCCTGTGCGCGGCATGGACTACGTGCGGGTCGAAGCGCCAGTGAAGATAACGGAGCTGGAGTACGAAACGACGGCGGTGTTCCACGTCCTCAACATCAGCAACAATGACGTGGGCGGCTATATATGCAAGGCCACGGATGGAGTGACGGAAGTACGGACGCAGAATCATGAGCTGTCGATCTTGACGCCGGAAATGGTAAACACCGCGACATAGACTGGTTCGCATCATGTTTTACAAACATGAACACAAACAGCGGTCGTAAGGTGCCTTGACTTGCAGAGAAATCAGAAGTTATTCCTATGCAAATCACGAGATAATTATCGCGTACGCCTGACTACTATATTTCAATGCTATAACGCACTGAACACTATTACGAGGAATGTAGCGACTATCTGTTAGGTAGTGTTTTGGCTAATATACCCGGGTATGTCTAACTTTATAGCTATCTAGATGTCATTTGCTACAATAAAGTGTTCTGAAAAACGGAGTTTTCTAAACATTGATATTTTTTTTATATCAGTAATACTTCTCTCGGTCATATAGGTTTAGCGGCAATTGATAGTAGATCCTTTTTGCTCGTTTAAGACACTAGCGAAATACAACAACGGCGGTCAGTAAATATCACGTACGCAGAGGCCCAGATAAGGCGCGTATACGCGTAAAATAAGCACACACATTTGGAAGATAGACAGAGAACAATAAAATTTGGTGTACTATTACGCAGAGAAATTAAAAGTTGGGTGTACATTTACGCACATTTCCCTTAATTTCGCGCACATGACGTCAACTTTTAGAGACTGGAAGACTGAAGAAGACAGATGTTTTGACAGGTCTGCCCATCTGAAATTGCAGTTGATTTAAATTATTAAGTCAAAAAAATGTTCAGAAGTCTTTTTGTAACATTATTGTATTCACAAGGTGTTGCTACATAATTAAGGAGTATTATAATATCGCTAAGGGTTTTTACACATTTCAATGATTTGTTGCATGTAAATTTACTACCACTTATCCTACATAGAGTATACATTTAACCCAATAAATTCTGGAGAAGGTGTACAGTTAATCCCAAATTTTCAGAAGAACGCGTACATTTACTCCCAGTACAAAAGCTTATCTGGAGCAATGAACGTACGCGTATTTTATGGGCACGTGACAGTTCAGCTGACCACTCCATATTAATTATTTAATCTATATAGTAGCTCTGTTTAACAGTCGCACACCATTGACAGTTATGTGCCTGATCCATCACAACCAGCGGTGTTCGTGTGGACACTGACAGGGCTGTGGTCTGCGGTGTGGAACGTCATCATGTAGCGCCATAAACAAACACGTAAATGGCGCGTGCTCTCGGGGTGAGAAACCAGTAAATAAAAAAAGTGCTCAATTGTAAAACTGCAAAATCTCCGATTATAATTGAGACGTGTCGTGGGAAACCCGGGCTTAATGCATCTACGTAGTGTCGTCCCGTATTAGCCTGTGCGGACTGCACAGGCTGGTCCAGGGCGACACTTTACTCAGATGCATTAAGCCCGGGTTTCCAACGACACACCTCAATTGTATTGACTGGAAACTATTGTTATTGATAATATGGACAACAGGAGGAATATAATGTTTGTTTCATCAATTATAGTTTGAATCACAAACAGATATATTAAATGTAGAGAGATTCAACTCGTGTTGGAAATAGTTGGCTTGGTGCATGGTGGTCTGTGCTTTCCGATTACTTACAAGTGTATTTAACGTTTTAGTTTCGCACTCAGGTATCAAAACGGAATGCAGATGTTTGCATTTTAAACAACCGTTATATGTATAAAATCGTCTTCAGAAGAGTTTAATTTAATTATAAAAACTTGCTTTAATTTTTGTTTTTGAAATGCATATAGTTTAGTAAAAACATTATAAAAACTTTATTTAATTGTTGTTTTTGACATGCGTATAAATTAGTTAAAATGTTATAAAACTTGATTTAAATGTTGTTTTTGAAATTCAAATAGTTTAGTAAAAACATTTGGTCCCCTTTAAGATTTTATACAGTTTGGAATAAATATTCCATTAAATAAATGCAAAGGGTACACTATGAGTTACCAAACCATATATCATGGTTTTTGTAGTTCAATATAATGCACCGTTACAATGAGCCGACTGTCCGTCAAACACTGTTATACCATTATATGATCCGCATTATAAATATCGGTCGGTCTGGGCCATTTGCCATCCGCATTCGGGTAACTGCCATCAGGTGAGTTACCCACGTTTCCACCTTGCCTCTGGCTTAACCCGGATGTGCTGTTTGAAACACCAGAGGCGGGTCAGGTCAAGGCAAACGAACGCTCCACAGAAGCCGCAATTTATCGCTACACCGGAAATACCCAGGCATCTGGACACGAACCGGTGATCCTCGGCTGAGCTCTTCTTCCGGCGCGTCGACGACAGGTTGCCCCAGTCCAAGGTCAAGTTCACCACGAGGTCCTGGAGTTGCTGGGGGTCCACTGTGCGGTTCACACATGTGTCCAGGCAGAACCCGTCACCTATGAATATGATAATATGCATATTGTATAGTTGTGCTTAATTTAACAATCAATATAGAGCAGCAAAAATCACCACCAACAAGGTTGGAAATATAGCTACAAGATGCAGAAACCTAATTACGAGAGATTTTGTTGAAGTAGTTAGACTGTTGACGCAAGCCAACAGGATTTGGTAGGTGTATTCAGAAATCGGTCTTAAGGCAACAATTTCTTTACTTTGCAGGCTACGAGTCAGTTAATCGATAAATTACTGCGCTTCGCTCGCTGAGCAGTGAGGCTTCCTGTTATCGATGCTACTCTCTATGAATAGATGACAAGAAATAGATCTGACTTAAAACACTAATAAACAATAATAATAATAATAATCCATTTAGTTCACATCTACAAGTGAATTATGTCTACTCACATAAGTATGATCGATGTTTGTGCTGTTGACTGGTTAACTGCGTATTACATCATATGGCGTACGTTTAACAACAGTGTATTGAGTCAGTACTTATAGCGGAGCGATCGCAACCACTCGATTCACGATTGCTATTGTTTTTGACGTATGCATAAGAATTATGGAAAAGCATTGTACTTCTAACGAGAGTTTTGAATGTGTTTTACTCATTAAACTTATTTTTATTTAAATTCGTTTTTACCGAACAAAGCGCTTGTGATAAAAAGCACTGAATATTAATTCGAACTTATACGGTTCATCGACTTTTTTACCGTTGTAGATTGACATGTATGCATATAAGTATGTTTGCTTTTTAAATAGTTTGCACAAAAATATTTGCCTCCCAAGAATGTCGTGGATAAATAGCACTGAATTAGTTTTAATTTGCAAAAAAACAGGGGCCTGGATCTCAATCTTCAATTAGGTCAAATATCAGCTTAAACCAATTCATTTTAAGTAGAGCGTAAAGTTATGAGTTTCGATATTTTTTTTTGTAGAAATTAAATAACAGGCAGGTGACTTACTTCAATAAATGGTTCTAATAATAAAAATACTCTCATAATTCATTTGCTCTTAGTTTCTTTTCTCGCCAACAGTCTTTCTACTCTGTCAATGTTTTGATTTTTATTAAGAGACCAGATTGGTTTTAGTCAATCTCCGACACGGGCGTTTACAAAATACACAGCCTTTTTGCAAACAGTCCGGTATTATTTCCTTTGCACCAAACGCTGTTGCCAACTATATCTCGGTCAATTATGATTGAAAGAATGCATTGGAAGCATTTACCTATAATACAGCTGGGTTGGGGCACCCATGACCCGTTAGGCATACACGTAGTGTCGGCCACCTCGGATGTGAACCCTGACTCACACGTAACCATGTACGCGGTGCCTTCCGTGGTCACCGGGGCTGTAGTGGTACCGTACCTATAGGTCAGTGGTCCGCAATCTGTAGTAACATAATTGTAAGTTGTACATGCGTAGCATATATGTATTTCGTAGCGCAATCAACTAGCCAAACTGAACTTGAGTACTGTTGCACTTCATGTTGTTTTCCTAATTGTTATTTACAAACAGATGAGCGCGTTCAACAACAGTGATGTCGATTATGTTTTTTGTTTTGTATATTTAAAACATGTGTAAAACAGTTTTTCCAAGAGTAAACGCTACACTGTGAACGGTGCAAATGTTTCGGTATTTAAAGGCAAGATATCAGAAAAATTGACAGTAACTCAGCTTGGTGAAGTTGGCAGGAAACTGAATTACCAAACGCGAATGTGACAGACAAATACCTATTAAGCAAGCAGGAGCGGGTGACCAAGTTCCATTAGACACGCAAGTGGTCGTCAGGAAAGGTGGAACAAAACCCGCGTCACACACAACGTTATGGGTATCGCCTTCAATCGTCTGTTGCACTATGCTGTTTCCATTGGCGACGTTCGTAGGTCCGCAATCTGAAATACACATAGAAGTATAAAGGTACTAGCATACCAATACAATATAGAATTCGCTGCAGATCTATATAAGATACGAAAAAACGAGCTTGCGGTTTTTAATTAACATATTTTTCTAGTTTCATTATTGAACTTCTACACAAGAGTTGTTTAATTCCAAATCATTGCATTTCCTACAGTATGGTTTGTTCAAAAACATGTTTTCCTAATTTCCAAAGGAGGACCCTATGAAGCTGTGTAGTTGCCAACAAAACTATGTATGTGGAAAATCTAGGATCGAAAAAAGCGCTGAGTTATTTCTCATACGAAAATTTCGTAGGTAGAAAACTGACTGCTAAGAACAAATGAATAAACATGGTTATTATTTAGACTAATTTCAATAAAGGATCCCATAAGAGCGAATGTACCATATACGGTTATCACGTTACACGTATCAGGTACTATTTTAACGATATTTAGTGCATTCATTATTAATTACAATTACTATATCCTTATTTATAAATATATCACTCGCAATTGCAATTGTATAAGGTCTAATTCAGTAAATAAACAAGAAGCACACGAGTGCCTGTATTGCTCCACTGGCTTTTTCAGTAAGGAGTGTCAGAAGCAAAAGGACCCTAAAATGGTATATAAGGAAAAAAGGTCCCGCACTCAGGAAGCCATGTTTTTTAACGAATCAAAATAATTTTAAAAGTACTTTTGTAGAGAACCACCCAAGGAACATTTCTGTGAAAATATTTTGAAATTCAACCAGGAATATCTTTAAAGTTTTAAATATACCCATATTAGGAAAAATGACCCCGCCTCCTGGCAGCCTTTTTTTACCGGACCCGAAGTATTTGAGCAACTTTGGTAGAGAACCAAGGAACATTTCTGTGAAAGTATTTTGAAATCCAAACAGTGGTTTCTGACAAACAGATTTTTTTTAAATAAAGCCATTTAAGATATACTCGCCCCGCTCCCCTGGCGACTATGTTTTACAACGGACCTTTTACAACGGACCTTAACAATTTGAGCAAACTTTTGTAGAGAACCACCCAATGAACAGTTCAGTGAAATTATTTCAAAATCCAACCAGTGGTTTTTGACAAGAAGATTTTCAATATAGCCATATAAGGAAAATAGCCCGCTCCCTGACGGGCATGTTTTTCAACGGAGCGGAACCAACTGTGTATACATAAAAAGCTGTCGATGCATGGTCTATGCTGAATCAGGAGTACCTGTCTTCATATGATATTGACAAACGAAGGAGATGTTTCTGTCTGCTGCAGTATACGCGACGTCCCACTTCCCCGTAGGGGTCAGGTAGGCGTACAGGTTCGAGACAGACTTGTTCTTCGGCAAACCTGTAAGGAATGTATTGTGTATGTGTATTGTGTATGTATGCAGTACTATTGACCGCAGTGCATTAAAAAAAAACTGGCAAACTGACACTTTGATCACACAATACGAAGACGTAATCAAACTACAAATCTTGCTGCAAAAATACGCAAAATAAAGCGACAATCCAACATGTATCAGTTTATTACGCTTTAACAGTGCTTGCGATGCGTACGTAAGATGCGTAAGAGGCTACATTGAGCTTTCGTTCGTCCAAGAGTAAGAAATGACCCATACATAACTAAAATGCAAGAAATGAATGCTTTTCATACATCAGGGGTCATATTCCCGAAACATCCCAAGTACGATTGTATCCTTAACCTTTAACATGTCCTTTAATTTAATGTTTAATTTCGCGTGAACAGTACATTATACTAAGCATTTATTAATTATAAGCTTCGTGATTCATTTTCAACTGATTCATAAATTTATTTGTAGCTTTTTGTGTATAACATTTTGAAATTTTTAGCTCAAGTGAAAATGTTTTAAGATTAACTTACGATGTTTCTGGTATACGACCCCTGATGTAATAGTGGCGATAATATATTTTAAGAGACCATGCAACGTACCTCCAACAAACATGATATCGAGGTAACTGTAGTCATCGAGTGACGTCGCGGTTTCGCCGTCAGCCCACAGGAATCCGTCAGTGTCTGTATAATGTAGCCCTATCCAGAGGTCCTCGTCGCTGAAACAAATGTATATACTTGCTATGATTTACGCACGGAAGGTATTGTTAGGGAAAATTTAGATAAAGCTCCTAAAACTATCTAAACTTATTTGTACAAACACGAAAAGTTCAGATCAAGTTTGCCCATTCAAACTGTGCAGCGTTGCCCGTAGTACAGGGCACTACATTTGCGCCATATTTGACGCATTTTACAGAGGTGTTGCCAATGGTAACTTACTACAGGTTGATGCTGTCCAGGTAGTCGTTGATGGCTGCGGTTTTCGGCATTGCGAGGAGACCATTATCCGGGCACGTTGCGCAGTTCGCTGACACCGCGCCACTATACAGTCGGTAGCAGCGGTCACCAAGGGCAAAAGGGGAGCCAGCCAAACACTCTATGATAAAAATTGTCATACAGAAGTGAAATTCCCAAATAATTATTAACTATTGCTCAAACAAATATTTTGTTACTCAATGAGCTTGGATTTCAGAGAGTAAATATCTAGCGTTCCCATCCAACCTAAACATTGTCAGGGAAAGCTTAGCTGCTAGCGGACTGCACAAGTAGATCTGCAATTTTTATATGAAGTAGGTAAGTTAATGCTACAACAAATGAATCAACACAAGCGAATAAATTATAATACTAGTTTAACTTGAGATTTAAACTCTTTTTTTTCAGTTCATGAAAAAAATAGCCTCAAAAGGTCCGCGCTGTGTTGAAACTTCATAATCGTGTTTTATCTGACATCGTTATTTTTAATGTTAAAAAATTAAAAATGTCGATCACTTTCTCTATGAATGAAACATAAGGCCTTATTATATGCGCCATCATAGTTTCACAGTCATTGTATTGAAGTTGATATTTTGTCTGAGTACTGCTTTTATAGATAAACTGATGTTGCGGTGATTAGTCCGTTCACGAGTGTCATTTCGACACATAGCAAAAATAAAATCATGACGCGCGATAGCAAAAGTGTAACAAACAAAAAATATCATTTAGTATCATGTAACGCGAAAAAAACACATTTTATTATATATTTTATAAAAGAAAAGTGAAAAAAACGTTGATGTTGTGTTAATATGCATTCTTACGGACGTACACACAGTCGGACGTACAGACAAACACGCGCGATTCCTATAAAGCAAAATAAATAATAAATATCGATATGCCACCATGAATTAACACTCTCGAATGAAATTATTATTTATTACGCATAAATAACACATGTACATGTAAACTAAGTAATATTTACGTACAATTGTATAATAATTATCAAGGAAGATCGAATATGTCTTAATTTTGTGTCGATCACTAATCGCAATTAAGCGTACAGAATTTTATTTCAATTGCGCAACTAATGATTGCTTACAGTCGCAACTAGGCGTACAGTCAATAAACATGCAGTTAGTGAATAAATCGGTAAATATCTTGCATATTGCAAATATTATCCGTTATCAAATTTAATTTATAGTTTAATAAATGTTTATAGGTGTCGAGCAAAACACAGGTTTACGCATTTACGCGAAATCCAAAGAACTACATGAAAATTAATTCAAAATGTTTTGATTGTTTCAACATATTTGCAGTGATCAACTACCGATTTATCAAGGAAAACACAATTTCCACACAAAGCATATGTGTGACAAATAGGACAATAATTAAAAAAAAAATTGCGTCACTTACTGCGTTTTCTGCTTTTGCAACTAACTGATCATTGGCGAACAGATCACCAACTTTCGGTTTAACTCACTGAACGGTTATACACCGTGAATAGCCTGGTTCCCGGTTCGTACTAAATACTTAAATGACTTGTTTCAATACTGTTTGTGTCTGTATTAAATAGATATTGGCCACTGGGGATAAACAATATTATGTAAAAAGCTTGAAACTCATTTACTCAATGTAACATCCCAGGTTTATTTCAGTATTCACATTTTGTGAGTGTAACATGGAATATTCTTACACAAAAATTCATGCTATATTTATAAAGTCAATCCATACCACTGCATACATCTGCTTCTGTCCTGTTCTGGCCGATTTCTTTACATAAAAATATTTATATAAAGCATTGGCGTACAAGAATCTCAGTTGAATAATCCTGTGTTTAATTGCCACGAATCAAAGCAAATGCTGTTAAAATAGCATTGTTTATAATTACGGTGTAGCTTAAATACACATTTTGGTATAACCAAGAAAATATAATCATTCTACATCACTTTATTGGGAACAAAATGAATGTTTTTACTACTTACTATAAGAAATTATTTGAATGATATTTTTTGCACTTTCATGCATTTTTTAAAGTTATATGTATTTTAATTAAAACAGATATGCATATAAATCAGTTCAGTACCAGTCACTTACTTTTGCATCTTTTAGATTTTTTGTTAACAATGATCTAATTTTACATTTTAACTAACTATTTTATACTCATATAATAAACAATTTGGTTGAAATATATTTATAACTTGTATTTTAACTATACACTTCTTATTGAACTATTTGTGTTGATTTATTTTTACTGAAATGTTCAAGTAGATAATTGAGCAGACTTCATTTTCAATTACGTTGTAGGAAACTAGTCCCAAATATGAAAACTGTAATTGAGAATGTATCCTCAACATATGACAGATGACTCTAGTTACAGCTAATTTTCAAAAATATGACAAACATACTGTTTGTTGTGAGACTCTGGTGAACTTAAAAGCTCATAAACTACCATAAAATTTGACTTACAGCAAAGACATACACAACACAATAATTGTTTTATTTTCATCCGCAATACATATAACAGTATGATTTTACAATACTTTACATTCTGTATATACACAGAAATAAAATGTATTCAAATAACTAAATTAAAGATAACAAATATTATTAAATAGTACAAAAATTTGCACTTTAGTATTGTATAAAATTCGTTTTGTCCATTTACTATTTTCAGTTATGTAACTAGATTTTAGGGTGATTGCCTATGCTCCATTGATGTATTACTGTTTTATATCGGCTCATTGAGATCAATTATCATTTGCTTTTTTAATCTTTATGGCCAAATAATGTTTTGTTACGAATCATGCTTCTTTGAGCTATATACCTCCTGAATAATAACACCGATTATTTTGCGGCACAGAACATTAGAAGTGTCTGTGTCTGATCAACCTACATCTGTTTTTGAAAAAAAATCAACTGGACAGTAATCTCGGATATGAAAATAAACAATGCAGTAAAATAATGTTATAT
Organism: Congeria kusceri; assembly: GCA_027627225.1. Classification (NCBI taxonomy): domain Eukaryota; kingdom Metazoa; phylum Mollusca; class Bivalvia; order Myida; family Dreissenidae; genus Congeria; species Congeria kusceri. The sequence goes on from CM051034.1 coordinate 31,726,233, forward strand.
GTATAAAGACTATCTACATCTATGTTTAGACAGTTAACACTCATGAAAGTCTTTGATCTAAAAAAGGGCTTCTTATACAAGGACATATATGTATATAACGATATTTTACAATATTTCTTGTTTGTGTACATCATACTACACATAACAATAATGACCAAGGCCAAACATTATACATAATACATATGTACTGTTATCAGGAAATAGATAACTGGCTGTCTGACTAAAAGATTTAATTTAAACAGGCTATGTCCGAAATTTCGCTTTATTGCTGATTGTCCGAATTACTGTACAAGTACTAAAATTGTCCTGGATATAGATTTCTGTTTAATCTAATAACAAGTAACATTGCTCTTTCAGATCAATATATCATCATGCACTCACCGTCATGTGTGAACTTCACATAGACGCTCAATTAATACACTTTTGCTCAGAATTTAATATCTGTCACCTCTCCATCACAGCCGCCGCGATGCCCGTTTGTGCCTGACCCATTAACGGAGTCAAAAAAATGTTCCAATAATACATGTTTATATTCCGTGAAAGGGACAATGTCTACACGCACGTGGTTATAATCCCTAGTTACGCCATTGGCAACTACTGTTTCGTTGATATAAATAAGTACGTGCCCGCCCTAAAACTGGTTGATAAAACGGTTCCAATACTCTCTCTTGAGTTTCATAAAACTATAATGGTTAAATGATGCTGTTTGTTTTAAAAATAGATATATGCAGATTTATTTATTGTTCGGGTTTTAAACATGTAGGATCTTCATGTTGATTCAAAACAACCCGTTCACACTGTAAAGTGGTTTGTAACCATTGCTAAATCTAATTTCCGGTCGAAGCAAAAATGGCGGCCAAAGTTGTTGAACTGCAGAACAAACTTTCTAAACGTGAAATACACAGCCTACTGGACACATTTCGGGAAAGGGAATTTTATTCTTTTGATTTGATCTTTGTGCTGCTTTTCGATTGCCTTAATTTAGAGCTGCACACTTCGTCTTATCACATTTCTGATTCATGTCCACTAATAAATGCACGTGGTTGCACGTTTTCGTGCGTTTTCCTTAGAAATAAACGTCCATCTGAAAATAAGCATAATTCACTTCTAAAGTAAACCTGGGTCGTCGGCATGAGAAGCAGATACTCTTACCCAGTCGCTTAGGATCTAGCCAAACAGCATAACTTGTTAGCGCTGGGCGAATATTGAGCTACTTTTTATATGGGCAATATTCGCTATAGCGCATAACAGGGAAAGAACCATTTCTGTGGTGGAAAGATTTCCTTCTTCGTCTATATTTTTTCTACAGGATTTTGATCGCAAATTTCACGCCCCAAAATTATATAGTTATTGTGGACGGATTGAAATAAAAGTTACATACCTGGACAGGTAAACCATTCCTAATTAATGTACCATTAATATTTGTATGATAACATTTTCATTTTGCAATTGAGCAATTACCTGAGCAATTTAAACAGGTCTACACACTATTGCATTTTTAAACCAATATCACTGTCCTCGACTGTGTAAACATTAATGATTAATGGATATTCTACTACAATGTAGAAGTGTTACATCAGTTTATTGGCCAGTATCAGGATAGCCTCACTCTGATTAGTTTAAGTGCTAAACAAGGCTGCCATTTTTGGAATTTCTACATACATGTGCAGTGACTGGGAAATTTGTTCTATACGAGAAAATGTCTAATCTCCATAAAAATCTAGACTCTATGGGCTTTTAAAAAAATTTATGGGATTTCGCATAGTTCGCACAGGCTAATTCAGGACGGCACTTTCCGCTTTTATGGTATTTTCTGTTTCAAGAAAGTCTCTTCTAAAAATAAATTCACTGTAGGTGGAAAGTGCCGTCCTGGATTAGCCCGTGCAGGCTGCACAGGCTAATCCGGAACGACACTTTAAGCACATGCATTAAGCCCGGTATTCCCATGATACACCTCAATAATATTATTATATTGGATTTTTTTTTTTGGCATTTTAAGCCATATTATAACATCCCCACACTGTTCCAGCCCCCTGTATTTGAAAGTGCCGTTTAAGCCAATCACTACACTTGTGCTAGATCTACATGCAAATGCATATATTTAAAATTAAGAATGCTCTTGAAATGGACAAAATTGTTGATAATTATACCATCCATATAGATTATCATGATCTTTTGAAAACAACACTAGTTTTTGTTAGCTCACCTTAGCATGAAGTGCCAATGTTGAGCTATTCATTGTGATTGGTCACTGTCCGGAATCCTGTGTCAAGCTGATACTCTTAGTGTTGTGTCAATGATTGCTGACAGGTTACAATATTCATGAACAGCATCAAACTTTGGAAGGTTGATGTCTGCAGTTAAATCTAGTTTACTGTTGCTAATGGGACATGACTGGTAAAAAACTATGTCCATAAGCCAAATAGTGCGAAAATCTTGTGAGCACAGTAGGAGCCTCATTTCTCATCTGAGTAGCTTGAAACTTGGTCAGATTTTTGGGTTTGTGAAGGGAATATTCATGGATATGCTTAAGACTGAGTCTGTGATACGCACTTAAGCTGTGGAGTTGATACGGAGGATATGCCTCCCGCCTGAATTTGTTATCTTTCTTCAAAGGCAAAATTGCACTAAACTGGACTGTGGTTGTAATATATGTCGGTTAACGGGCTTATAGTTTGAAATACATTTGTGCTGACGCATATTGCGTTTAGGTTACAAGTCACTATTTTCTTTCCGTTACTTCAAGATTATGCTTAGGGCCATTTGTAAATTCACTTTCCTTCTTATTGTTTTTTACGTTGTTGGCAGCGTGTTCGCTGAATAAAGTCTAATTTCTAGTCAGATTGGCCCCACGGTGTAAGTTTTGAGACTTATTTTGTTTGTTTGTATCGTATTTGATATTTTTGTAAGGTTGAACTCCAATTAAAAAAGCTTTACTCTATTATTTGTTGATATTGGTTTTATAACTCGCTATCATGTAACAAAGTTTTGCACAGCATATTTTTCTTTAAACTTGCCTGTAACTGAACTACAGCAATTTTATACGATTAGAAATGTTTCACGTGAATTTATTGTTGATACGGCCTAATTTTAAATAATGTGGAAATATTCTTTTTATTGTGTTTCAGCTTTTTACCAAACACACACATGTAAGACAGCAGTAAAGCTGAACAGCAGTTTCGACTTGGTTGTTGTCTCTGGTTCATCTGTCTGTCAACGTATATCGAGCCCCTGGTATATAGGACAGAACACATTACACATAATGAATGCGATGTAATCTTCTAGTAAGGCGTAAAAAAGAATGTTTTTGTCAGGTTACATGCCCCCCCAAAAAGTTTATTTGGTAGATGGTCAACTTGAAGATTCTAAAGCTAAAAGAATGTTAAAACATATCGGTATTATTCTTAAACACTGTTTTAAAGTTGATGCTATCAAAACAAAACACTTATTTATCCAAAAAACATGTAATTATTGGTAAAAGGTAAATAAAATAAAAAAATATCTGACAACCCCAATAAAAATGTTTTAGGGTCGTAGCATATTTTTAGGGTAGGTCGTGTAACCTGAAACAAACATATTTTTTTACGCCTAACGTTTCTGATTTCTAGCACAACATTTTTACAGTAAAAGCTGGTTTTAATGCTTTTCACATTTACGCATATGCAGATTGCTCTATAAGACCTTAACTCGGTGAGTTATGTTTCATTTTAAAGACGTTTAATAGTTTTAATTTCTTCAAAATTTTAACTAAGTGTATGCATGTGCCCCTGATTTTGATAATGGTCACATGTGGTCCAAAACTAGATCATAACTGCAAATAATGTAAACGATTGTTAAAACACCAAGGGTCTTGTTTCTCTTTAAATCGGTTTCTCTTTAAAACGGCTTAAATTGCCTTAAAATTGGGTCAAATAAGTCAGTTATTTGGAAAGCTTATGGATGCTGTAGATGACCTGCTTTTCATCAGATCAGTATGAGACAAGGTCGAATTGATCGCAACACTGAAATGTAGTTTATGATAATAGGTTATTTGGAGCCAAAACCAGGTCACCTGTTCACAAAATATACTTTATGATGATACCTATTGTTGTATTATTTCCTATTGAAAACTTTAAGAATCATGTTCTCCAGTACGAGTATAGTGTTCATTTGTAACTTTTAATTTTTTTTTAATGTTATCTTTTATAAGGCACTATTTAATTATTTTACCTCCCCTCAAATATTTATACTCAGTTTATGGTAGGGTTATTTGTTTGAAGTTTATTTTGACTCTGTTTCTTATTGTTTACATTTTTCTGTTCATGAAACATGCAAAATTTGAGTATGCAGGCCAACCTCTTCACAGAGATTTGACTGGTTCCAATCATAGCTCAAATCAAGTCATTGCCATCATACCCAACCACATGATGATGGTCGATTAATATCTTCTAGTTATTTTTTATGGTTTAAATTAGTTATTTTCTTTTCCTTTTTTCATTATCGACTGCAAATGATACATAAAATGTCCAATTATGTAGAAAATTGCACTGAGTTCCATTAAATAAGTAAAAGTTACAAGCACGTAATCGTTCCAGATCAGGAAGGACTTTATGACGGCAGTGGTTACTGTTAACCGATAGGGGAAGTGACTGCTGCGAGGAGTTTGCATACAGGCATAATTGCTAAATAACTAATGGTATTACTGAGTTTTGTTGCGTAAGTAGGAACTGATTATTCAATCATGTTTTTCTTTCAGTAAGCGATTTTAATTTTCACTTCCAAAAATTATTTCCTTACTTTTGTAGTGATTATTTTTTTTTACAGTATTTGAATTTTGTATTAAACAACTACATTTTAGTGAATTTAAACAGGTCCTTTAATGATACCCATATTTTGAATAAAATGCCACACTGGTTGTGTTGCAGGGTATAAAAGAGACCAACTATGTGTTGTAATGTTTAAATTCCTGCTAGCCATTTTTTATTTCGACTAGCTATGACCTTTAGAGTCAATTCATTATTTTAAGATGTTGAACAGTTATTGATTAAAAAAGTAAATCACATGTACTTGATTAATAAATAATATTATGTTCATGGTTATGCTTTGCCCAGAATATGTTTCTACTTGGTAGCATATGTATTTATTTTGCTGTTTGGATATGCCACACACTTTATCAGTTCATTTTAAGGTATGTTGTTTCTAGTTAGTTTTGCTTGTCAAGGGCCCAGTTGCTCTAAACATTATCCGCTGTTAAGCCAAAGGCATGCTGGCTTGTGACGTACATTACATTAATTTACAAAGACAGATATATTTAATTTGCTTTATGAATTAATAACTAGTTCTAAAAGTTAACCCAAAGCATTGTTAACTATAGAAATTTGTCTGCATAAATAATTTCAATTTTTAATGACAGCTTAATTGACACTGAATGTTTTCAGCAACTCAGTTCTGGCACCATAACTATAAAAATTCTCACAAACTTTTTTATTAACTTAACATGTTGACCAATGAAAATATTTGTTAAATATCAGCCTTGATTTGAGGCGTGTCGTGGGAAAACCGGGGTTAATGCATGTGCGTAAAGTAATCCAGGATGGCACTTTCCGCCTACAGTGGATTTATGTTTAGAAAAGACTTCATTGAAACAGAAAATACCATAAAAGCGGAAAAGCGGACTGCACAGGCTGATCCGGGACACCACTTTACGCACATGCATAAAGCCCGGTCCTCCCATGACACACCTCATTTCTATTTATTAAATTTATGATTAGGAAGTGTTTAAGATTGAGAACTTTCTTGGTTGTGGGGTCTGATCCTTAGCTTAGGCCAAAAAATGTCTGTGTTTCAGGCAGCCCGACCCTACCTAGCGAAAACCCCCTGACCCTAAAGTTTTTTGCGACAATTGTTTTTCGTGAAATCCGTATTTGTCAGATTTTAGATAATTTCCAATGTTTTTAGATCAAAATGTGTCTTATAAAAAAGGTTTAAAAAAAACTTTTTATCCTGACCCTACCAAACCTGTTGAGACCGTGGCCTGAAACACAAAGTTATTTTTTGGCCTTATGTATATTGCTATGTGTTTTGGTATGTCAGTTTAGTTAGTAGATTGCCTTCAGATGTCTGTTCAGTCCACCTGTGTTGGATGACAACATGTTGATTGGCCAGTGTGCCTCCGTGACATGATTATTTAGACCTTCACGTGGCCTGACATTTGGTAGGCCATTGTCTTCATATAGGTCAGTTTTTGGACCTTTTACATGGTCGGTCAGATGGCCGAAGATTGGACCATATTCCTATTGGATCGTCACCTGATGGGCAAAGGCCTGTCAGTTAGTCAATCATGACATGGTCCATTTGTACGCATGACCATTATATTTTCTGTCAAATGAATGGTATGTATGCCAGTCGTTTGATAGATCATTACATGGTACATTTGTATAGTACATGTATATATACAGCAGAAGGTCATTACAAGTGAAGTTGTCTGTCTGTCTTGTCTTGTGCTGTCTGTCTGTCTGTGTGTGTGTGTGTGTGTTTGTCTGTCTGTCCGTCCGTCCGTCTGTGTGTCTGTCTGTCTGTGTGACTGTCTGTCTTACTGTCTGTCTGTCTGTTTAGTTAGTTTTCAAAGTTAATTAGATATGTAGTATAATTTTTTTTAGTATTCATTTTTTTAGTGTTCATAGTGTTTAGTATGCCCCCCTTCGAAGAAGTGGGGGTATCTTGCTTTGCACCTGTACGTCGGTCGGTTGGTCGGTAGGTCTGTCCGTAGACCATTTCGATTCCGCACGATATCTTATGAACGCTTTGACCTATGATCATGAAAGTTGGTACGCTGGTTACTTGGGAGGAAAGGAAGAAACCTATAAATTTTGAGGTCAACAGGTCAAAGGTCAAGGTCACCGTTGCTAAAAATAGAAAAACGGTTTTCCCTCAATAACTTGAGAACGCATTGAGATATTTTAATGAAACTTTATACATAGATACCTTACATCGAGACCTTGCCTGGGATTGCATATGGGGTGGGTGGAGTCAAGGTCAAGGTCACTGTTACTAAAAATAGAAAAACGGTTCCCGCTCAATAACTTGAGAACGCATGGAGATATTTTAATGAATCTTTATACATAGATACCATACATCGAGACCTCGCTTTGGATTGCATATGGTGTGGGTGGGGTCAAGGTCAAGGTCACTGTTACTATAAATAGAAAAACGGTTCCGCTCCATAACTTGAGAACGCATAGAGATATTTTAATGAAACTACATACATAGACATCTACCTTACATTGAGACCTCGCTTGGGATTCCATATGGGGTGGGTGGGGTCAAGGTCACCATTACTACAAATAGAAAAACGGTCTCCGCTCAAGATATTTTAATGAAAGTTCGTACATAGATACCTTATATTCAGACCTAGCTTGGGATTGCATATGGGGTGGGTGGGGTCAAGGTCAAGGTCACCATTAATTAAATGGTTTCAGCACAATAACTTGAGAACGCATCGAGATATTTTAATGAAACCTCATACATATATACCTTATATCAAGACATCGCTTAGGATTACATATGGGGTGGGTGGGGTCAATGTCACCATTGCTAAAAATAGAAAAACGGTTTCCGCTCAATAACTTGAGAACGCATCGAGATATTTTAATGAAACTTCATACATAGATACCATATATCGAGACCTCACTTGGGCTTGCATATTAAACATTTCTTAACAATTGCACATACTCACAACTTGGCTGGAAGTCGGGGGGCATACATGTTTTACAAACATCTCTTGTTTTAGTTTTCATTGTTGGTTCGTTAGTTTTCATAATTTGTTTGTAAACTAGTTAGTTTTTGTCAGTATTTAAGGTCTTCATTTTCAGCTGTTAGTTGGTCAAACCATTGCAATTCCTTCTTTTCTAAGATCATTGAATTAAGTCCATTTAGTTAAAACAATTGCAGTTTCTCAATGCCCAAGAAATATTGTCTATTTGGTCAAACCAAGAAATATTGTCTATTTGGTCAAACCAAGAAATATTGTCTATTTGGTCAAACCAAGAAATATTGTCTATTTGGTCAAACCAAGAAATATTGTCTATTTGGTCAAACCAAGAAATATTGTCTATTTTTAAACCAATATATTTTGTCTATTTGGTCAAACCAAGATATATTGTCTATTTGGTCAAACCAAGATATATTGTCCATTTGGTCAAACCAAGATATATTGTCTATTTGGTCAAACCAAGAAATATTGTCTATTTGGTCAAACCAAGAAATATTGTCTATTTGGTCAAACCAAGAAATATTGTCTATTTGGTCAAACCAAGAAATATTGTCTATTTTTAAACCAATATATTTTGTCTATTTGGTCAAACCAAGATATATTGTCTATTTGGTCAAACCAAGATATATTGTCCATTTGGTCAAACCAAGATATATTGTCTATTTGGTCAAACCAAGATATATTGTCTATTTGGTCAAACCAAGATATATTGTCTATTTGGTCAAACCAGCTTCAGTGCCCAAGACTATGGAAACTAATCCATTTGGTCAAACCATTGCCTTATGTTTAGCCCCCAACATAACAGAAAATATTAAGTCCATTTGGGTAAACAGCTGCTATTTCTCAATGCCAAAGGTTGTTGAAACAAGTCCATTCCATCTGGCCATTGCAATTTTTCAATTCCCAAGGTAACATAAAATTAGTTTGATGGTTAAACAGTTGCAATATGTCCACTGCTAACATTACAGCAAATGGGTCTGTTTGGTTATATGTCAGTGCCAAAATCATGTATAAATAATTATTTGGTCAAAATTGTGCAACCCTCAGGCTCCAAAATGATCTGAATTTCAAGGTCTTGACAGTCAAAATCCAACAATCAAGATTCATGTAGGAATTCAAAGTTCAAGTCACAGATAATTTTGAATGTCCCAAGTTCAAAGTAATACTTCAGCATGTCAGTAAGTAATATATAGCGGAGGTTGCTATGTAGTTGGTTTTTTGTAACATAAATAAATGAAATGATAAACTGGATGGTATTCAATATTTTTCAATGTATTAATTGTACTCATGGACACATAATAAATCAAGTGTCTCATTTTTAGCTCGACTATTCATTGTTCAGTCCGAGCTATTCTATTCACCCATTCGTCAGCGTCGGTGTCTGCGTCGTCGTCGCTGTAATGCTCTGGGTAAGGTTTGCATGCAACAAATTAATATCTCAGTAACTACTACAGATAATCAATTGAACTTCACACATGCCTTCAGGGTCATTATATAAGGTCACTGGCCAAGGCCCATAAGTCTGACCTGCCATTTAGCAGAATTATGCCTCTTTGTGTACTTAGAAATATTCAGGTTTGCGTGTGAGTACATATCTCTGTAACTACTACAAATATTCAATTGAAACTTCACACGTCTTCAGTGTCATTATGTAAGGTCACTGACGAAGCTCAATAACTTCAGCGGTATGAATAGTCAAGCGCACTGTCCTTATACAGCTCTTGTTATAACAGTAAGTAGTTTGTCTTGTAGTAAAGTTTACCATATTTCCTTTTTTATTGTTGTTGGTCTGTTTTTGTTAATCCTACTTATATGGGAGGTACATGTAATTAGTTTTGTTTGTTTGTTTGTTTTGGATTTTTTCCCCGTATTCAACAGTGTTTCAGTCATATAACGGCGGTCAGTTAACTTACGCGTTTCCTGGGTAAGCTGGTTTACCAGTACTAAGTGCACATACTTATGCCAGTAACTGACAACTGCCCTATTTGAATCAGAGGTAGGGGGAGAATGGCCGTAGAAATAATTTCATGACCAATCCCCACACAAGTTATGTGGTCGGGCTGGTAATCGAACCCGCGATCCTCGGATTTGTAGTCCAGCACTCTACCAACTGAGCTAGCTGGCCCGGCTCATGTAAATAGTAATTAAATAAGATAAGGGTTACAGCTGATCAAAAAGATTCATCTGCCATGGCAACTACCTTGGTAGTAGGGAACCCACCACAACCAAATTCAGAAATGTAACATTTAAGTAATGAATGCTATTTTAGTTTTTTGTTTATAATTAAGATATTGTTTAATCAAGTGTGTATCATAGTTCAATATTATACAGGTTGTATTTAAATAATAATATTTCTCATGCATATTTTCCAACACATTTTTCCAAATTTTAGTATTTTGTTTTGAAAGTCCAGGGAGTTCACCTGGCTCAGAATAATAGGATAACTTGTGAGTGTGGCCCATTGTCTTCATGGCACTGTACAGGTCACAGTTTTCAGTGGATCACCAGGAATCTTTGAAATTGTCATAATGATGTCTGTGGTGAATACATGGTCCACTGTGATAAGGGTCATGTTCGACTAAAAAAAGTCACTCTTTCGTAAATGATAATAAGCTATTTTACAATCAGCCATTCAGGTTAAAAAATGTTCACCTCCAAAATTTAGGTTCAGGCAAAACATGGGTCATCTGTGGTCAAAATAGGTCACTGTCAAATAACAGTATCAGACATTTGTCATGTGATCAAGTTTACACATGCTCAGATTGTTGTCTTTTTATCTATTTCATCTATTTAATCTAGGGTCATCTGCTTTCAATAACTATATCACTAGGGCAAATAACATAATCAGCTTGTTTACTGACAGTTTTAGTGGTGTTGACAGTCTAGGAGTTTCATTCTTATCTGCAATTGATATTTCAAAGTAAATTCATTAAAACAACTTTAGCAAACAGTGCCGTTTAATACATTAATCCGGTGATAAACACATTACAAAATTTAGTTGACCCTGATTGCCTAATCTGTATTGTCACTTACATCTGTAAATGGCATGATATGACCATTTTGTGTTGAGTTGCTGTAAAACCCAAATAAACAAAACAAACGTGATCAGGTTGAAATATGGGTATTGTGGGATGACAGTCACTAGATAAAATAATATTAAGAACTTGTTAACCCTGTAAAATCCTTGTTTTTCATCAGTTAAGCTGGACATTTGGTCAGAAAAAAATACCTCTATCAAATATGAGTGAAGTTCAAATATTGATGATGTAGAGTGAAAAACTAGGTCATTGGGCCAAAGAGCCTGTTTACACTTGAGAGCTACATTTAGAGCTACATTTTCTGTGAGGACACTTGAATTCTTAATATATGTTCTATTTGAATTATTGTTGACCACAGTATGCAACTTAATCAGGTGAACGATTCACGGCTATCATGGCCCTCTTTTTTAATTGGAGACCTTTACCCTCATTGTAAATATATTGATCTGTTAGATTTAAATATATAAAATTAAAAGATTTAATCTCACTGCATTAAGAAGGCCAGCTTTGTTATAATTTTTGCCAGTGTTTATGGAAAAGGGGTCCTACAACATTTGGTAATTTCACAACATTAAATATTCCATATATGTATTGGAAAAAATGTTTGTAAATCGTCAGATATATCTGTTAAAAGCACCAGTGGAATAACTTTGGTCTCTTATTACATTGTTGTAGGTGGCACCTAAACAGTTACACCATTTTTTGGCTGTCGACTCTTGATTTCAATTAGTGATGACTCATTGAATTAAGGCGCTTGTGTTGTACTATATTTGAAGGCATTGACAGTATCACAGGTTGTACATACTTTCATAATAATCTAAAACAAGGTGGATTTTTTTCATCCACATTACTATACAATAAAATATTAAGAAACAAGTGTTTAATGTTACCGTTACCTTTACCAATGCATGAATGACATAAATGTTTGGGGGCATTAAATTACTCAGGTGAGTGCTAAGGGGCCATTATGGCCGTCTTGTAACGTTAAATATAATAACTCAGTGCTTTTTTTATGGCCAATTTTGGGCCGAAATTCGGCCCCATTCCCCTGCCTTAAAAGTATATATTGTTCCCCTTTGTTTACCTTAAAATTCCCCTCAGAATGTAAGCTTTATTTTGAAAAAAACTTGGCCAAAATAAGAAAAAAATTGACTAAGATATAGGAATTGTTGTACACAATCTTATCAACTTTTCATCAAACCAAGTTTGTGCATGATTTAAGTGATCATTTGTAGCAAAACAATTCATTGATGTTTTATAACAAAGTAGAATATAAAAATGTATTAATGATTTTCTAAAAAAAAATGTTTCCATTTTGCCATAAAATTCCCCATCTGAAGAGCCCCGCCACCTTTCCCCAAAAGGTGAAAAAAAACACCCAGGGGTGGCGAAATCAAATGTCCGAGTTGTCCGAGTCGTACATTTGTAGGTCTGGGCAACTGAATTTTTTCAATCAAGTTGTCTGTGGACAACCAATTTCTTGAGAAACAGCTAGGAGAATTTAAAAAAATAAAGCCGATTTTCAGTTTCGGATTTTGACATGCGTTTGCATTGTTAGTGCTATTTGCGGAGCAAAACGTGTGCTATATACGGAGTAAAGCGGCCCACAATACATGGAATGCATTGAAAAGTGTTCCGCATTTTCAACATACGATCCGACTTTTAGACTGCAGTGTAGACGGGTTTCTTTTTTTTAGCACTCCTAACGGAATTTATCATGTTGCATTAAAATAAACAAAATGCAGTCTGCAATCTTATTTCAGACGACTTTTTCTGTAAACAATGGAACGTTTTTTTATAAAATCTTCAACTTCGGAAAAGAAACATGAAGAAAATTTAAACATAAGATCTTGCACATGCAATATTATAGTTACAAGTATATGTGACTGGGTGTTTACTAATTTGGCACAATTCAAAAGTAAAATATGCAACTAATTAATAGTTAAGACTGTAGTGTATGAATGTGTCATACATGTCGATATAAAACTGATGCTATAATAGTACTTGTTGCTTTGCAAAATTAAACAGTACAAGAAAAACTCTTTAATTTTATTTATCAAACACTAATATAAAGTATGCACTATGCAGATATCAAAATCAAGCAAGACATACACATTTTGATTAATTGCAGAATATTTCACATCATTCAATACATGCATTTTTATATATATACGGACAAGTGGATTTCATCAACGGACAAGTTAAATTTCATAATTAGTTGTCCATGGACATGTAAGTTTTTTTGAGATTTCGCCACCCCTGTTACCTCTACTGGAAATGTACAGTACTCTGTGGTAATGTGCAAATATTATGAGGTTTTAATTTCCGGATGGATACATGTGTATTTCATCATACTTAAAAGTTGTCTGTGTTATGTACCTACATTTAAGGATTCCAGCAAACTATGTTGACAGAGAACCTAGGGGAGAGGACATGCCAGCTAGACACGGTCACAAAGGTCGATCATTATGATCCTTAAAACTGGTACAGTATTCGTTTATTTTCATAATTTTACATCAGATTGATATATGATTTAGTTCTGCACTTGAAAATAATAAATGCTGTACATTTATTTTAGTATTGAAATATTTATCAATTGATCTACCTTGCAAATAACTATTTACTTAATTGTAAGCAACTAAACAATTTAAGAACAAAAAATATTTTTAATTTTTATCCCCTGCCAAATAGATAATATAGACCTAATGTTATAGCCAGAGAACTTATAACTAAGAATTTTTTGTTTACAATTTTATGTCACTTGACATGATTTGTTTTCCACCATTTTCTTTAACAATCAGTTAATTGAACCTTTTTACATATTTTTAGCACATAGTGCCAGATGAACTGTAAAGGATCACAGTTGGAATCCATCTGGCATCTGCTGGCCTTTGTCATTCAGCCCACAAATGACACTCTACAGGTCACAGTTTTTGCGTGATCGCATTGCAACTTTGCCAGAATGATGTCTGTGGCGTATTCACGGTGATACCTGGTATATAAATGGTAATGTGTCATGTTATGCAGAGAACTACCTTAACATATGTCAAACATTCTCACAAGATTTTTCACATTCAATGGGCCAAATGTTTCATCAGATCTGGTCAGTATTTCCCCCATTTGGGTCCACTCCAGGAGCTTTACATTCAGTTCCCCTGAGCACAGTGCTCATATTAGAGTTACTGTAATCAGTCACCATCTGTCGGTCATCATCTATCATGGACAATTTACAACAGCAATACAACATCTTGCTGCACTAACCATCATACAGCAATACAACATCTTGCTGCACTAACCATCATACAGCAATACATCTTGCTGCACTAACCATCATTCAGCAATACAACATCTTGCTGCACTAATCATCATTCAATGGTTACTTGAGAAAATTTACTGATTATTTCAAAATCCACCCATGCTAGAGAACAACCTGAAATCAAGATCAACAATAATCACTTTCAAACTGAAGAGCTTTTATTTCAAATAATTATAGTCATGTTTACTTTATCATCAGATACATTGTCTAGTTGCAAAATGGAATCGTTAAATGCAGAATCACTGCTCTCATTTTCTGTTTGAAGGCTTTTATATTTGAGTCAAGCAGTTTATTTAATATCCATTTTTCACATTCTTTACGTTTACAGCATTTGTGTCATTCGCGTAGACTTGCATTGACCAATGTTGTTAACACAGTCCTCATACTATAGAAAGCATGTAGCGCCTTTATAAGTTTCATACATATTCAATGTTTTGATGTGTTCCTTCGCGATGTCCGTGAGATAAAGAGAAAGACTTAAATGTTGGGGTCTATGCAAACCACAATACTGCATTGAGAATTACAAGGTTTATTTATTATTTTATATATTCACTACACTAAGAGCATGCATACTGTGGAAAGAATATGAAAGGTGATGATAAAACATGTATCTAAATGGTAAACAGTCTCTTTTGTAACCTGATCAATTATAGATAGTTTCATTGGCAGTGTTCAATTTCTGCTTTACACTTTGAACGCTGTAGATAACAAACATTCTGGTTCCTTGGCTTACCAATATAGTTTTGTTGGAAAATCATTTTCAAGGTTCAATAATACATCCCTTTACCATCATAAAATGTATGTCGTTTAAGGCCCCTTTCCATATGTCCATATCCGCATCCGTATCCGCATCCATATCCGTATCTGCATAAATATACAGGCGCGCTTTTCCATGAGTCTGCATACTTGTCTAATATCTTAGTGTTCTTATTTTCAAATAGATCTAGTTACAATATCTTAGTAAGAAGCTTTTAAACCGTTTTAATTAAGTCGCCTGCACATATCTATGCCGGTATGCGAACACATTCACATGTGGTGGATTTTAAACAATATAAAATATCCAACAATTATATCTACATTGTAAGTAATGACTCATTTACAGGTTACCCGTTATTACCAAGTTAACTGTAATCTGTGAGTCTAAGGTTGAGTTATCCAGGCGTATCTAGACTATTTCTTCTATTTTTCCATGGTTTTAAGTATAACAACCCATTTTTCAACATACTAAATTAGATACCATGTCATTCGCATAAAATCGCTCATCGAGCGACTTATTGCAGACTGCTTTTGTGGATGCGCTTTGAGGATACGGACTGTGGACATATGGAAACGGTCCACCTGTTTTCAACTTGTTCGATTTTTTGCGGATGCGGATTTGCGCAATGCAGACATGGACATATGGAAAAGTGCCCTAACTCTTCACAAGTTGCATCTTTAAAACATCAGCTCAGGATCCACTGATGTACCCGTCAGATACTCAGATTGTCACAGCACTGAATAGACATCAAACTTAAACAAGCCACGAAATAGGAGGATCCTTCTTCAACTCAACATCACTAAAATAGGATATACAGAGATATAATTGTATCTATTCAGATCAATGCTAATAAATTATGTTAATACAAAAAGGATCATACTGCCTGTAAATAGCCACATTAAAATGAATTAATACTGTCCAACGATAATGATCAAAATTACATGTAAAAATAAAACCTCTAAAATAAAAGAAACATAAACAGTTTTAAAGAGGAATGACTGAGGGATCACTTCGTGCATAGACACAATGAATAGTAAAACTAAAGTTTTAATGGCATACCTCATTTATTAATTGTCCAACATATCCTTACAGATCTACACTAGATACTGCCACAATGTGGTCCACAATCAGGGGGCACCTTCCTTTAGGTCCTAAAAGAACCTCTCTGGTCTTTCGCACACTCTCAACTGACCCATGCACAATACATACGCACAGCACTTGAACTCCCCCATTATTTTTATTTTTAGCTTGACTATTCACCGAATAGTTTGAGCTATACTACTCGCCCGTTGGTCGGCGTCGTCGTATTGCTCTGGTGAAGGTTTACATGCAGCAAGTCCATATCTCTGTAACTACTACAGATATTCAGTTGAAACTTCAAATAAGTCTTCGGGGTCATTATTAGATCACTGACCAAGGACTATAATTCTGACCTGCAATTAAGCAGAATTATGCCCCTTTTTGTACTTAGAAAATCAGGTTAAAGTTTGCGTGCAACAACTCCATATCTATTACAGATATTCAACTGAAACTTCCCACATGCCTTCAGGGTCATTATATACGGTCACTGGCCAAGACCCATAACTGTGACACGCATTTTAGCAGAATTATGCCCCTTTTTGTACTTAGAAAAGTCAGGTTAAGGTTTGCGTGCCAGAGAAAATTCAGGTTAAGGTTTGCGTGTAACAAGAACATATCTCTGAAACTACTACAGATATTCAATTGAAACTTCAAACATGTCTTTGGGGTCATTATGTTAGTTCACTGACGAAGGCACATAACTCTGACCTGCAATTTAGCAGAATTATGCCCCTTTTTGTACTTTTAAATTCAGGTTAATGTTTGCGTGCATTAACTCCATATCGCTATAACTACTACAGGTATTCAATTGAAACTACACACATGTCTTCAGGTTTGTTATAGTAGGTCACTGACCAAGGCCCATAACTCTGACCAGCATTTTAGGAGGATTATGCCCCTTTTTTGTAGTGATAAAGGCCAATAACTCTGACAAAGCGGTTGAATAGTCGAACGCGCTGTCCAGAGACATCTCTTGTTAATAAAACCCTGATCTCCTTAAACAAATATTTATTTCCCTTTTCCCAGTAATTTACCCCAGAATCATGATAAAGGTAAAGACCAATCCATTAAATATGTCATTAGAATTTATCATTAGTGGTGTAATGATATACCGGTATTTCGCGATATTAAACTTTCATACCGGTATTTAACGATATGTACCTTTTATGCGTTTGCCATGTCTTTTTATTACAACAATTCTTTTATTATATTTTATTTAGATTATTGTAATTGTTTTCTTAAAATAAAGCCTTACTACCGTCACGGTTTCAGTATATACCGGCTCCGATATACTGTTTCTGAAACATAATTGTTGAATTGCTGATTGAAAAAAAAAATTTGTGAAAACTGCTTTTGCATATTGAAGAACTTTATCATGTTATAAATTAACTGACATATAAATCGATTTCAGATAGCTGACGGAATGTTTCTTTTTAATAAAAAAATTGTAAAATATTATTAAGGTGTTGTGTAACAAAAGACAAAAAATAACGACATCATGGCAAACTTGTTAAAATATATGCATACAATTCTGAGACTGAATGGTTATATAATATTTGATATTTTGGAGAGGCCAATCGATGCTGGAGCAATATTCATAAAGATCCTTTTGTTAATCTTACCTAGTTGAAAATAAGTCAAAATGTAATCTTGTGTTTGGAACAATTTTTCTTTTAAGCAGGTGTATATAACAACTATTAAATATTGATACTCTTAGAATTATATTTTAAATGCTGAGTTGAAATCTTGAAACAATGCATTGCTTTGTTGAAAAATCAATGGTAAACATTTGGTATTTACAATTTTCTTAATGTTCGACTTTATCAATACCTACCCAGTTGAAACAATGGAAGTATGGAATTCTATAATGCATCTGATTGTATGTTAATCAGGGGCGGCTTCAGGATTTCGGGTTAAGGGGAGCGTAAACTTTTGATTGTGCAGTAATAACCCTTGTCTGTTGGTCTGCAGTGAACAGCTACAGATCTGTATCAAAGATATATAATAAATAGTTGCACGTCACCACCACCACCACCATCATCATCATCATTAATATTTATAGTCCGTATTCATATTCATCATCAAATGCACTTTGATTCACTTAATAAATTAATACTTCACCGTATTATGTTCGAAAGACATGTTGTTTCATTTGTTGCCCTTGATTGCTGTGCCTGTCCACTAAATACTTATTTGACATTCAATGTTAAATACATTAGGAACATCTTTAAACATGTAAAATCCGTAGCTGAATACATTCAAACATGCATGCATCGATAATTTAATTTTTGTATTTATTATTAACCGAAGCGTATTGGTCTCTTTTCGAAGTGAATGTCATTAAAAAGCTCACACGTTCACAGTCATGCTCATCAGTCGTCTTCAAATGTGCTATGCACTGTGTTTTTTTATCAAAATGAACTAACATACAGACGAACATGTTTTTACACAAAATATTGTGAAAGATACTCGTAGATTGCCTTTGGAACTACTAAGGCAAGTTATGCCAACTTTGTGTCAATCTTGCTGGGAAAAATATGAAATGGCCAGGAATTGGAGCCTACGTTGTTGACACCTATCTTCTTTATCACGTTATATCTTTCTTATGAATGCATAAAGCAATATGAAATTTAGTGTGATTGCTAATGGGATATTGAACAAAAAGTTTGTCGATTTAGACTTTTTGGGAACTATCGACTTTAAATCTTGTTTATACGAAATGTATCAATGTATTTGGCGGTATCCTGATGAGTATCTTTTTTTTTTTAATTAGCGAGCAATCGAGCGACCATATTTTAGCACATTTATCCAGTTTTTACCGTTTTATATATGACCGTATATGTATGGTGGGGGAGTTTTGGGGGGGGGTATATTATATGGTAGCATGGATAACAGAAAGCCTCACTGCTCAGTGAGCGAAGCGCAGTAATCTATCGATTTACTGACTCGTTCTCTGCCAAGTAAAGAAGTAGTTCCCTCAACACCGATTTCTGAATACACCTACTAAATCCTGTTGGCTTGCGCCAACTTTCTAACTAGGTTTATACAAGAACTATACTTCAAAGTACTAAATGCATTGTCATACAAGTCAATTTTTTTACATCAACAATTTACTTAACTACTTCTCTGAAACTGCTTAGTGGATTTTAACCCAAACTTTGCAGGAATGTTCCTGGGATGGTTCTTTAACAAATTCCTTCAATTCATTTGAATATCTATAAAACTTTGGGTGCAATGGCAACCAAAAGCTTATATGGCTATATTGAAAACTGTTAAATCTTTTTTTCTGAAACCACTAGCTGGATTTCAGAAGAATTTCGGAGAAATGTTCCTTGGGTGACCATTTACTAAATTTATTCAAATTATTTTGATTTGTTGCAAAACATGGCCACCGGGGGGAGAAGCAGATTTCCTTATGTCTGTATTGAAAACTTTGAAAATCTTCTTTTCTAAAACCACTGGCTGGATTTCAGAATTGTTTTACAGAAATGTTCCTTACAATCTACCAATGTCCATTAAATTACTTCTTTGTCTAAAAACATGGCTTTCATAGGTCCATCATTGATGTCTGTTGTCCATGTTTTACATCAAACATCTATAAAAACAATATTAAAGTTTTACCAGCAATTATGATTTATTTAACTCTGGTGAGCGATCCAAGGCCATAATGGCCATCTTGTTATAATACTGACTACATGTAGTGCATTTCATATGGAAAAATTTGGTTTTCATTGAATTTCCATGTGTCTTGTAAGAACCTAGATCAAGATTATATATTGGTCACATAGGATGGGAGACTAGGTCACTAGGTCAAATAATATGAAATCAAAGACATATACATTCAATAAATATGTTTGTTGATTACTAACAGTTTTTTTTTTAAATGCCATAGTGCTTTCTTTCAGGTCTTTGGAGATGCCGCCCCTTGAAGTGAAATATGCACTTGAAGACATTTTACAGAATGTGCAGCACTGAGCAGCAATGCAGCAGAGTGCTTCAGGTAAATTGCTTTGAAGCTGAGGTTGTGATTTGGATTATTCTTCATTACCTCACCTTGGCACATATGTTCTCAAATGTGTGAGCTATTCGGGTCAGTTGTAGTCCATGTAACATTATAAATGTCAACAAATATTTTTCTTTAAACATTTTCTTTGACATTGACAAGTGCACACTGCTTAGAAACATAACTGACTTCCAGTTTTATGAAGGGGTAAAATTCTGCTCACGTAATGCGAAGCCTACAGCTAAAATGCCAGAATTTATATACATTAAAAACATCTTGTCTGGGCTGTTTCTCAACAACTACTGGCTAGAATGCAATGACACTTTTAGAAGCTTCATTACTAGTTACTAGAAGTGATTTAGTCTCGAGCTATTTTCTCAGGAATGGCTGGAGGGATTATATTCAAACTTTAAACGCTTATTTCCTATATTAAAATTTACCCATAGGCAAATTTTAATAACTTTTGAAATTTGTCAAATTAATGGGCCCTGTTACACTAAGAAATTTTACATTCCTGCAGGTGGGGTGGCGGCGTCAACTTTTAATTTCCACTCTAACTCGAGAATGAATCGTCATACATAGATACCATAAAGCATTACTTTACTTGGGATTGCATTTGGGGTGGGTGGAGTGGAGTCAACGTCAAGGTCACTGTTATTAAAAATAGAAAGAACATTTTCTGCTCAATAACTCAAGAACAAATTGAAACATTTTAATGAAAATCAATTTATAGATACTGTGTAGCGAGACATAGTTTGAGATTGCATATGGGGTGTGTGGGTCAAGGTCACTGTTTTAAACATGATAAAAATGCTTACAAGTCTGTAAATCGGGAACGAAATTAACTTTGTTTAACTGCCCCCTACTATCCGAACAGTTTGTTTTAGAAAAAATGCCAGACAAGTACAGGAAAGTTGAGTGCGCTGTCCTCCGACAGCTCTTGTTCTTTGAGTTATGGGACTTTGAAGATTTCTGAAATGACTCTGTACAGTAAACTCTGCTTGTAACGATACTGAGCTGACCATAGAATTTATATCGCTATATCCGAATATCGTTACATCCGTAAATAGGCAAGAGCATGGATATACACGCTTATAAAAGAGGCTACACCGATCGTTTTACATTCATACATTTAACATAACATTTACATTTAATGTAGAACTATTTATAATGAAAGAACTAAAAGAAAGAAATGCAATCAACAAATGACAGTGCAATAAATATTCAGGACAATTAATTTATCAGTGAACACTACAAAGTTATTTTTTACCAAATTTTTCGCAGCAAAATTTGGGTTAATTGTTTGGGTTTGTATTTGGGCATGCGTTGTGGCGGCATCAACTTGTCTTTTCGGCTCTCTCACTTGAGAACAGATTGAGCTATTGTAATGAAACTTCCTACATAGATACGTTATAGTGAGACCTTGCTGGGGATTGCAAATGGGGTGGGTGGGGGTCAAGGTCACTGTTACTAAAAATAGAAAAATGGTTTCTGCTCAAAAACTTGAGAACGAATGAGATATTTTAATGAAACTTAAAATATAGATACCTTATATCGAGACCATGCTTGGGATTGCATATGGGGTGGGTGGGGTCGAGGTCACCATTACTAAAAATTAAAAAAACTGTTTCCGCTCAATAGCTTGAGAACGCATTGAGATATTTTAATGAAACTTCATACACAGATATCTTATATCTAGACCTCACTTGGGATTGCATATGTGATGGGTAAAGAAGTCAAGGTCAAGGTCACCATTACTAAAAATAGAAAAACAGTTTCCACTCTATAACTTGAGAACACATTGAGATATTTTAATGAATTTCCATATGTAGATATTTTATATATAGACCTCAGTTGGGATTGCATTTGGGGTAGGTTGGGTCATGGTCAAGGTCACCATTACTAAAAATTATATTTTTTGTGCTGACTTTTATGTATTTTGTTTGAAAAATTTGGTTTTCGTGGAATTTCCACATTTTCGTATAATATCTCGGCCATTCTCATTGCATTTATATTGCTTGACAATTTCATTGGGGAGCATCAATCCGTTTTACTTGTATCATTTTCAAAGTTGTTGCTGTCTTAGGGGTTTCCATATATTTAATACCCTTAACAAACCGTTTTGTGAGTCACCTATACATGTGTGTGTCTTAAATGCGAAATCATACGCTTTTGAGACTTGTTTACGAGTTAAGCCGGTTAAATATTAAATTTAAAAAACGTATGAAAAACTAAAAATTATATTTTTGAATGCCAACACATACTGTCATGTCTATCAAACGTTAAGGTACAGTTAGAGGTGAAAGGTCAAATATGGGCATAATTCAGCTTGTCCGGACTTTTAAGTCATCGTTCATCAGGGAATTTTAAAATAACTTGTTTACAATGTGGAAACGGCGTGTCGCACACAAAATCTGCGTCTCTAGCTTAAAGGTCAATGTCACACTTAGAGGTCAAAGGCCAAAAAATAGGCATAATTCAGCTTGTCCGGACCAGATGTTCTTCATTTGTGAGTTAAGTTTGACATTGGCTTATAGGTCAAGGTCAATTATGGTCAAAGGTCAAATATGGGCACTATACAGCTTGTTTCCATTGTGATTTTTAGCTTGACTTTTAGAAGAAAAAAAGTTATTTTCATCGCTCTGTCGTCTGTGTCTGCTTTAGTTAAGTTTTAAGCTCACCTGAGCAAAACATGCTCATGGTGAGCTTTTGTGATCACCTTTTGTCCGTCTTGCGTCGTGAATCATTCGACGTCAACATTTACCTTGTGAACACTCTAGAGGCTACATTTGTTGCCCAATCTTCATGAAACTTGCTAAAACATTTGTCACATTGATGTCTCGGACGAGTTCAAAACTGGGTCATGTGGGGTCAAAAACTAGGTCACTAGGTCAAATTGAAGAAAAAGCTTGTGAACACTCTTAGAAGTCACAGTTTTTGCCCAATCAACATGAAACTTACTCAGAACCTTTGTTCTTATGATATCTCGGCCTGGTTCGAAAATGGTTCCGGTCCGTTGAAAAACATGGCCGGCAGGGGGAGGGGGAGTGTCAGTTTTCCTGATATGGCTATAGGAAAAGCTTGTGAACACTCTAGAAGTCACATTTTTGCCCAATCAACATGAAGCTTGCTCAGATCCTTTGTTCTTATCATATCTCGGCCAAGTTTGAAAATGGTTCTGGTCCGTTGAAAAACATGGCCGCCATGGGGGTGGGGGTGCAGTTTTCCTTACATGGCTAAAGAAAAAGCTTGTGAACACTAAAAGTCATATTTTGTGCCCAATCAACATGAAACTTGCTCAGAACCTTTGTCCTTATGATACCTTGACCGAGCTCGAAAATGGTTCCGCTCTGTCAATAAACATGGCCGCCAGGAGGGGGGAGGGGGGGGGCAGTTTTCCTAATTGTGCTATAGAAAAAGCTTGTGATCACTCTGAAAGTCACATGTTTTGCCCAATCAACATGAAACTTTTACTCAGAACATTTGTTCATATGATATCCTGGCAGAGTAAGAAAAAGATTCCCGTCCATTGAAAACATGGCCACCAGGGGAGGGCAGGGGTTCAGTTTTCCTTATATGGATATATCGAAAACTTAAAAAAGCTTGTGAACACTCTAGAGGCCACATTTGTATCCAACTCATCATGAAACATTCTCAGAACAATTGTAACACAATGATATTTCGGACAAGTTCGAACCCAGGTCACGTGGTAAAATACTAGGTCACCAGTCCAAATTGAAATAAAACAAGCTTGCAAACAATTTAGAGGCCAAAATTTTAGCTGAATCTTCATGTATAACTTGCTCAGAACAGTTTAATTCCTTAGCCCCTCAGGTGAGCGACCTAGATCTTTATGGCCCTCTTGTTATGATATCTCGGCCGAGTTCGAAAATGGTTCAGCTCCATTGAAAAACATGGTCGCCAGGGGGTGGGGCAATTTTCCTTATATGGCTATAGAAAAAGCTTGTGAACACTCTAGGAGTCACATTTTTTGCCCAATTAACATGAACCTTGCTCAGAACATTAAATTGTTTTCTTATGATATCTCAGCCGAGTTCGAAAATGGTTCCACTCCATTGAAATACATGGCTGCCAGGGGGCTGGGCAGTTTTCCTTATATGACTATATTGAAAACTTTAAAAAGCTTGTGAACACTCTAGAGGCCACATTTATTGCCCAATCTTCATGAAACTTGCCCAGAACATTTGTTCTAATGTAGGGAAAGATCTAGGATCCAAAAAGGTACAGGGTGCTGCTAAAAAGGAGCAGGGTGGAAAGCCGGAGCAGTTTGATGATATTTTCTAATAATTTACTAAATACAGTATTTTCATGAGTATAATGCTTCTATAAAGGTTAATAAGCATAGTCTATTCATTTGTCGTTGAATATTTGAAAAATAATTATTGAATTTCAAAAGATATTCAACATTTCTGTGTTGACCAGCCCAGAGGGGCAGCAGGGGGGAACCAAAAAGCAGCAGGGTGCAGCACCCTGCTATTTCGCTCTAGATCTTTCCCTATAATGATAACTCGGCCGAGTTTGAAGCTGGGTCATGTGGGGTAAAAAACTAGGTCACTAGGTCAAATTGAATTAAAAGCTTGTGAACACTCTTGAAGTCATATTTTTTACCCAATCTTCTTGAAACTCGCTCAGAACATCTGTTTTAATAATATCTTGGACGAGTTTGAAACTGGGTTACATGGGGTCAAAACTAGGTCACCAGGCAAAATTGAAGAAAAAGCTTGTGAACACAAGATAGAGGCCACATTTATAGCCCTATCATCAAGAAACTTGCTCAGATCATTTGTCCAAATGATATCTTAGATGAGTTCAAAACTGGGTCATGTGGGGTCAAAAACTAGGTCACTATGGCAAATTGAAGAAAAAGCTTGTGACACTCTAGAAGTCACATTTTTTGCCCAATATTCTTGAAATGCTCTCGGAACATTTGTTTCAATGATATCTGGGACGAGTTCAAAACTAGTCAGGTCAAAAACTAGGTCACCAGGACAAATTGCAAAAAAAAGCTTGTGAATACTCTAGATGCCACATTTAAAGCCCAATCATCATGAAACTTGCTCAGAACATATGTCCAAATGATATCTGGGACACGTTCGAAACCAGGTCACATGGGGTCAAAAACTAGGTCACCAGGACAAATTGAAAAACAAGAGGACCACGATGGCCCAAGGTCGCTAACCTGAGTTAAAGGCATCATAATGGCTTATAACAAGAGGGCCAAATGGCACAAAAGCACTTACCTGAGTATAAAGATCTGGGCCTTGCAGTTTCAGGAGAAGATTTGTATAGTCTGTATAAACCATGTGACCCACAGGGCGTGGCCACTTGTACCCCAGGAGTATAATTTGAACAACATTTGTAGAGGACCACTATACAATATTACATACCAAATATTAAACCACTGGGCCTTGCAGTATCGGAGGAGAAGGTTTTTAAAGTCATTTTGCTATTGAAGACTATATAAACATTGTGACCCCCATGGTGTGGCCAGTTTTGACCCCAGGGGCATCATTTGAACAATCTTTGTATGAAACCTCTGTGCCTTGCGGTTTCAGAGGAGATTGTTAAAGTCATTTTGCTATTTAAGTCTATATAAACCATGTGAGCCACGGAGTGTGGCCAGTTTTGACCCCAGGGGCATCATTTGAACAATCTTTGTAGAGGACCACTATACAATGTTACATACCAAATATGAAACCTCCAGGCCTTGGGGTTTCAGAGAAGAAGATTTTTAAAGTCATTTTGCTATTTAAATCTATATAAACCATGTGGCCCCCAGGGTGTGCCCAGTTTTGACCCAAGGGGGGCATCATTTGAACAATCTTTGTACAGGACCAGTATACTATGTTACATACCAAATATGAAACCTCTAGGCCTTGAAGTTGCAGAAGATTTTTAAAGTCATTTTGCTATACAAGTCTATATTAACCATGTGACCCCTGGGGTGTGGCTAGTTTTGACCCCAGGAGCATCATTTTAACAATCTTTGTAGAGGACCACTAGAGGATGTCACATATCAAATCTGAAAGCTCTAAGCCTTGTGGTTTCAGAGAAGAAGATTTTTTAAGTTTTCAGTTTTTAAATCTATTTTTAGCTCTTGTGACCTACTTATGCAGCAGACCGGAACGTTTTTAACAATTTTGAAAGAGGTTCACGCAAGGATCATTCCTGTGAAGTTTGGTGAAAATCTGCCCAGTGGTTTAGGAGGAGATGTTCTTTGTTTGAAAATGTTGACACACAATGGACGAAGCACGACAGACAAAAGGCGATCCTAAAAGCTCACTATGAGCATGTTGTGCTCAGGTGAGCTAAAAAAAAGCTTGTGAACACTCTAGAGGCCACATTTTTAGCCGAATCTTCATGAAACTTGCTCAGAACAGTAGTTCTTTTGCCTCTCAGGTGGGCGACCTAGGGGCTTACGGCCCTCTTGTTTGGTTAAGTTTTTTTCAGAGTCCATTTCTCAAAAACTATTTAAAACTATCAAAGACATTAAATTGAAACTCAGGATACTTGTTTATGGTGCTGACCCCATTATGCAGACATGATGAGGTAACTCTTTCAAAGATTTTATTGGAGGTATTACCCTTTTTTTTAAAGTAGAAATTTTTGCTTTATGTCAAATTTATCTATAACTGTATGAGCTATTGACTTGAAATCAAACTACTTGATTACAGTGATGAATTTATTATGTAGACAAGAGGATGTAACTCTATCAAGGATTTCGTTTGAGTAATTGCCCTTGTTTCAACTTAGAAGTTTAGCTTTAGGTCAAATTAAACAACAACTAGTATTGACTTGAAACTCAAACATACTTTATCACAGTTATGAACCCATTCTGTAGACAAGATGAGGTAACTATATCAATGATTTGGTGGAGTTACTGCTCTTTTTTTCAACTTAGAATTTTAGCTTTAGGTCAAATTTCTCAATATCTATAAAAGGTATTGAATTGAAATTCAAAACACTTCATCACAGTGGTGAACCCATTATATTGATAAAAGGCCAGAATACTATCAAATACGCGAAAGTCGAGCGTCCAGCACCTGTAGGCATTGTTCTTGTTAGCTCATCTGAGCACGAAGTGCTCGGTGAGCTATTGGTATAGGGGACCTGTCCTGTGTCGTCTGTGATCAGTCGTATGACGTCTGTGGCATCAGCAATTTGTTTTGTTCTCACGATCGAGACTTCACTTTGTATCCAGTCTTCACCAACCTTGCACAGTTTGTGTATGAATGTAACATCTCGGGCGGGATTGTTACTGGGCCAGATCACACCAGTAACACTAGAGTTATTGCCCCTTTTTCATGCAAAAAAGTGCAAAACTGCCTTTTTCCAGCATATAAGCATGATCGGGCCAGAAACAGTTTGCGTATGACCATAAAAATTGATTGATAAAATTTGATTTCCAACAATTGCAAACCTTACATTCAGTTTTTGGTACATGCAACATTGATGGCTTCAGAGCCCTCATTAACATCATTTGTCATCATTAGACAGAAAACTATCAAAGAAAAAGGAAAACATGACCTTATAGCACGGCCATTGCAATTATCGCATTGCAACTAGTTCTCCAAAACTGTCTGCGAAAAAGACATATAAATGTTATCTATTGTTTCTGCATTTTCCAGAATTGTCACTGGCTTAATGAAAAATGGTCAGGTAAAGAATATCGAGAAAAACGATTAAAGAACCATAAGCCAAAACACTGCACATCCACTACCCAACTCGTACTTTAGTTAGCCCATTGCACTTACTGATGTTTTAAACAGGCTGTCATCCAATTCCTATCTTTTTCTATATTTTGGAAAGAAAGACACGCGTCTGAAATTGGTCTGTGAACAATATATTGTGAACCCATGCATGTCTCAGTTGCAAATTGATTACAATAAATATGTTTAGCAAATGTTTTGTTCAGTAAAACACAAACTGTATGACTTGTCAGGCTAAAATATCTCATCCTCATAATGTGCTCACGGTGAGCTTTTGTGATCACCTTTTGTCCGTCGTCTGTAAGGTGTGTCACAATATTAGAAATCCATATTGCAATATATTGCGATATTTTTTTATTTATCATATTTATTGCGATGTATTGCGACCTGTGTATTTATGTATTTAATAAGCTTAAGACTGATAAAATCATTATAAACAGCACAATATTTTATAGGATGTTGTTTTTATGCCCCCGGCATCTTGATGCGGGAGGAATATAGTGATCGTCCTGTCTGTTCTTCTGTCCGTCCTTCCATCCGTGACAAGGTTAAGTAGATTTTACCGTTTCGTCTAGCACCAACACCGCTTACTACAACACTTGGATATTTACACAGTTGTTACTTATGACCTTTCCAAATCCACCCATATCACCCAACCTCACCATGACCTTAACCTAATTTGCACTTAGAATAATTAAAATGGGCTGTTTCTTGGTTAACTAGATTTTACCATTTCGTCTAGCACCAACACCGCTGGCTACAACACTTGGATACTTACACAGTTGTTGCTTATGATCATCCCTAATCCGACCATATCACCCAACCTCACTTTGACCTTGACCTTGACCTAATTTGGACTTATAATAAGTCAAAAGTGCCATTTCTTGGTTAACTGGATTTTACCGTTTTGTCTAGCACCAACACCGCTTACTACAACACTTGGATATTTACATAGTTTTTACTTACGACTGTTCCCAATCTACCCATATAACCCAACCTCACTTTGACCTTGACCTTGACCTAATTTGGACTAAGAAATGGGCTACCCAGTACCAACCGGGGGCATGTGTGTTTATCAAACACAGAATCTTGTTTTTTAATTTGTATTTTCACCAATGTTGAAGACAGGCGCAACAATAGCAACATATAAAAAGCAGATAGAAACCAAAGCAATTATGAGCAACACTCTCAAACGGACTGTCTTGGCTGTTCACTGTATTTATAATATTACATACAAAGTCATTTTTTACACGTACAGGTACTCCAGTCATGGTGTATATTTGTTGTGTGGCTTTGTGCATAAACTATGTATGAGCCGCGTCGTGGGAAAACCGGACTTAATGTCCGCACAGGCTAATCCAGGACGGCACTTTCCGCCTACAGTGAATTTATGTTTAGAAGAGACTTCCTTGAAACAGAAAATACCATAACAGCGGAAAGTGCCATCCCAGATTAGCCTGTGCGGATTGCACAGGCTAATCCGGGAAGACACTTTGCGCACATCCATTAAGACCGGTTTTCCAACGACGCGCCACGTATGTATTTCACTCTGTATTTTAACTGGAAACAATGTATCAGGTTTAATGTTTTATTAAGCATAAACATTTTAAGAGAAAACATGTATACCACACATAAATGTAATATTATTGGTCACCAGTACAGTCTATAATGGTCTGGCTTTTGACCTTAACCCCTACAAAACTATAACAAGAAATGTCTTTTAAAAAGACTCGGCGTTGAAATTAATATTGAGATGTCATTTAAAAATTACCTAAACAGACGACCAAGATGATCGGTTATGTGACTTCTCAGACCCCAGATTGTTTGGTCCTCACTAATATTAGGATACTTATTGGACCCCAGATTTTTCAGACACTATAAGAAAACTTCTCGGACCCAAAAGTTGATTTGAGGTAAATTTATTAATTTTAAAAATTAAATAAAATTATCATTAATATCTATGCTGTGAATAAACCAATCATAAAGCTCCATGTTTTCACCATGTTTCCACCATGTTTATATGAATAACCAAAATAATTTAGGTTAACATAATTGTTAAAATAAGCATTTATACTGTGTATCCCAATAAAAAGCAATAGTCAGGGAACATTCAGCGATTTTTTAAATGTTAAGACTTTATGTTTGATAACGCAACCATAAAAATTCATTAGACTATGACGATTTTAAATTATATCAGTAGAAATATGATATATCAGGGGTTCCTGTGTATAATTAGTATTGCAAATTGTGTATTCATGCTATGCGAATAACAGTTTGACGTATTCCGAATCTTCTTTGATAGCATTTTATCTATTGAAAATGTAGCATCTTTTTATAGATTAAATAACATGTACTGGAGAAGTTGATAGAAAGATGCAATTATAAATAATCATTAAAAAATCGTAACCACAATTTTAATTCAAATTTTAACAGTAAGTTTATAAATAAATTCCCCATTTATTGAAATTTTTAGGTTTATGATTCTCTGAACGCTTTTATTTATGCATGTACGAGTATATTAACACAGCTATACAACGGTTGCTGGCTACGAGCGCTATTTTTAGAATGCCACTTCTGTTTCTTGAATGTGATGAACTCGCTAGAATCAATGGGCTACATGGAACGGCAACGCTGTAAATGTGATTTATGAATGGGAACGTTGAACAATTGCTATTTATAGAGCATCCGCTTAAATAAATGTAGGCTAAACAAAATAGTTATTTCGTTACGTGAATGAATATAGCGTTCTGTTTATGGCTTACAATGAGATAATACGTTCATAATTAGCCTCAGTTCTAGAGTATATATTGAAGATATGTTTATAACTTCATTTTAACCGATTATGTAAACAATTATGTAAATTTTTAATCCCCAAAAGTATGCAACAGTTACTGGTATACGTTAAACCATTGTTTGAAGTTTGCATTCCCTAGAATAAGGACATTTGCCCAATTCTATTGGCATTCAATTTTCCCGCTGCATAATTATGGCAAGAAAATCTGAGTCAAAAGTGATCTTAGACTGCTACACCGAAAAAATTATACTGGCTTTCAATTGTTTATCACTGATAATAAGCATGTCAAAAGTTTTGTAACCAAGGTAATAATAACAGGACAAAAACACAGACCACTTAAATAATGCAATATATCGGTATGGGCATTCATATTGCAATATTTTATTGCAGAATCAAATATTGCAATATACCGGTATATTGTGACACCCCTAGTCGTCTGTCATGCGGCGTCCGTCAACATCTTAATTCAATCAACATCTCCTACTAAACTGCTGTGCAGACTTTCAGTAAACCTCACAGGAATAATTTTTGGGTGAACCTCTTTCAAAATTTTTCAAATTGTTCTGGTCCGCTGCATATGTAGGTCACCAGAGCTAAAAATAGATTTAAAAACTGAAAACTTAAAAAAAACTTTTCTGAAACCACAAGGCTTGGAGCTTTCATATTTGATATGTGATATCCTCTAGTGGTCTTCTACAAAGTTTGTTCAAATTATTCTCCTGGGGTCAAAACTTGACCCGCCTTGGGGGTCACATGGTTTATTTAGACTGAAATAGCAAAATAACATTAAAAATCTTCTTCTCTGAAACCGCAAGGCCCAGAGGTTTCATATTTGGTATGTAAAATTGTATAGTGGTTCTCTACAAAGCTTGTACAAATGATACCCCTGGGGTCGAAACTGGCCACACCCTGGAGGTAACATTGTTTATATAGACTTAAATAGCACAATTACTCTCAAAATCTTGTCTGAAAACGCAAGGCCTAGTACTTTTATATTTGGTATTTAACATTGTATAGTGGTATTAATATAGTGGTCCTCTACAAAGATTGTTCAAATAATGCCCCTTGGGTCAAAACTGGCCACGCCCCGAGGTCACATGATTTATATAGACTTAAATAGCAAAATGACTTTAAAAATCTTCTCCACTGAAACCACAAGGCCAAGATGTTTCTTATTTAGCATGTAACATTGTATAGTGGTCCTGTACTAAGATTTTTCAAATTATGCTCCTGGGATAAAAAGATTCCACGCCCTGGGGGTGTCACTGTTTCTGTAGACTTGTATGGCAAGTGGACTTTAAAAATCTCCTCCTTTCAAGGTGCAATGCTGAGAGCTTTCATATTCAATATGTGACATCTTTTAGTGGTCCCCTACAAAGTTTGTTCAAATTATGCCCCTGGGAGAAAAAGTGGCCACGCTCCGGCGGTCACATGGTTTATATAGATTTAAATAGCAAAATGACTTTAAAAATCTTCTCCTCTGAAACCGCAAAGCCCAGAGGTTTCATATTTGGTATGTGGTCCTCTACAAAGATTGCTCAAATGATGCCCCTGGGGTCAAAACTGTCCACGCCTCGGGGGTCTCATTGTTTATATAGGCTTAAATAGCAAAATGACTAGAAGAAAGTTTTTTCTGCAACTGCAAGGCCCAGTGGTTTCATATTTGGTATGTAACATTGTATACTGGTTCTCTACAAAGATTGTTCAAATGATGCCCCTGGGGTCAAATCTGGCCAAGCCCCGGGGGTCACATTGGTTATATAGATTTTTAGCTCATCTGAGCACAAGGTGCTCATGGTGAGGTTTTATCATAACTTTTGTCTGTTGTCCGTCGTGTGTCGTCCGTCGTACATAGTCCGTGGTGTGTCAATGTTTTCATTTGAACAACATCTCCTAAAGCCCAGGGCATATTTTCACCAAACTTCACAGGAATGATCCTTGGGTGGCCCCTCTTTCAAAATTGTGTAAGTGTTTGGGTCCGCTGCATATGTAGGTCACCAGAGCTGAAATAGATTTCAAAAGTGATCACTAAACAAAAATTATCCTCTGAAACCACAAGGCCCATAGGTTTCATATTTTGTATGTAACGTTGTATAGTGTTCCTCTACCATTTTTAGCTCGACTTTGCGAAGAAAAGGTAAGCTGTTCTACTCGCCCCGGCGTCGTCGTCCAAGCTAGGTTAAAGTTTTTTGGTAAGCTAGTTTCTCAGGAATGGCTTGGGGGATTTCATTCAAACTTAAAACACTTATTCCCTATATTACAATAAACTCATATGCCAATTTTGATAACTCTAGTTTGAAATTTGTCAAAATTATGGGCCTTTTTACACTTAGAAATTTTACATATAAGCTATATGGACAGGTTAAAGTTTTTTGGTTTGAAGCTAGTTTCTCAACTTTTTGTTTCTGCTCTCTAACTCGAGAACAGATTAAAGTATTGTAATGAAACTTCAAACATAGATACCCTATAGCGAGACCTCGCTTGGGATTGCATATGGGGTGGGACGGGTCAAGGTCAAGTTGACTGTTACTAAAAATAGAAAAACAGTTTCCACTTAATAACTTAAGAACGTATTGAGATATTTTAATAAAACTTAATACATAAATACCTTATATCAAGACCTCACTTGGGATTGCGTATAGGGTGGAAGGGGTCACGGTCAAGGTCACTGTTACTAAAAATAGAAAAACAGTTTCCGCTCAATGGCTTCAGAACGCATTGAGATATTTTAATGAAACTTAATACATATATACCTTATATCGAGATCTCGCTTGGGATTGCATATAGAGTGGGTGGGGTCAAGGTCACTGTTACTAAAAATAGAAAAACGGTTTCCGCTCAATAACTTGAGAATGCATTGAGATATTTTAATTAAACTTAATACATACATACCTTATATCGAGACCTCTCTGGGGATTGCATATAGGGTCAAGGTCACTGTTACTAAAATAGAAAAATTGTTTCTGCTCAATAACTGTAAGAACGCATTGAGATATTTAGGGAAACTTTATACATACATACCTTATATGGAGTCCTCGCTTGGGATTGCATATGGTGTGGGTGAGGTCAAGGTCACTGTTACTAAAAATAGAAACACGGTTTCCGCTCAATAACTTGAGAACCCATTTAGATATTTTAATGAAACTTAATACAAACATACCTTATATCAAAACCTCTTGGGATTGCGTATAGAGTCAAGGTCACTGTTACTAAAATGGAAAAACGGTTTCCGCTCAGAAACTTGTGAACACATGTAGATATTTTAATGAAATTTATACATAGATACCTTATATCATGTTCTCCCTTGGGATTGCATATGGGTTGGGTGGGGTCAAGGTCACTGTTACTAAAAATCGAATACGGTTTCCGCTCAATAACTTGATAATTGATTGATATATTTTAATGACACTTAATAGTTACCTTATATCGAGACCTCGCTTGGGATTACATATAGGGTGGGTGGGGTCAAGATCGAGGTCACCATATCTAGAAATAAAAAATTGTTTTCCGCTCAATAACTTGCGAACACATTGAGATATTTTCATGAAACTTCATACATTGATATCTTATATATTAAGACTTCGCTTGGGATTGCATATAGGGTGGGTGGGGTCAAGGTCACCATTACTAAAAACAGACAAACAGTTTACGCTCAATAGCTTGAGAAGACTTGAGATTTTTAATGAAACTTAATAAATAGATACCTCATATCGAGACCTCGCTTGGGATTGCATATGAAGTTGGTGGGGTCAAGGTCAAGTTCACCATTACTAAAAATTTTATTTATGTGCTGACTTTAAAAATTTGCTTTTCATGGAATTTCCATGTTTCTTGTTTTAGAAAAAAAAAATGCCAGTAACTCGGACAAGCACGAGAAAAGTCGAGCACGCTGTCCTCCCAACAGCTCTTGTTCTACTGCAGTGTATTTGCATTAGAGGAGAGTATAAGTTTCCTTCTTTTAGTCAGACTATAAATTTCTGTCCATTTAAGGTATTTTGAAGTAGCTTTTTATTTTGAAATTGGGAATGTGATATTGAAATGGCGTTGTTTGTCCGTCCGTCTTGCTCTTCTGTCCACTTCTATTTCTCAGTAACTGGAAGGTAGAATTCCATGAAATTTGAAATAAATATGTATCAAAATAGTGTGATGATGTATGTCAAGTTTCACTTGGATCAGTCAATTTTCTCCCGATTTATTGCCCTTTATTCAATGAAAAATGGGCAATTTTTTCGGTCCGCCTCCATTCTCAGTAACTGTTGGGTAGAACCGTATTTTGATTTGTTAAAAAATATGGCCGCCAGGGGGTGGGGCAGTTTTCCTTAGATGGCTATATTGAAAAAGTTCTTGTCAGAAACCACTGGCTGGACTTCAAAATAATTTCACAGAATGATTCCTTGGATGATCCTTCACCAAATTTCTTCAAACTTTTTTTATTCGTTAAAAAACATGGCTGCCAGGGGGCGTGGCAGTTTTTACGTGTATGGCTATATTGAATATTTTTAAAATCTTCTGGTCGGAAACCACTTGCTGGATTTCAAAATAGTTTAGCAGAAATGTTCCTTGGGTGACCCTCTTCCAAATTTCTTCAAATTATTTTGATTTGTTAAAAAAACTTGGCTGCCAGGGTGCCAGGCAGTTTTCTTTACATGGCTATATTGAAAACTTAATAAAAATTTCTTGTCTGAAACCACTGGCTGGATTTCAAAGCAATTTCAAAGAAATGTTCTTTGGGTGGCTCTACCAATTGTATTGAAGCTTTTTTTATTTATTAAAAAATATGGTGGCCAGGCGGCGAGGCAGTTTTCTTTATATGGCTTCTTATCGGAAACCACTCACTTGATTTCGAAATAAGTTCACAGAAATGTTCCTTGGCTGACCATCTACTAAATTCCTTCAAATTGTTTTGATTTGCTCAAAACCATGGATGTCAATGGTGATTACATTTTTACAAGCCAATATGATTCTTTGAAATCGGGAGAGTTACCCAGGGCCATTTTGGCCCTCTTGTTTCTGTCTGCGGCCATTTCTCAGTAACTGGCTGGTGGAATTCCATGGAAGTTAAATATGTACTCATTCCAACTTACAATATATATGCACCAACACAGTGCGGTGATGAATGTCAAGTTTCACTTGAATCAGTCAATTTTCTTCAGAGTTATTGCCCCTCATTAAATGAAACAACTACTATTTACTTGAAACTTAAAATACGTCTTTACTATCAATGTCTCCACCCGGGAAAGCAACCCCCATAACTCTGTTTAGTTTTTATGCCCATGGCATCTTGATGCGGGTTGCATCGTATAGTGATTGTCCTGTCCATCTCCATCTGTCCGTCCTTCCGTACGTCCGTGACATAGTTAAGAAGATTTTACCATTTCGTCTAGCACCAACACCGCTTGCTCAAACACTTGGATAATTACACAGTTGTTGCTTATGATCATCCCCAATCCATCCATATCACCCAACCTCACTTTGACCTTGACCTAATTTGGACTTAAAATAATTCAAAAGTGCCATTTCTTGGTTAACTAGATTTTACTGTTTCGTCTAGCACCAACACCGCTTACTACAACACTTGGATATTTACACAGTTGTTCATTATTACCATTCCCAATCCACCCATATCACCCAACCTCACTTTGACCTTGACATAATTTGGACTTCAATAATTCAAATGGGCTGTCCAGCACTAACCGGGGGAATGTGTGTTTATCGAACACAATGTCTTGTTAACTCCCAACATTTGCCTGTAAATTACAGAAGTAACAATGCCAGGGTAATAACAATATTTAATTGGTTCATTTAATAAAAAAACCAGCAAAATATCTGTAAGTAGGTATCAACAATGGCATTATATAGGAAATAGGTTGTAATGTAGTGTCCACTTAAGAGTCATAGTGATGCGTTGTTTTTGTTTGATCAATGTCAGAAGATAATGAAACTTACTACAAAGTGTTTTATATGAAAAAATTATGGATATTAATATAATTTATTCATGTTTTTTTTGCACTCCGAGCAAGATTAATATTGTTGCATTAAGTAACTTGTACATGTTTGCAATGTCTGCCAAACTTGGAATATTTATTTCTTAAGTTATCGTGTAATACAATTCACTATTAAGTTTTCAACTTTTCATGTAATGTAATTCACCAGTGAGATTCCAATTTATTGAGGTCCAAGATTTTGTAAGTGTGAACACGCTAGTTGTGATAGTTAACCATACAAATGTACTGTAATCAAACGTTTGATTCCATTTCAAAATGACCATCAACAGTTTATAATTATGAAATGAGGAGGGACAGAGTTGGGAATTATTTTCCCATTTGTCATTATTTGGAACCTTTAAAAAAGCATGTTTATGATATTAAAGTTTACTCAGGTATTTGTAAGTTGTATCAGTATTGACAGAATTAAAATAAACCCATTGTAAACAGTGTTAAGTCTTAAGTATTAGCTATGTCAGCCTCCAGTAACAACAACCTTGTGGTTTACAGTCTGAGAAAAATTGAATCATTTTTTATTTCCAATGAATGCATTTCTTTCCATACTATACCATTTAGTATAATTGTGGCTTCCTCTACCAGGTTCCTGAAGGGCATGCAGGTAGCAGTGGGACCAGATGGAATGAGTGTGTACATCCTGTGTTGCCATGGAGATCACCGCTATAAGGTAACTGATCGAAGTACCAGGCTTCCTGGTGTACCATGGATTTCAGTGTCATTCATGACATATTCAGCATTGTGATTAAACTGATTATTGAAACCAGTTGGAGACTATAGCTTTGCTCCTGTCCTTCCGTCCGTCCCATTTCGTGTCCGATCTATAACTCTTGATTCATTTCGAAATTACTTGGCAGAAATGTTCACCATCATGAAACTATGTGTCGCTTGCAAGATCAAGGTCCGAACCTCCAAAGTCAAGGTCACACTTAGAGGTCAAATGTAAAAAAGGGGTCTGCCTTTTGTGTCTGCTCTATAACTCGGTCATATTTGGATTTATTTTGAAATTACTTGGCAGAAATGTTCCCCATCACGAGACAATGTGTCGTGCGCAATATCCAGGTCCATACCTCCAAGGTCAAGGTCACATTTCCAGGTCAAAGGTTACAAATGGGGTCTGTTTTTCGTGTCCGTTCAATAACACTGTCATTTCTGGGTGAATTTGGCAGAAACGTTCACCATCATAAGAAAATGTGTGCAAGATCCAGGTCCGTACCTCGAATGAAATGGTCACACTTAGAGGTCAAAGGTCACAAATGGAGTCTGGTTTTTGTGTCCGCTCTGTTACTCTGTCATTTCTGGATGGATTTTGAAATTACTTGACAGAAACATTCACCATCATGAGACGATGTGCCATGTGCAAGATCCAGGTCCGTACGTCAACGGTCAAGGTCACACTTAAAGGTCAAAGGTAAAATATTGGGTCTGTTTGTCGTGTCCGGTCACCGTAAGTAACTCTGTCATTTCTGGATGGATTTTTCAGTTACTTGGGGAAAATGTTCACCATCATTGGACGATATCTATGGGTGTATTTTGTTTCCTTATTTTCTTTTCTATAGATCTACCTGTTATAAATTTGGAAATGTGTGTTTCCTTCTGTACATTATTGAATGTATTCTCTCTTTTTTCATACATCATAACAATCCATCCTTAATACATGTACATTAATATATTTCTCTGAACTCGTGATAATGAACAAAAAATATGCCCCCCCCCCCGCACCCTTCCAGGAAAAGGCGGCATGTTGTTTGGCAGTTGTCAGTTGGTCTGTTTGTCCATCATAACTTTTTCCTTTTCTTGTAACAAGTCAGTGGTAGGTGACTGCAGTCACATCATGTGACAAGCACTTTTCACGTTTATATGATTCCGGGAATATAATTATATTGGGTTTATTAAACGTTTCAGCCATTTTGCTTTGACTGAGAGGAAAATATCTACTACATAGTAGTAACTATTTTTGCATGTCAGTATTCTATTACTACGTGAAAACATTTAAGTTAGGGAAAAATTAGTCAAAACTTTTGTTAAGAGTCTTACCTCTTCGAATTGAAGATTACAAGTTCTAGTATGGATTCAGAACAAGCTACATGTAATTATAACTTATTATTGATAAGCTCAATTACATTAATGTTCAGGGTGATCTGGTATGGATTCAGGACAAGCTACCTGTAATTATAACTTATCATTAATAAGCTCAATTACTTTAATGTTCAGAGTGATCTGGTATGGATTCAGGACAAGCTACGTGTAATTATAACTTATCATTGATAAGCTCAATTACATTAATGTTCAGAGTGATCTGGTATGGATTCAGGACAAGCTACGTGTAATTATAACTTATCATTGATAAGCTCAATTACATTAATGTTCAGGGTGATCTGGTATGGATTCAGGACAAGCTACCTGTAATTATAACTTATCATTAATAAGCTCAATTACTTTAATGTTCAGGGTGATCTGGTATGGATTCAGGACAAGCTACCTGTAATTATAACTTATCATTAATAAGCTCAATTACATTAATGTTCAGGGTGATCTGGTATGGATTCAGGACAAGCTACGTGTAATTATAACTTATTATTGATAAGCTCAATTACATTAATGTTCAGAGTGATCTGGTATGGATTCAGGACAAGCTACGTGTAATTATAACTTATCATTGATAATCTCAATTACTTTAATGTTCAGGGTGATCTGCTGCGGTTTTCATTCAATGTCAGTAACTATGCTTCCAGATAGGTGGCACAACTCTGGTTCCGATTGCGGCTAAATGGAATCACTTGTGTGATGTCGCGAATTGCGAGAAACATTTTGTGTTCTATTCATTAAACTGTGTTAAACACTTTTGCTTCGTTTACTGATTGATTAAAATAGTAAAAAGTGTTTTTTCATTGTGGTCAATTGGTGGGAAAAGGGAAGTTTTGCCACACTTGATTTCAACATACCTTCAAGGAAATGTTCATTTAGTAACTTTGTAACAAATTCCTCTAAATGCATTCTTCACATTAAGGTTTTGGGAGGACTTACCCAATTCGGACATAAATCATGCAATTTCGTCTTTTCCAACTGAACGTTCAACTTGACAGAATAGAACCTTTCCATAAATTACTTATCAATGAGAGTAATTATATAAATGTATTGACGTGGAAAGAAAAATGTAAATAATTATATATTTTAACTTTCGCAGATACTTATCCGGAGCTTCAGGCTTTAGATTATTTCGAGAACTCACATTCACTTGGTTTGTTAATATAGTCGGCTGCCAGGGTTGTTGCTATTATGCTCCCCGAAAATTTTCGGGGAAGCATAGAGTCGCCGCTTTGTCGGTCCGTCCATCCTTCGGTCCCACTTTCTTCTCCGGGCTATTGCTCAGCAAACACCGGCTGGAATTCAACGAAATTTTATGGGAAGCTTCATTACCAAGAGGTGTGCATATTACCAGGACGTTAAGCTTCAATGATTTTCCTCAGAGTTATGAGACTTTGAAGATTTCTGAAATTAGTATATAGTGCACAATACTTGACTTGCTTGTCCGGGCTATTTCTCAGCAACTACTAGCTGGAATTCAACGAAACTTTATGGGAAGCTTTATTACCAAGTGGAGGTGTGCATACGACCAAGACGTTCCGCTTCAATGATTTTTCTCAGAATTATGTGACTTTGAAGATTTCTAAAATTAGTCAATAGTGCACAATTCGTGATTTGCTTGTCCGGGCTATTTCTCTGCAACTACTGGTTGGAATTCAACAAAACCTTTTGGGAAGCTTTATGACCAACAGGAGGTTCGCATATAACCAGGATTTTCTTCTTCAATGATTTATCTCAGAGTTATAAATTCTTGTCGGGGCTATTTCTCAGCGACTACTGGCCAGATTTCAGTGAAACTTTATGTGAAGCTTCATTGCCAAGAGTTGTTCATATTAGCAGGATGTTCCACTTCGATGATTTTTATTGGAGTTATGGGACTTTGAAAATGTCTGTAATTAGTTTATATAGCATTCTTGTCTGGGCTGTTTATCAGCAACTACTGGCCATACGTCAATACAACTTTATGGGAAGCTTCATTGCAACGAAGATGTAAGCATATTACCAGGACGTTCCGCTTCAAAGATTTTTCTCAGAGCTATGGGAGTTTGATTATTTCAATTGTGTCAAGTCTATTTCTCTGGAACCTTTGCATGAAATTCAGTGATACTTGCTGGAAAGTTAGATAACTAGAATGAAATAAAGTTATATTACAGTAATGATTCATTACTTTGATTTGTTCTATAGTTGTGGACCTTTTATATATATATTTATGTTCATAATTATGGTATTTTTGTGGCATTGTTCACATACAGTTTTGGTGTCAGATTTGGTCCTGCAGTTCTAGTGATTTTTAGTCATTTTAATATCTCTACATTTCTCATTGCATTTATATTGCTTGAGAAATCTCATTGGGGAGCATCCGTTAGTTTTACTGATATCCTTGTTTTTCCTAAAATTATCAATGGAAAACTACCAATATATGCTAACCGTTATATGAACTTCAAAAATATTAATTAACCCGGATTCGAAAATAATTCCAAAAAATTATGTGACCCTTATTCAAATTCATACAACTTCATCTTGTTTATTTTCATGTGGTAGTATTAGTAAATGATATTCCTAGGTTCGGTCTATAGTGTTAATTGTACATTCCAGTCACTGGTGATTATAGAGAATACTAGTCATGAAAGTGATAGCCATATCTGTCCATCATTCAGTCACATGTTTCAATGTACATTAAAACTACAACTCTCTCTCAAATATTTATGGAGTAACTTCCCTTTGTTCAGAACAATGTTCTTGAAACATTTTCACTTTTCATTTTAGTGAAGTGTTTTTGGCAGGGGTGGGGAAGTCAGCGCTTCATGTCTTGTATTAACGCACATATCAATCACTGACTGGTGATCATGTTCTTTGAATTCCCTTTTCAGTCACTTCGAGGTCTCCATTTAGCACCGAACAGCGAGAGATACTTGCGGACTCCTGATGTGGAAAACGTGAAACACAGCAACACAGATGTTGCTATAAATTAGCAATGTGTCAGTAAACTGACATTTCCTTCATTTACATTATATGTTAAGAGTTCTTGCCTTTTTAACTAGCAAAATTGTTAAAGTGATCTTGTATAATATCAAATGCGAAGAAAATGTATATACACGTACTTCATTTACAAATGGCTGTATATTTAA
Source organism: Congeria kusceri (assembly GCA_027627225.1). Taxonomy (NCBI): domain Eukaryota; kingdom Metazoa; phylum Mollusca; class Bivalvia; order Myida; family Dreissenidae; genus Congeria; species Congeria kusceri. Next base: position 31,767,916 of record CM051034.1, read on the forward strand.
AACAACAGTCCTGTTTTTGCCAATCATCTTTTAATAAATACTTTTGGATTAACAACAATTGGCATGACTATGTGAATATGGATGTAATTTAACTTGTTCATTTTGTGTGGCTAATATTCACATGTGGTTTGTTATGTGTATTTGATACTAGTATTTGTATTTGGTTGTCACGTATTTTTGGTTGGTTTTGTTTTCTATTGTTTATGTCATTGTCTTGCATTGTTTATTCCCCCTATGTTGCAAACCGAGACATACCCATAGAATCTTCATACCTAACTCTTATAGCCACATATATAGCGTATGAACTTTGCTGAATGTCCTGTTTATTTCCCCTATGTTGCGAACCGAGACATGCCTATAGTATCTTCATACCTAACTCGTATAGCCACATATATAGCGTATGAACTTTGCTGAATGTCCTGTTTATTCCCCCTATGTTGCAAACCGAGACATGCCAATAGTATCTTCATACCTAACTCTTATAGCCACATATATAGCGTATGAAATTTGCTGAATGTCATGTTTATTCCCCCTATGTTGCAAACCGAGACATGCCAATAGTATCTTAATACCTACCTCTTATAGCCACCTATATAGCATATGAACTTTGCTGAATGTCCTGTTTATTCCCCCTATGTTGCGAACCGAGACGTGCCAATAGTATCTTCATACCTAACTCGTATAGCCACATATATAGCGTATGAACTTTGCTAATGTTCTGTTTATTCCCCCTATGTTGCAAACCGAGACATGCCAATAGTATCTTCATATCTAACTCTTATAGCCACATACATAGCGTATGAACGTTGCTGAATGCCCTGTTTTGTTTAAAGATGGACATCCACGATGTCCCAAGGAGTTCACCCACGTACTGACAAGGACCTTGACCTTACTTCCAAACTCGAGCCCATCCGCGGTCATGATTGTCATATAAGCACTGCGCACGTTTTTTAGAGATAGAAATACGTCTTTATCTTTCAACCAGTCCATATTTTGTCCCCCCCCCAAAAAAGGGGGGGGGGAATGTAGTTGCTGCCTTGTCCGTCCGGAAAGTACGCTTGTCCGGGCAACTCTTGTAGGTGCGCTATGCGTCATGGGCCATTGTTAATACCTGCAAATGGTTTATAGTGCACACTTTGTCAGGGCTGTTTCTCTACAATCTTTGACAGGATCTCAAAGAAATCTTATAGGATGCTTTCGTACCAAGAGGAAGTTTGCATGGTATCCGGGCGTTCCACTTAATTTATGCAAAAACTATTGCAAATTTTCATATTCTTGCCCTAGATGTTTCTCAACAGAATTGGAATGCAACGAAACTAACGTGATGCACATAAACAGCACATGAAGCTATAAACTGCATTTAAGCAGATGCGTGTTTATATCCGGCAAGCACATGATGAGTACGTGTACTAGCATTTAGTTATACTTGGTTATCACCGTCGAGGAATTTGTTTTAGCCGGCGTTTGGATGGTTGGGTTAGTTTGTTAGTTACCAACTTGACGCAAATGTTTTAAATGGATTTCCGGTAATTAGAAATGGGCTAATTATTACATTATATTTTTGGCGGTGATCTAAACCATTGGATCCGAAAAAGAGATTGGAAACAATAACATGCTATACTGTACAACTCGTTAATGAAAAAATGAAAAAAGGTGTCCAGCGATTTAACCATATGTCTATTCAAACTTGTTAGAAAACGTTTGCCGATCTATATTTTATAGAAGATCTCACAATTCTGACCGAAAAAACTAATGAAACATAGGGCCCAACAAACACGACCCAAATTATGTGTTTTTTTTCGGGAATTATGTCCCTAAATATTGGGACAAGAACAGTTTAATTTTTAAGTGTCTAATAGTTAGGGTAATTAAGGTTAACTCCTTCAATCGTAGAGATTACCAAGGTCATTCAACATATGAAGAGAATGGACAGAATCCAACTATAGATACATGAGCTAATGTACCTATCCCGGGTTCCGGGAAATAGTCTGTTCGGATTTCAGATCCTGGTTATATTGGCCCCCGGACCATTTGATACACCAATTAAGCATCCCCCATTTAGGGGATAATAATATAAAATATAATTTTAAGTCAGTCTTTAATAGTAACAACAAACTACAACAACAATAACTACTACTACTATACTACTGCTGCTGCTGCTAATAATAATAATAATAATACTGCTAATAATAATAATCATTGTCATCCTGTAATACGAATAATTGTACTTTTGCTACGTAGCTCTTATATCACTGTTGTTGTTAACTACATTTTGAGATATCTGTTTGGCAATAATCGAGAACCAACCACGGACAAGTACGACAATTTTGCATTATGAAATGGCATCTAAGGCGCAAGCAAATTATTTAGTGGCCCCATTTGTCAACTTCGCCTAACCGTGGAGACCAGGTTTAGAGACCCTTTTCAGACAGGCGCACCCTTTTGAAAACATCCACACTTTGACACTTGGGACCCAACAATATAATTTTAAAAACAAATAGTACAGCACCCATGTATAATGATCGCTATCAGCTGATTAATATAGTAGTGCCTGCATGATCCTATTTTCATTGGATATAGTCAGCTTAATTAATATAGAAAGTTTTAAAATGTTTAAAATCATTAAAGTTATAATCAATTTTAATGGTTACATTATCAGAACTTTGCAATTTCAATTAATGTTTTGTCTAAGTATGGAATTATTGTAACGCGTATTTAAACAACTGTTTATTTTTCCTTTGATTCTTTCATTAATTTCGGTCAGGCATTATAATGACGTTTTGCATTTAAAGAACTTTTAGGATCATAATGTTGAGGTATAATTTCTTATCTTGAACTGATCATTTAATTAAAAGTATGCCTTTTTCTGTTATTAATTAACATGCATACTCAGAAATATTTCAATGAATATAACTCTGATGCATTTTTATAAAAAAAAAACTACAATGCATCTAAATTTCATTATCTAAAATAAGCTAAACTGCAGATTATAAGGTGTATTATACGAATACCAAGATTGTTACCATTTTATTAGATTGTTACCATTTTATTACCATCAATAAACACCGCGGGGAACATAATTATACCATAGACCGGTAGTGTTCCACGAACCAACTCGGTATCGGTATCGTTAACATCGTTCGACAACGCTCGTTTAGTTTTGTATTGAGTCACGGAAAATTCATTTCCAATTATAGGCACCTCATTTAAGCCTAAATTCCCCCGTCTAAAATTGTAAATAAACAAAATTAACACCACTCGAACAAGCAAAGAATGAATTTTCCAAATCCGTTTGTACTTTTCAGACAAACAAGGGGAATTTTTTTTATAGCTCACCTGAGCACGAAGTGTTTAAGGGTGAGCTATTGTGGTCAGTCTGTGTCCGTCGTCAACAGTTTACTTCAAACAACTTCTCTGCAACCACTTAGCGGATTTTAACCAAACTTAACAGAAGTGTTCCTGGGGTGGTCCTTTACCAAATTCCTTCAATTTATTAAAATATATCGAAAACTCGGGCTGTCGTGTCAACCCAAAACTTGAAAACTTAAAAAATCTTTTTGTCAGAAACCACTGGCTGGATTTGAAAATAATTTTCACAGAAATGCTCCTTGGGTGACCCTCTACCAATTTCCTTCAAGTCATTTTGATTTGTTAAAAAACATGGCCGCCAGGGGGCGGGGCAGTTTTCTTAATATGGCTATATTAAAAATCTTTTTGTCTGAAACCACTAGCTGGATGTTAATATAATTTCACAGAAATGTTCCTTGGGTGACCCTCTACCAAATTCCTTGAAATTGTTTTGATTTGTTAAAAAACATGGCTGCCAGGAGCGGGGCAGTTTCCTTTATATGGCTATATTGAAAACTTTAAAAATCTTCTAGTCTGAAACCACTGGCTGGATTTCAAAATAATTTCACAGAAAAGCACCTTGAATGACCCTCTACCAAATTCCTTCAAATCGTTTTGATACGTTAAAAAACAGGGGGCGGGCAGTTTTCCTTATGTGGCTATATTGAAAACTTAAAATCTTAATCACCACTGGCTGGATTTCAAAATAATATCACAGAAATGTTCCTTGATTGACCCTCTATCAAACTCCTTGAAATCATTTTGATTTGTTAAACAATATGGCCCCAGGGTGGCGGGGCAGTTTTCCTTATATGGCTACATGAAAACTTTAAAAATAGTTTCACATAAATGTTCCTTGGGTGACCGTCTACCAAATTCATGGAAATCATTTTGATTCGTTAAAAATAATGGCCGCCGGGGGCGGGACAGTTTTCCTTATGTGGCTTTATTGCAATCTTACACAATCTTTGTTAAAGCCATTATGATGCTTTACACTTAGGTGAGCGACCTAGGGCCCTCTTGTTATGCGATAAAGTTGAAAATGCACCATTTTCGACAGAGGTTCTATTGATTTTTTATAGGAAATGAGTGATGTTACAAAAGTGCAAATTTCCCCGCTAAATTTTAAAATAAAATAAAATAAATTGTACCATGTTAAAGAGCATCAAATGCTCTTTAAAAATCCGTTTGTACTGTTCTAAGAATTAAAAAATATACTCCCTATCAAATCAATGTAAATTTTACGTGCGAAGTATCGATTTTTGCGCCGCGCTGAGAAGCGAGATTATTGGACATGTCCCATATTCTTCTGTCTTCCAATCACAAGTATTTGACGTTAAGCACTCGAACATAATAAAAATTATAAAATTTCTCTGCGTATATGTACACCCACAACTTTATTTTCTCGGCGTATCTTCCAAATTTTTGAGCGTAATTTACGCGTGTACGCACCATGTCTGGGCCTCGGCAGTAAACGATACACTCACCGGCGCAAAAGTCGGGCACCAAAGAAGCGCAACACATGGGCACTATTGAAAAACGCCATAGTTGTACGTGAGTGCAACATTTAACAAAACCAACAGTTTACAATTTGTTTACTACATTTTTTGTATTATTATTATTTGTAATAATAATATAGCTGGCGACGGCAAACTGTCTTCTTATTCAAATACTTACGCAAGGAAAACGTAAAGGAGAACATGCGCTTAAGAACACACTGGAACGGTGGTATTAAACCACATGCGACCTTTACCTGCCTCTACCTTACCTTATTGTATTTTTTGTATTAGTATCTGTAATAATATCGCACACTACGCCAAAATTTCTTCTTATTCAATGAAAACGTAAAGGAGAACATGCGCTAACGAACACACGTAAAACGGTGGTCACCTTTAACTGCCTCTACCTTCCCTTAAATGTTTATTATGTGTTCATAATAGAATTGTTTGTCGACATGTATACTTCTCAAAATTCCTAAGCAGCCACCTGATATATTCAGTATTTTACACCGAACGCATTATTCATTTTTTAGGTTTTAAATGATAACTACGAATACTAATATTTTTCATAATTTATAATAATTTGCATTCTTATAACAAAAACACTGCACACAACTGTATAATTTCAAATTGATATAATAAAGTTTTAAAGTTAGATCCCTGATTGCAGTGGCGGGCTAGGACTTTTTAGTAGTGTATATTTGTCGACAACGGCCGCGCAGTCCTTTTTTGGATATCCTCCGCAGCACCACTTCCATACCATGAAACCGGGTGAAAGTTAGCAGGCATCAGGGGCACAATGGCACACAAGAACCCACCATATTTCGGGGCACAATGGCACAAAAGATCCCACCACATTTCATCGCTTGCATGCATGTTGGCTGAATAATGAAACTACGTTTTTCCTATATGTTATACTGTATAATTATTTTAAATCACGGGGTACAAATTTCGCGCAAATCCGATTTTGAAAAAAGATCAGTTGTTTAATTTACAAAAAAATACCTATTGACTGATCGGTGTAACGCCGGACTTAGCAGAACGCTAGTAGGGGGTCCTTTTTATAACAGCTTGTTTATTGCAATAAATATGTTAATCGGTACAGGATTAGGTCCTTAATTGATAACTGGGTTCCATTTCGCCACTTCTGGATAAAATCATTAGACGAGTGCATATGATAATTTATATCACATCGTGTTAATCTGACCTGTTAATTGAATGCTGACTTAAAGGCTCCACTTCGAGGGTGCTTATTCTTTACTTTTTTGATCCGTTTCCGGTGTAGTTAGTCGATGTTTTTTAAGCGCAATAAAAATTTGGAATAAAGTGATTCTAGTACAGTGTATACGGACTACGACTGGATATATGTGGTTCGCATGTGAGTCTCTATCGCTATAGATACATTTTAGTTACATTTTAGCTATAAAACTATAATATTGACTTGGAAAACGCATGTTTGCTAGTTTTTTCTTTGTCTCGGGTTTGGAGACAAACGCAAAGTTCAACAACTGTATCACTAACTGTTAATTGACAAGTTCTCACGACGGGTATTTCTCTGTTCTTCGCCACGCATGAGCGAGTCGCAAATCGCAAGGGTGACAGGTGCGAAATGAATCAGCTGGATTAATTACTTTCCGTTGCACAGATGGGAATGAACCGTGAAAACGAAAGAAAAATAGTACACTTGAATACACTTGAATACTTTCGGTAGTTTGTAGTTTGTAAACAGTCGCCATTTTTCAACAAGGTATTTAGAAATCTCTATTGTTCGGTATAAATACAAGTAAAAAGCATCAAGTCAACTCTGAACTTGCAAGTATGGATCACCTGGACAGTTTTGATAGTTACAGCAATGAAAATTCGCAGGATGAGCCATTTATCACCCAAAACCGTTTCCTCATCCCACAGGCGGGAAATAGCGCGAACTATGACACTTCAAATAGGAAACGTTCTAGAGTAAATACAGGTGGAGAATGCAACAGTGGTGTAAATAAAACAAGCCAACACGAGTTCGAAGATTTATCTCTAGACGGTAAATTGGTTGAAATTTTTAAACACATGAAAAACTTGGAACACAAAGTTGATGTATGCCTACAAATGCATATGAAAATTCAAGGTATTGAAGGAACACTCACTGAGCACAATACACGCCTCAAACTCCTAGAATATAAATCTATTGACATTGAAGCCCGTAGTAGAAGGAATAACCTTATATTTGGCGGACTCAGCGAACAAAGAGACGAAATCTGTTCAAATGTCGTCGCACAATTCCTTTCCGAACAGCTTCGCATAACACCATGTCCTCACATCCAGCGAGCGCATCGCCTTGGAAAGTTCTCCAGGGGAGTCACACGAGGCATAATTGTTAACTTTTTGGACTACCAAGACACAGTAAACATCCTTGCACACGCAAACCGTTTAAGAGGGTCGCGCTTCAGCATTAACCGGGACTACCCAAAGGAGATCACCCAGGCACGGAAAGCTCTGTGGCCTAAATACAAACAACTCCGTGAAAGCAATCCACGAAGTAAAGTTGCAATGGTCTTCCCGGCTAAGATTGTAATGGACGGTAAGGTGGTTGAAGATACATTCCCCGACTGGAACCATATACTTCAAGGCAATAGAGTCAGTGATCGTCCCTTAGTCTTCAACACCAAGCCAACTCAACCCCGACAAGCATCACAATCCAAAATAACACATGTGAGTCCTTCACCTCCCGGCACAGCATTAAATGGACCCACAGTTAATTCCGGAAACACAACAGTTCATAAATCAGCTGAATCACCACTGGTGCAAAGTGCCAAGCATGTCTCCAGGAGGACACAATCAGTATCTCCTCATCCGTCAAGGGCAGCGCAGGCGCGCAGCCATGCTCCAGTATCGCCAAGAGCTCCCATTCTCATGCAGTCCTCGCAATCGATAGCCCAGAGCATACAACGACCTTGGGACACTCCTCATCCAACTGACACGAACATGCCGCCAAAATCGACCAATATTAACAGGATCCCAGATGCCAACAACCATTCCCACTAGGACAGTGGGGGGATAGAACTATTCTCTGACCTGAAACGAAACAATATAAAATTAGGAACATTAAATGTTAGTGGACTCAAGAAACGCCTACACTACCCAGAATTTATTGAATTTGTGACCAATTACGACATACTTTGCCTATCGGAAACTCATACGGATACTCATGATATTATTAAAATAAATAACTTTGAATACCTAGCTAGACACAGAGAACAGGAATATAAAAGGAAATCTGGTGGCATCGGAATCTTTATCAAAGATGAACTGACCCCTTTTGTTAAAATATTACAATCTAAATCTGAATATGTACTTTGGATCTCTATTTGTAAAACATTTACACAATTTGAAGAAAATTTAATATTAGGAGCAGTATATGTCCCACCGGAAAACTCAAGATTTTTTAATGAAGATGATTTCATGGTCTTTGAAAATGAAATCTCCCAAAAGTGTAATGAAAATGAATATGTATTCCTTGCAGGTGATTTTAATGGCAGAGTTGGCAGTATGAGAGATTATGCAATATCAGATCCCCATTTAAATGATATTTTTAATATTGATGATGACATGCAGAGCCAACTTGACAAATACAAAACACTCGAAAAATTATCAATTCCACTAAATCGCAACTCTCAAGACCATTGCACAAACACACACGGATTTCGCCTTATCGACCTATGTAAAAATACCAACATTTTCATCCTCAATGGAAGACTCCCTCCAGAGAATGCCACTGACAAATTAACTTTTAGAAATAAATCAACCATCGACTATGTTATTGCCTCATCCGAGTGCTTTTACCATATCTCTGATTTCCATATAATTGAAACAGATTCACTCTTTTCAGATGGACACAATGCCCTTGCTTGGACCATAAATACCCCACATCAAGTATGCTCAAACGTAACCACCAAAAATCCAACAAACACTAACCAGAAACGTAAATGGAAGCCTGAATTAACAGATCAATTTGTCAACAATATTAACCTAAACAAAGTAGAACAAATTTTAACACAAATGAACACATACCCTCATTCCCATCAGACAGTAGAGCACATCACCGATGAACTTCAATCAGTCTTCAATCAAGCATACACCAGCACATATCCTGAAAACAATAAATATTATTATAACACATCTCATGAAAATAAAAAACATTGGTTTGGCCCCCAATGCTCTAAAGCACGCAAGAATTACCATGCTGCCAAAAATTACTACATTAAAAACAAAACCCCAGACAACAAACTTAGAATGACAAATTGCAGTAAACACTACAAACGCACAATGAACTTTCATATCAATGCTAGCAAACAAAACATGTCTAATAAACTACGCTCTATGACAGATAAAAACCCTAAACTGTACTGGTCTTTTCTAAATAAACTAAAACCAAAAACTAAAGTTAGCATAACACCAACACTAGAAGAATTTTATGACCATTTCAAAGAAATTAACACCAACACAATAGTTGATAATCGCTTCAATGACATAATTCACCAAGATCTGAACAACACAAATAACACATTAAATGCCATAATTTTAAACGAAGAAATTGAAAAATGTATCCAAAAGCTCAAAAACTCTAAAACACCAAGCCCATTTGATAACATTTTAAATGAATTCATTAAGACTACTAAACATCTCCTTATTCCAGTCTATTGTAAATTATTTAATTGTGTCTTGGAAACTGGATTTATCCCACAAAGCTGGCTAAATGGAATTATCATACCCATATACAAAAATAAAGGTGACCCAAAAGACCCAAATAACTACAGACCTATTACTATTTTGAGCTGCTTAGGTAAACTCTTTACATCCTTACTAAATGACAGATTAACTAAATTTCTAAATGAAAATAATAGTTTAGATGAAAATCAAGCTGGTTTTAGAAAAGGGTATTCATGCTCTGACCACATCTTTACATTACACTCACTAATCGAAATAATAAAAAAAAGAAAACAGAAACTATACTGTGCCTTCATCGATTTCTCTCAAGCATTTGATAAAGTCTGGCGAATTGGCTTATGGAATAAACTCCTTAAACACAACATTAATGGTAAATTCCTACAACTAATTCAAAATATGTATCACAACATCAAATCACGCATCTCTTCTGACGGCAACCTATCAGAAGCCTTCATCTCAGAAATTGGTGTCCGGCAAGGAGAAAATTTATCACCGTTACTCTTTTCTTTGTACCTAAATGACCTTCAAACACATATGCATTATAATGGCTCGGTTGGCATAGAACTAACAGATCCCCTAACTCTTTCTCTGTGGCTTAAACTTCTTGTCCTACTCTATGCTGACGACTCGGTGATTCTATCAGACTCTAAATCAGATTTTCAAAACAGTCTAGACATCTTTCATAACTATTGTGTCAACTGGCATCTAAAGATAAATCTAAACAAAACAAAAATTGTAGTATTCGGTGCAAGACAACTACAAAATTTTAATTTTAAATTAGGCAACAATCCTGTAGAAATCACAGATCGTTACCACTACCTCGGTATAACTCTATCCAGCAATGGGTCTTTCCTTAATGCGAGAAAACATATAGCTGAGCAAGCAACCAAAGCAATGCATCTTCTATACACACGTGCCAACAACGCAAATCTACCAATTGACCTCACTCTAAAACTATTTGATCACACTGTACTACCAATTTTAACCTATGGTTCTGAAATATTTGGCTACGAAAACATAGACATACTGGAAAAAGTCCATAACAACTTTCTCAGAAAAATCACCAATGCTCGAAAATCAACACCAATAGCTTTTTTATATGGCGAACTTGGCCGACACCCCATAGCATTAAACATCAAATGCCGAATGATCTCATACTGGAATAGACTTCTAATAGGCAAAGACCAGAAATTATCACTACAAATTTACAAATATATGATGAACTTGCCAAACTCAGACTTTAAATGGGCTAACAAAATAAATGAAATTCTTACCTCAGTAAACCTAAGTCATTTATGGAACAACCAATTCCAAATAACCCAAAACAATATACATCGTCAAGTCAAAACCGAATTACTAACACAATTTAAAATTCAATGGCACATTCAACTACAACAAAGTCATAAAGGACAAACATATACAAGTTTTAAAACAGCCCCAATATTTGAAGGCTACCTTACAAAACTAACAAAATATGAATCTAATTACCTTTTTAAATTCAGAACTGCTAATCACTGGTTCCCAGTCGAGACAGGTCGATATGACGGAACACCCTTTGATCAGAGAACATGTAGACTCTGTAACTCTGGTCAAGTTGGCTCCGAACATCACTATCTGCTTCAATGTGATTTCTTTAAAACTGAAAGAGAACGTTTCTTAGGGCATAACCTTCAGGAAGCTACCCTTAACACAATCCTATCATCTGATTCGCTTCAACTATTAAAAGATACAAGCAAATTTATTTGTTTTATTTTCAGCAAGTTTAAGCCGTAGTTGTTTTTTACAACAGCTTTTTTTGTTAAAAAGTTCTCATTAATATACTGCTTCTAACTGCAAATTTTCCAGCTGTATACTGTAAATGCCACCATTTACCAATAGCAGTCTGTAAACAGCTATTTATTTAATAGTCAATAATCTAAGTTTACCAATAGCAATCTGTAAACAGCTATTAATTTAATAGTCAATAATTCATGTTTGCATTTATTTATTTAGATTCTGTGCTTTACTGTATTTAGACGGCCAATGCCACCAGCTACCAATGACATTCCTAACAACCTTTGCTTATACTCAGTCTTCCTTTATCATAAATCAATCTCGGTTTGTATCAAATTATGTGATTATGCGATCCTTTAACATCTGTGTAACCCATATTCTCAAGCACTCACCTCGACATAAATGTCATTTAATTGTTTTACTTAACCAGTTGTTTATATAACAAAAGTTAACAACATATCATCTAAAATGTACCTTTGCCTTATCGCTATTGTTAAATGTACATATACTAGAATGCAAAATATTACCAACTTATTTTTTTTTTTTAATGCATTTTTGTACCATAAATAAATGTGCCAGTAAACATGTTTACTATGTATTACTGATAGTATTAGCTTTTTTGTGTGCCTATTGTATAATTTATAATTAGAGTAACTTTTTAGAGTAATTACCTCGCATAATAGATCCACCATCTCGCATTCGACATCAAGTTCAACATCGCCCCATGCTCTGGTGCACTCGAGCGTAAATCCCGAGAAAATTCGCTTGTGTTCACCGAAACCACTATAACTACCGACGCTAATCACTAGCAGTCATTCCCTATGATCTCAACCTCGAGGAAAAAACTAACAATTTGAATTTTTGTACAATTACTATGATGTTATGTTGATAACAATATTATTATTATTATTTTCATTATTATTATTAGTAGTATTAGTATTTGTATTAGTATTATCACTTGTTATTGTAAATACCCCCCTTATATATCGATCATTATAACGCTTTATCGAACGAAAGAATTATTGGAAGTCAATAATTCATTAAATAGTTAGCTTTGTTATATTGCCCTTATTGTATATGTATATACTTGGGTGAAAATAAACGTGTTGTTCTGTTCTGTTCTGTTCTTTACTGAATATGTCAACTTGTGAAGACAAACTGTGAACTTGTGCACTTTACCTGTTTTATACCAAATTTTGTTAAATTTGATACCAATCAATGCGTTATTTCTGCAAACAGATTATACTTAAATATGCTATTATTTTAACCAGGACAATTATTTATAAAACATTAACACATACCATTAACACATACCTGCATCGTTTATGAACAACTTATGTACATATGAATGAACGTGATAACTGAAGTTCTTTTTAAATGATTAAATCAGTAAATATTCTCGGTGGTCATAAATTCGCGCAATGGCGGGAGCGCGAACATTAGACTTCCGCGAAAATTAGTAATTCCATAGTATATGCAAACTATGACGCACTAACTGTGACGCACTTGGGCTACGACCAGTCAGTGAGGGTCCCATAAGACATGCAACATCGCGGTGCGCCAGCTTTGCACGGGAGAAATGTATTGGCATATTGTGTCAAAAAGTGTAATGCGGCTTTTTCAATGCACGTTCTTTAGTAGCAAGCGTTTTGTAATGTCGAGTACTAAACGTGTAAAGTTTCGCCGATGTAGCTTATGCGGTTACGAAAACATTCGCAGCCTAAAATGCTGATACGTACTTGGTACGGTTATGCTCAAAATTGCATAATACGGGCTCTATGTAAAATTTTATGTTTGAAATATATTGGAACTAAGCTGGGCAATATATTAGGGTATCAGGGGCCGCGGCTGCGTGCATAAGGTCGGCATTCAGGTGACGTCATTGACATAAAAATGACGTCAACGTTATTTGTATAATAAAATAAATCATTAAAGTCGAATTGTATACTTTTTGTGTGAAACGAACAGCAATATATCCTTTGTTAATGCCGAGACCGGTGGCAAATGGGGCGGCCAGCAAACGTGCTTAAATAAGCCTAATACATGGCTTTGCCATGTGCAGAATAGGTTTTTTTAATTGTTTAATATACTATTAAATATATATAAACGGATTTTGGCAGTCTACTAGTGGCCATAAAGTCGCGGCAGCCTGCACCAGGTCAACACTCGGGTGACCTCATCGTAAAATACCCTGTTCGTACTAAATTGTAGGTGTGTGCTCAAAAAGTCTTGTACATGCCCTATCGATACTTACATGTAATAAATTTAAAATTTAAAATATATAATAACAAAACGTGGCGAAACGGTGGCATCCTAAAAACGCGGTTTTGTGCCGCGAGGACCTCGTCTTTACAGCTCGCGTACGTGTTTATTGTTCGAAACGTCCGTATAGACGCCATTTGTTTTTATATCGAGCCTGTAAAATCGTAAACAGCGAAAGATGTTTGAACTTTTATTGTGCCCATAAAGAGGCATCATCATATATGCACTTGAAGCGTCCGGCATGTTTATTCTACGGATTTGATCTAGTACGAGACCTCCCGCGTGTATACGTTGTTTAACGACAATGCAGTACATGCTTTATAAGTTACATCTAAATAGAAAAAACATTTTGAAATGCATTTTCACAATACGACGTAAATCACGTCTACTATATTTCCGACTTGGTCACGTGACACTAATATAAAACAGCTCGAGAAGCTTGACATGACATTCTTTAAAACGTATCGGTTTATTTTCCCAAACATTTTATGATTGCTCATTTAACTCGCGGCCCGTGGCCCGTATTCACACACCCTTTCTTAGACTTAATACGGAAGAATAAATTATATTAAAGAAAATAAAGAATCTTGAAACTTTCTTTTTATAACAACGCTGTTAATGTGAATAATTTTACTAGAAGTCTATTCTTTATTCTCGAGTCTAAGAATAGGTTGGTGAGTACGGCCAACGATCGTGAGTTCGTGATGCCTCCTTGAGCTTTTTCTACCAACGAATGTCGATGCATAATATTGATCAACGTATCCTAAGAGCAAACAATATTTGTTACGCACATCTCGGGAAACCTTGGTCAGAATCAGTGACAGTCAAGTACATACGTCCTTTTACAACTAAATATACTAAATGACCTGAAGTATCCGCAGTCCTACGGGTGTAATGGATGTGGCGTCCGCTAGATTGCAAGCAGGAACTCGGTGAGCTTTTGAGCGATCATCTCAAGATACCAAGTACGGGTCCCCCCCCCCCCCCCTTGAAATGGATTCAAATGTCTCAATAAGCATCTGACTTGCGACACAATCGAGCTAAAATTTCCAGGTTTAAACGAAGTTTTAATTTGATATATTTATGACAGACCGCTTCACCGTGGGCAAGCCACTAATATATGTGCTTAACCATGAAAACTTAGCTTGCTTTGATATGTCTATGCTGAAATAACATGCGAAAGAAACTTAGCTAGTTAAAATGCAGTAGTTTGAATTAGCGAAGGTGCATAATCTGCATAATTATAAGGTGTTTCGTCCGTCGCACCGTTTTGGCTCTGTTGTGCGTGCCACTGATTGACAAACTATTCTAACACCACGTCGTTGGTACTTGCTGCTGGTACTTATTGGCAAATCTTACACGCCATGCAATGACCATCAGCACCAGAATATCGGTATTAAACTAGTGATTAATTAATCGCTGAGCTGACGTCATTAATCACCTTGAAAAACTTGTTAACTATTCAATATTTAACATGTAGACTATGTGTGTTCTCGTTAATTCGCCGTCCTGTTTAAAGTGGCATTATGTACCTTTCAAAGGCGTAATAAATTTGGGAAACAAGCCTGTAATAATTGGCAGATTTCCTTAATTTCATTGCGTTTTGAAAAATGTATCACTTGAACTGAGTTGTGCTTCAACATGTTCCACCTTACTTCGATTATTGACAAACCACAGGCAATATCACGTCTCTGTGTGTACATTGGAAGGGAGATTTACAACATCTTCACTATTTGGCCAATCACAAGCTGTTTTGTGGCAAATTACTTTGTTGAAACCGGAAGTTCAAAGCAATTTGTTGCGATTCATTTCACGTGTATATTAAACCGGTAAATACACGGGTTTACTTGGAATGCTGTTTCCAAGTATCAAAGTATAGCCCGTGATAGCAGTTGACATGTACATACGTTATACATATTAAGTATCAACGTTAAGTCTATGATAGCAATTGACGTGTACATACATAATACATAATAAGTATCAAAGTATAGCCCATGATAGCAATTGACATGTATACGTTATACATAGTTCGCATAGTATTAAGGTATAGCAAATGCTATGTATACCGGTATACCCATAATCTAATCGGCATGTATACGTAATACATATTTGTCATAGTTACTTAGTTTAAAAAAAACATTGCGGTTAACATCGGAAAGTTTATTAGTATATATGTACGTTTGTACTTCATGCGATCAAACAAAGTAACATAATTGCACTATTTGTAGTAGTTGTTATAACTTAATGTACTACTTTAGTTTCAAATGCTTCCAACAATCTCAATTTCACCCCAATATCGCATTGCATTCAAACGTTAATTCCGAAAACTGATATTAAAACACGGACTCCAGTTGTAAATGAAACCATACACAAATCACATCTATCTTAAGGAAGTTCTGAAATGTTATTTGAAGCACTTGCTTAGCCAGCAATGAAGTTAGAAGCACGTCTAGATCTATCATATGTTTACCCGAACAGAGGCGTCGACAACGGTAAAGTTTACCGTTGTCGACGTCTGTCTCTGTTGATTATGGAAGTTCCCAGAATTCTTTCTATTCAGATTGTAATTAATTGTGATTCTGTTGCGTGTATCGTTCAATCTAACACTTTTCTAACAATGGATGAAATATTTAAAAAAAAATGTCTTCGTGATAAAATAAATTCAGACTAGAGAAACCCGCTTAAAGAGCTGTCGCTATGGACAATTCTCATGGTCCATCGTATGTGGTAAGTCTGTTAATCTTACATGAAATATTACACAATATGCAAATCAAGACCCGGGAAGGAAACTTGTACACAAATCTTATATCTTATGCAAATTATTCATTCACGAAGCAGTATCGTCCCTTAATTGTTGCGCGTGACAAGGGTTTGTTAGAAACCATTAGATTAAGTGACAACTCACAATTGAAAGGTGTGGCAATTAGCACTGAACTTTTATCAGCACCCGTTCACCAACCTAGCAGGTAGAACGTGCCTGTCGCCATGAGTGTGATGCGATAGCCATACCAGAAATTGAACGTTTATAAGCACAACCTCTGTTCTCCCTTGGTAGGCCAAGAATGTGGCTGGTCAAGAATGTGGCCTGCTTGCATAATGCCATGAGTGAGATGGTTTTCATCCCAGAATGTGTAAGACCTTCTATTCCGTTAACCCAGACATGTTTACACAGGCTTTAGATGCTGATATCATAATCACGGTGTAGGATCAAAACGAACTTTCATGATTAAGTTGACTAGAGGCGATATTTTCGTGATAGGAAACGCACTTTTACTGATAATAAACATAAATAATGATAACTGATCTGGACGGAAAATAAAAAAAATGGACATCCAGACTGGTAAGATTGCTGAGATAGTTACACCACGGAACATTAGTATCTATTAGGTGTAAATATGAGCGTATACAAAGTGAGTTTAAGAAAATGCTATCCCGAAATAAGATTCACAATACGATATGTGCGAATGGCCAAAATTTAATATGCATGTTTGTTTAGTGTTTTGCATAATATGGGTATCATGCCATCCAATATAAGGTTTAATGTGAAGCAAATCAATGTTTATTGCTGAGTGTAGATACAAAAAGTCATTATCAACATAATATAATACAACTAAACGATTGTCCCTAATATTTTGCACAGCTACCATATACCTTTTCACATATTACACGTAGTTTAAATGTCAAGGGAACCCGTAAAACTTAAAATGCAAAAAAAAAAAAAACCATTCCACACCTTTGCTGACAGAAATCACTATACAAATTACAGTATTTTGCTTAATGGGGACAGTATTTCAAAATACAGAGCTTATACATGTAGATCCATTTTGACATATTCAACATGTTCCGTTAAACATACTGATTAAAAAGAGAAATAATATATTTTTAAAAACAACGATTATAAAATGCTTATGCAAGAGCCAGCTAACCTAGGTTAAACCTAATTCCTATGAAAAGTTCGGTGGATATCCGTCAAAGTGCGTCTAAAACGAAAATTGTATCCTGAACATTTCGTTTTGATCCCACACCGTGATAATAGATAAAAATTGTAATTATGCATGGACTGTTCTGAAGTCGGACTAAAGCCCGTATAATTTTAATATAAACACATAAAATTTATAATTATCGATTACTGTGTCTTTATCACTTAAGAGAACTTAGTGTCAGAGCAGTAAAGTTCATCAGTGGAAGCACGTAATAACCTTTGTCGTAAAATTGGACCATTTGTAGACTTTGTATGATAAAAAACCTTTTCGAATCAGAAAATAGAGATTTTGGCCTCGGACTTAAGTCATTCTACTAATAAACATAAACGATCACTTCACAAGCATGTCACGAGCTTCGTGTCTTAAAATGGTGTTTCTAGGTCTCGTAACTAGGCCTCATCACCACAAATGTTCTTAAGGTTATTATTAATTAATCTTAGATTAATGTTTAAACAACAGAACTTCGGAGGAACAAATTTAACAAAACCCATTTCACATGCAGGAGTTTCATATTGGTCGAACTACTATGGGACGATTAAAGCAACGGTAAATCGTTATCACTTGGTATTACGGTATGAAAGATACAGAGACAATGTAACTGTTAAACAACACAACACATTAAATAAAACACATTTAACGTATAAGAATTTAAAATTGGCCGAACTACTTATCGGGCGATAAAACAACGACAACAGATTAAAGTCCCACATGGCAAAAGCGTTGTTCTCCAAAGTAACGTTCGTATGTACATGTAATATAAACATTTCAATAAAATTAGAATAAGATATAACTAGGCCAATAAAAAGTCAAATTTGATTGAATTTGCCCTTCTATGGAAGATGGGATAGTGTAATTAGTCCGATATATCTCTTTCGAGTTTACCCATTCTTGCTTGCAGGTTTACGGACGGACGCGAGTCGACGGTCCTCCACAGTGAACTGTCGAGAAGAGATGTGAATAATTTCAGTGATACTGGGACTAAACGAAACATCGAAGGTTCTGTACTTTATTGACTGAGATGTCCAGTTATAGTAGTGTGTGGTATAGTGCATGATTCTCACTTGCGCGACCTCCTCACTTGATACCGGACCTGGCGTATGTTGGGCTGATGGTCACCATTCATTGTGTTCTTTGCCTTGGTTGAATAGTTCTTATACAGTCGACCCTCTTTACAACGACATTCGTAATAACGGAATATTCGACTTCCGACACACTTTTGTTGGAAACGGATTATTTTCCACTTAACTGGTACCCGTTATAACGGAATATTCGGTTTCCGACTCCGACGCAAACTATTTGGGAACCAATCAATAAACTGTGCACTAATTCGATTCATTATTAAGACATTCGGAACCGACGGCGCTCCAAAACGTGTTAATTTGTCACAGGTCATATTGATTTGCTTACTCAAGTGTTATCAGCAGGTGTCACATGATTAGCCAGATATACAATTGAGGTGTGATAATCTGTTTTACAGCTTGAACTTAAATTGACATAATATTGATGCCACACGATTACCATAAAAAGTTATTTGTTTAAAAAGTTGGTCTCAAATATGATTAACTGTTTTATACTTAAATGCAAAGAGGTTGACAAATAATATGTAGTCTGAAGACCATCAATACAAACATTTTAACTTAAGTTAATGTATTTTAAGATAAACTAAATATGATTCTTTTGACAGAGCGTTTGTAACGCTTCCTGTCAACATTTCAAAACACGTGTATTACTTAGCGTTAAAATTAAACGCTTAGTAATAGAATACAAGCCCCTTTAGCCGAGTTGTTAGCGTGTTAGACTTTTGATCCGGAGGTCTTGGATTCGAGCCCCGTCAGAGGCAAATGTTTTTTCTCTGTAATGCCTTCTTTGACAGAGAATGTATGAGCTTGTTAGTCCAGATCTGAAGCTTTAGTAATCGATGTTGACATTTTAAAATATAATTGAACATGCGAAAATCTGTGAATAAGTCCATTTAAGGAAGCTTGTCAGATATACACCATGTACATTGCCACGTTAAAGTGCATGCCAATGAATTAAACACTCCAAAGCAAACCGCACTTAATTGATAGCGTTTTAGTTGATCAGTAAATTTCGGCAACGAAAAGTGAATAAGAAGCGACAGAATCCATTGAAATATTTACAATTGGCGCCTATATAATTATGATTGAATTTAAAATAATGTTGAATAATCAAATACCGATATCAAATTAAATAATCTGAACATCAGGGCGAAAAAGAATTGAATATCCGTTTAGTAAGGGTATTATTCTACACACTTAATTTTAATGTGTCCTCCCAATTGGCAAATACTTTTTCAAGTATTTCAGAATTAGACTACCGTAGTGTGTTAACCCTATTGGAACACACCATATGATATCAATCCAACTCACTAAATATTGTAACAAAGTATGGTATTGAACGAATAATTGCGTTTACAAACTTAACACGAGCTAAAATACGATATTTTTCCATTACTTCTCTATTCAATCTATCCAAATACATCAAACAATGATTAAAATATTTCATAAATAAAACAGGGTAGGGTGGTTTCAACACTATATATATATATATATATATATATATATATATATATATATATATATCGCTGACTTAAGAACACTTTGCCACCTGACATGCCTCAAGTTATGGAAACAATATGGCTGTTAGAAGAGCATTTAATTGCAATATATATATATATATATATATATATATATACTTACATACTACTCAAAATTTGATAAGAATCGCTAGGTATTAAGTTTAAAGCTACATTTCGCTTTCATTTGTTTCAACAGAAATGTCACATTATGGAGTTTTGCTGCTCGCTTATACAGAACAAATTATTGCTAGTACAGTAAAATATATCTATAAATGACTCAATAACGTTTACTGCCACTTCCAATTTGATACATAAATATACTTCTTAGGGACTTGTTCAATAATTTTTGTATTTTGAAAATGCCATTTAATGTCTTAACTGCCAAAACTAAAGCAGTTGGACTGACCAAAAACAAATATTGTATTAAAAAAAAAATCATAAATTGAAAAAAAAATGCCTTCGCCGGGACTAGAACCACGTTCACCGAAATCATAAATCGGTCGCGCTGACCACTCTGCTATTCTTACTTAACAAACATGAAAGTGAATGTTTTAAACGCAATAATAGTGATTCACGTGTTTCCCAAATTACCGATGAAAAGCGTAACAAATGCTTAATATAATTTTATCCATTTCAACTGAGGATTTTTCATAAACGACACTATATTTCCAAAATATTTCTTTATCAATAGTGTTATTTCGCCTGTTTATATATAATGTATTTTTCTTTTTGAGATCTATGTAACAAAAAAAATGGAAATCGTCACTTTGCCAATCTGTAAACAGGTCACTTTACTTATTTTTATCAAATGTTTAGCAGTATATAACACAGAGTCTGGGAGAGCACTTTGCCAATCTGTAAACAGGTCACTTTACTTATCTTTATCAAATGTTTAGCAGTATATAACACAGAGTCTGGGAGAGCACTTTGCCAATCTGTAAACAGGTCACTTTACTTATTTTTATCAGATGTTTAGCAGTATATAACACAGAGTCTGGGAGAGCACTTTGCCAATCTGTAAACAGGTCACTTTACTTATTTGTATCAAATGTTTAGCAGTATATAACACAGGGTCTGGGAGAGCACTTTGCCAATCTGTAAACAGGTCACTTTACTTATTTGTATCAAATGTTTAGCAGTATATAACACAGAGTCTGGGAGAGTTATGTTATACAATTATTGCTAAGGACGATAAGTTGCTCTCGAATGTTTTGCAGTTGGTTTCAGTGTTACTGGGTCCGTTTTGGTCAATGTCAAGCAAATACACGTACACTTAATGAACAGTGCGTGTCAGCGTGCTAATTTAATAATAGCAAAAAAGAAGAGTAAACGAGGCAATAGAGAAGTGAAACGAAGAAGGAGAATTAGATGAAGAAATAATTGTAATTTTGACCTGTTCCATTTCTTTTGATGTGTTCCATTTCTTTCGATCTGTTCCATTATATTTGTTCCTGACAATTCTCGGACAAAGAGAAAGTTGGCTAAGCACATATTCTAAATCAATTAGCCTATTTATGAAAATTAAATAGAAGAACTGTTTGCTAAGCGAGGGTTTAAATCAACGCAACAAATAGTTTAGAATAATTGTTCCAGTCCATTTCCCAATTCTTGTCAGCACACACAATTGACACAATGATATTATTGATGATTTAAAGCCATTACAGGCTGTAGGTGTTTTGTGCTTTTTAATTACGCACATTTTCAAACATAACCTGATATAATGTGTCGACTGAACTGAATTTCTGTTTGAATATAAATAGGAATGTATTCATAATATGGGCAATTAGCTTTCTATTCCTTCATTTGAAACCACCTAAAAAGTTATGCATGCATGCATTATTATTAAAACTACAATTAATTACAATGGCAGTTAATTAGCGTCAGCTAAGATATTTAATTTTGTATTATTTTTAACGTACAAATACAGTCTCAACATACAAGTAGATATATTTGGTCCACTTTTTCTGTAGTCATATTTCATATTGTAATGTGCAGGCCTATTGGTGAAATTAGACTCACTTTTCTATGCAGGCGTATGTCATATTAAATCAATTTTCCATACGGCCTACGTCATTGCAAACGCGCTTTAATTTCTTGTTGAGGCCTATATTTTATAATTTAGCCCCACATTTCTGTTTAGGCCTGTCATGTTCGCCTACGGAGCGGGAGATCGAAGGTTCGAGTCTCGCACATGGCTTGTTCTGATATGGCCGGTTGCCTACCCAGCAGCTAGTTAACTTGAGGGGTACCGATTGCCTTCCTGCCAAGCGCCCGGCATATAGGATAGGAATCGGGAGTAAAGATGTTCATCATTAAAGGTGTCTCATAAGTCAGAACTAGCTGGCCCTTAATCGCGAGGGGTGACACTATAATAAACAAACACTTTACACTTTACTTTTATATCATATTGGATCCACTTTCCTATATGTCATAATGGGCCCACTTTCCTCCGCAGACTTAATATCATATTGAACCCACTTTCCTTGCAGGCCTACGTCATATTGGACCCCCTTTCCTATGTAGGCCTATGTCGTATTAGACCCCCTTTCCTATGTAGGGCTATGTCATACTGGACCCCCTTTCCTATGTAGGCCTATGTCGTATTAGACCCACATTTCTATACAGGCCTATGTCATATTGGACCCCCTTTCCTATGTAGGCCTATGTCGTATTAGACCCCCTTTCCTATGTAGGCCTATGTCATACTGGACCCACTTTCCCATGCAGTCCTATGTGATATCGGACCCCCTTTCCTATGCAGGCCTATGTCGTATTAGACCCCCTTTCCTATGTAGGCCTATGTTATACTGGACCCCCTTTCCTATGTAGGCCTATGTCATACTTGACCCACTTTCCTATGTAGGCCTATGTCATATTGGACCCACTTTCCTATGCAGGCCTATGTCATACTGGACCCACTTTCCTGTGTAGGCCTATGTCATACTGGACCCACTTTCCTATGTAGGCTAATATCATACTGGACCCACTTTCCTATGTAGGCCTATGTCATACTGGACCCACTTTCCTATGTAGGCCTATGTCATATTGGACCCACTTTCCTATGTAGGCCTATGTCATACAGGATCTACTTCCCAATGTATGCCTATGACATATTGGACCCAATTTCCTATGTAGGCCTATGTCATATTGGACCCACTTTCCTATGTAGGCCTATGTCATACTAGACCCACTTTCCTATGTAGGCCTATGTCATACTGGACCCAATTTCCTATGTAGGCCTATGTCATACTGGACCCACTTTCCTATGCAGGCCTATGTCATACTGGACCCACTGTCCTATGTAGGCCTATGTCATACTGGACCCACTTTCCTATGTAGGCCTATGTTATATTGGACCCCCTTTCCTATGTAGACCTTTGTCATACTGGACCCGCTTTCCTATGTAGACCTATGTCATACTGGACCCACTTTCCTATGTAGGCCTATGTCATATTGGACCCACTTTCCAATGTAGGCCTATGTCATACTGGATCTACTCTCCAATGTATGCCTATGTCATATTGGACCCAATTTCCTATGTAGGCCTATGTCATATTGGACCCACTTTCCTATGTAGACCTATGTCATACTGGACCCACTTTCCTATGTAGGCCTATGTCATACTGGACCCACTTTCCTATGTAGACCTATGTTATATTGGACCCCCTTTCCTATGTAGACCTTTGTCATACTGGACCCGCTTTCCTATGTAGGCCTTTGTCATACAGGACCCACTTTCCTATGCAGGTCTATGTCATACTGGACCCACTTTCCTATGTAGGCCTAAGTCATATTGGACCCACTTTCCTATGTAGGCCTATGTCATACTGGACCCACTTTCCTATGCAGGCCTATGTCATATTGGACCCACTTTCCTATGTAGGCCTATGTCATACTGGACCCACTTTCCTATGCAGGCCTATGTCGTGTTTGACCCACTTTCCTATGTAGGCCTCTGTCATATTGGACCCAATTTCCTGTGTAGACCAATGTCATATTGGACCCACTTTCCTATTTAGACCTATGTCATACTGGACCCACTTTCTTATGTAGGCCTATGTCATACTGGACCCACTTTCCTATGTAGGCCTATGTCATATTGGACCCACTTTCCTATGTAGGCCTAAGTCATATTGGACCCACTTTCCTATGCAGGCCTATGTCATACTGGACCCACTTTCCTATGTAGGCCTATGTCATACTGGACCCACTTTCCTATGTAAGCCTATGTCATTTTGGACCCACTTTCCTATGTAGGCCTATGTCATACTGGACCCACTTTCCTATGTAGGCCTATGTCGTATTTGACCCACTTTCCTATGTAGGCCTATGTCATATTGGACCCACGTGCCTATGCAGGCCTATGTCATACTGGACCCACTTTCCTATGTAGACCTATGTCATACTGGCCCCCCTTTCCTATGCAGGCCTATGTCATACTGGACCCACTTTCCTATGCAGGCCTATAGTATATTAAGCCACTTAGTTACGAAGGCATTTATGCGATATTGGTACAACTTGTCTATGTATATATATTTCATACTTTCATATTTAAGCATATTTAAAATTTGATTAACCTACTATGTAGGCCTTTATACATGTATGTCATATTGGGCCATTTTTCCTATATGTTGGCCGAAATGTGGTATTGCACCGATTTTCTATCTACAAGTTTTAACCACCATATATGACTTTCAACGTGGAGAAATGTGTCTGTTTTGGGAGATGTCACACACGGCCACTTCTTGACTGGCTCCCATTATAGATTAGAGTCTTAGCAGGACATCTACTAGCACTTAGAACCATCTCATTTTCTTTGCGAGTATATATGGCTTATCATAGGCCATTACCGATCTCAATCTCAATCCTCAAGGAAATATAAGATAATAATTATGTAATGGACCATGTTTCTGCGCGTATTATTTTATATGTTATTATACATTATGTTTCTTTAAGTGGTAAAAGGTTAACTATTTGACAATATTTGTTTCAAGCATTTGCATTTTACAAAATTTAATTAAGCAGCCGTAACGGATATCCATAAAAGAAAAATAATTCAGTCTAAACTGTTCCTTTGTAGCTGTATTGTAACACGTTCCTGTGATAGTGTGGAATCACTTAAATTCGCTGGGTACAAATTTCGCGCACTTGCGATCGCGAGCATATTTGCGCGGTCTTAAATTCGCGCAACTACGATTTTGAAAAAACAACAAGAAAAAAACGATAATTGGTTTTTACACAAAATATGTGTCAATTATGCAATAAAACGACCAACCAGACAGAACGCCAATGAAGGGTCCAGTTGTAATCTAGACTACATTTGCCGCATTTATAGTCTTCCAGAAAGCGTACGATAAAATCAATCGATCCGTTTTATGGAACCGTCTTGCAGAAATGGGGGTTAATAGTGGAATGTTGAGAGCAATAAAATCGCTCTATGAAAATGTACAATCCTGTGTAAGATTAAATGGATATATGTCTGACTGGTTCGATATTAAGATCGGCTTGCGTCAAGGGTTTATCTTATCACCGATATTGTTTAATTTCTTCATAAATGACTTAGCAAACCAACTAAATGCACTAGGACTAGGCTTTGAACTTGATGATGGAACACACTTGTCAATATTAATGTTTGCAGATGATGTTGTTATTCTTGCTAAAAATGAGCATGATTTACAATGTATGACAAACTGTTTATGCAACTGGTGTGATAATAATCATATGTTAATTAATATGAACAAAAGTAATGTTATGCATTTCAGAACAAGTGATATGACAAGATGTAATTTTGTTAAGTGTAACGATTATATGTTGCACTATACGGATAAATATACTTACCTTGGTGTGTTAATAAATGAATTTCTTGACTATAGTATTACAGTAAGTGTGTGTCAAAAGCAGCAAGCAGAGCACTAGGAGAGCACTAGGTCTTCTCATTGAAAAAATTAAGGCAAGTGGTGGTATGCCGTTTCATGTATATTCACAATTATGACTCATTAGTCTGGTCAGTAATTGCCTGTGGCGCCGCGATTTGGGGTACTAGAGAGCTTTCCTGTATAGAGGCCGTTCGAAACAGGGCTATGTGGTTTTTCATGGGTACTGGCAAATACACACCTAGTGCTGCTGTTGCTGGTGACATGGCTTGGGAACCAGTATTCTCTAGACAACTAAAATGTGTCATAAGTCAATTTTGTAGATTTTCAAAAATGGAAGATACAAGGCTTAATAAGTTAGTATATAAGCACTGTCAAAATATTGCAGGTAGACACTGTAGAAATTGGTGTTTTATTGTCTATGAGCTATTACGTACATATCATTGTGAAGAATACATAGACATGGCTAATGTACATCTGTATGGAAACGATATGTTAAAGAAAATACAAGAAAATTTTGTAAACTACTATATAGATAAATGGATTGAACATTTGCATTGTTTATTTAGTATGAACAGCACTGGTTATGATAAGTTAAGAACATATAGAAGTTTTAAACTTAATTTTGAGACAGAAGAATATATTATGGTTCTGATTCCTTATAAACACAGATCTGCCTAAACTAATTTCGATGTGGAGTTGCGCCCATTAGACTTGAAACTGGATTATATGAACGTTTAGAACTGTGTAACATAATATGCTCAATATGTGGTCAGGAGTTGAAACTGAGATGCATGTTTTAATTCAATGTCCATATTACGAGGACATTAGAAATGAATTGTTTCTTAGAGGTAAACGAAGGGTTTCATATGTTAAATTATGACAACAAGCTTAGTTTTATTCTTTCCAATGCAAGTATTGTAAAAATTGCTGCAAAATCCTGTTTCCTAATTTTACAGAAACGTAAAAAGTTTTTGTATTGTACATAATTGACAAATTTTCCTCTATATTAAAAGAAAAACAAAAACAAAAAAAAACAACAACAAAGGAACTCTTAACACAAGTTTTATGCTTTTTAGATATTAAACTAGTGTTCTTTTTATCTTGCAGTATGGTATATATATTTTAGAATGTTCAGATGTGACGTGTTATATATTTTAGAATGGCCAGATGTGACGTGGTAATAGTCTCTTATAATTATTTTTAGAATGACCACATGTTTTACATCTTTTATATCATGTATATAATATGTAAATGTGGATGACAGCTTGCTTGTTGGAATAAAGACGTATGTTAGTACTGGATTAGGCTCTTAATTGTCAACAATGGTTGCAGATTTAGGCGAGACGATAGATACAATATATCACGTTATGTCAAACTGACACCATGTTGTTAATTAAGTGCCGATTTAAATACTTTTTTCGGCTTCACATCGCGGGTGCTAATGCTTTACTCAAGAGATCAGCTTGTGAAAAGTAACATCTTCATGTTTCTTTTACTCATTGCATTACGAGTGTTCAACATCATGCCTTTGCGTAACTGTGTTATAGAAATACAATTGTGTTGTTATGCGTTAATTTTTTTTATACAAAAGTAAAGATCTAAATGTACTCTGCGCTACGTGTTTTTATGGCAATCAATGCACCCACGCTTTCCATGCGGATGACGTGAAATTGTACATATCGGCATAATTTTCGCGCGTTTTTTTAGCAGAACAAAAGATTAACATGAAACACACATGCAGTTTAATTGTAAAATAGAATTTGTGTTTACATCACTTGAACAGTAATATTCGGGAAGGCGTTTCGGCTTTCGAATTGATTATTCGCGCTTTGAAATTAATTACGAGGAATAAAATTAGATACATGTATCTATATTTTTATATACAGTGTATGGCCGCATTTAAATGTACGAAAACGCCCATAATTTAAAAGAAACAAATCATTAATCGGAATGAAGCCGATGAAAAAAACATCAAAAACTTTCATTAAAATCATTCGCATCGTGACATATAAGCCTATCTGCGTATATTTACGAACGTATAAGCTCTCAGTGTATTGCTACACTACGAAATTGGTAAATATTCGCGGTGGTCATAAATTCGCGCAATGGCGGGAGCTCAGAAAGCGCGAAAATTGGACCACCGCAACAATTAGTGATTCCTCTGTATTTTGTTTCAAATCTGTCAGCCGTGAAAGTGGGTTAATTACAGAGCGTCCGGTTGTAAACATTGATCAGCGGAAGTCACGAGTCTTATATCATCGGCAAGCGTCCGCGCACAAGCAATTAAAGCGTCTCCGGCGTAAAGATTTATTCATTGTGTCAAGTGGACGCAGATAAGATGGCCGCATAGTTCATTCATGGTATTGATTCAGAGACAGGGTAGGTGACAAATGTGGCTATCTAGACCCTGGTCCGAAAACAAAGGCGTATATTTATAATTGCAACAGGTAGTTTGCTTTCAGGTTATTGCGCGGCATCTTAACGAAAAGATTGTGGTCATATGATTGACAATATGTTATATATGTATTTATATTTTTATCAAATATTTCTACGTAGGACTATGTCGCCTTATATACACATTTCTACATAGGACTATGTCACCTTATAGAAACATTTATATATAGGATTATGTCACATTATGTAGACATTTCCACGTAGGACTATGACACATTATTGAGACAGTTTTACGTAGGACTACGTCACATTGTAGAGACATCTCGACGTAGGACTAAGTCCCATTGTAGAGAAATCTCTACGTAGGACTATGTTACATTGTAGAGACATCTCTACGCAGGACTAAGTCACATTGTAGAGAGATCGCTACGTAGGACTATGTCACATTGTAGAAACATCTCTATCTTTTACTTAAACTCGCTGTATAACGATAACTTCATGTTTGGGTACAATAATATGGAGTGTAAATTCACTAAATTATATTCACCATTAAAAGCCTGTGGGCAACAAATAAGAAAAATCCATTTAAAACAAGTGCAACCAAGCTATATAGCCGTATAAGGACTAATAAAATCTCATTTCACCTCCAATCTTGAATAATACTTTAAGAATGTAAATAATCAATCATGCCAAAAACAAACTTCCAACTTGAACGCTTTAATACCGAGCACTTGAGAGGGATACAAGAATTTTACAGCTTAAATTTTAACATGTTTTCAGAGACATCAGAGGATGTATTTCAATCCTTATCTACATATTAAATGACTTAAATCATTTCAATATACATTTTCAAGTGTACCTCTTGAGTACATTCACTTTAATGTAAACGAAAGGAGACAACGTTTTTTGAAGAGTATTTAGAATGCTAAAACACTGTTAAATGTGATGGCGACATTGAAAGAAGTAAAAAAAAAAAGTTAAATAAAAATAACGCAACGCATGAAACGTTCTTTGCGCCGTGGCGGCATTTGTTATTACAACATACCCAGTATTTTGCAAAAGAAAAATCCACTGTTTATTGTTTCTGCTAGATGCCAAAGTCATGGAATAGGTAGTTTTAAATTGTCTGCTACCAGCCATTTATTAGAACTGTGTAATGTATTTATAGTTCTAATTTAGACAAATAACAAAATTATCGTTGTTAAACTACCAAATAAACAACGATACAACGAAAATTATTTCTTAAATGTATTTATAAAAAAACAAACATACACATACATCATAACATGAATAGAGCAGTTGTTCAAATGCATTGCTTTTACCCTTATAACTCTACATGTATCTATATATAAGTTCTAAATATATTGAGCAAAATAAACTATCTATTCATTCAAGTCCTCGTAATTTTAAATGTTTTCTCATTTGAACAAATTCCGTTATATCAGGAATTCCGAAGCTTTAATTTTCAGCGATACAAAGCATTTTTGTGCATTGTTTTTTTTTTAATTAAGTTTCGTTTCATTTTCTGTTAATGGTGTCAGTTGAACAATGCAATAATAAGCCGAAGTTCGCCCAATAATAATTACCGTATAAAAGATTAACGTAAGGCACAGGTAATAGGGCGATCGAGTGTGTGGTTTTATTGGTGATGGTTTTTCTTTCAATAAGATTTTTTTTTGGCATGTTTTAGAGAGCATGTGCTACCTGAGTAATTGATTGTCACTAGAGACCATAATTGCTATAATTCAATGCAGGGAGGAAGTGACAGGTTGGAGGTCACATCGGTATAGCTGATGACAAGTCCGCTATGGAGACCGGTTCTCCGTACCGTAACTACAACAGTCAGTGGTTGGGGGTCACATCGATACAGCTGATAGGTTAGATACCAGTAATTCCAATTCCCTAGGGTCCCATAATAAAACGCACTTGAATGCAGGCACCAGTGGAAAACAGGGGTTCGGCAGTCATATTTCGACAAAAGCCCCATACCACAGTAAACACACCCCAAAAGTTCACCTTTCAAGTAAGCACTCAATGAAATGCACCAACATTTTGCAGACACCCTAAGGATATTGGAAATAACCACAAAAGGCATGTCTGAGATTCCTAAATAGCTTTTATGCCAGCAGAGAAGAGGGACTCTTTAGTAATAGGCACTACTTTCGAATGGACCACGGAGGGATACACAATGATTTACCGGTATCTAACCTGATAACAAGTCCGCCATGGAGACCGGTTCTCCGTACCGCAAAATTTACAACAGTCAGCGGTTGGGGGTCACCTTACCGGAGAAGTGGGTTTCCTGGGTACTCCGGTTTCCCCCGCAACAGAAAAATACAGCAAAATTACAAATTATATTTCAGTAAAAAAATAAATACTGTGAAATTGCAGCTATGGTTTAAACATCTATCCACATAACAAATGTGTCACTAAAATGAATTAGGTACACGGCGATGGATAAACTCGCGAAAGGTACTTTTCAACTTAGAAATACGCACATAGGTTCGCTGTCCAGTGCATTTATCCGTGCTGGATCACTCAGGTCATTGCCAAATAACGAGTTCATTCGCAACTTACATGCTGGGTCACTCAGGTCATTACCAGATATCGAGTTCGTTCGTAATATACCAGGCTAAAGTGTCTCTGTAATATTTCATTTATTGACGCCGATCAAAAGTCGCGAATTAAATAGTGTTTGTTTTCAAGATAATTCAAATATGACACCCCTAGGTGAATATTTGTTTTATTTAGCACCGGAGACTTTTCAAAGTGGTATGGGGGAGGTGACATTAGGTCGAAATCGTTAAAATTAATGACAATGTATAGTGAAATGTAAATAGAAATTAAGTAGTTATGTATCGTATTTAGACAGCTGGATTTGGGTTGAGAACAGTTTATTATTGTTATGACACTGAATAAACTAAACCTTTAACTAAGGCTAATTTAATGTTATGATTTATAACAGTTATACTGATTAACTGATGTAAAGATTTCATTACGTGAACATGTACTCTTAAATATTTAGGACAGGTAGTAAGAAAAGTCATTGGTAACAATTTCCATAATTGTATTATGCAACACAATGTAAAAGTTGCATTTCAAATACATACATGTAGTTAGTTTCGTAACAATGAACATATGACGAAGTATACGAATCATTATAAACCTTTTATAAACGATAAATACATGTTAAATATTGAACAAAGCCCAATGTGTGGACGGATATACATATAGAGGGAACTGTCAGCTGGTATGAACTTAACTCCAATTCAGATTCTGCATAATGGAAATGTCAACATAAAAGACTTAACAACAAACATGAGAAAGAATTACCGAAATAAAGAAAGTTGCGTTGAAGTCGCGTTTGTCATAAATTGTATTCTACACCCGAATACCATAGTATGCAGATAAAGAAGCTTTTTAATATTCAAGAAACGATTTAAATCGTCTATACAAAAAGGTAATGTTCATGATGGCACATAAAATTAATGTGCCGAGTACGATTTGACATAAAAGAGGTGGGCTTAAATACTTGCATACAAACTGCATTTTGAAGATGATATTTCTATTAAAATTACCTTCAAAAGCAAGGCTAATATGGAAACTTTAATCGTATTGTGGTATATCGACGTGTACGTCATAATTTCGGTATCTTTTTACCGTATGATTTATTATCATTTAGAAATAATTTATATTTCTAAATATAACTTTCATTGGTTTCAAGTGTTTAGATTATAGACCTTACCATCTCAAACTACTAAACATCATGCTTGTTCATCTCAAATAAAATTAAAGAACGAAACAAACGTAATTCGCACGTAAACCACAATACACAAATGTAATTGGTATTTTCCTGAAAAATTATCATGTCAAAAAGTGCAACCAAATTCAAAACACTTACATATGTTAATTATAACATACTACATGTACCAAATAACTGAAATAAATAATGTTGATCATTAATATTATATAGTAATTTTTCCTGAAAAATTATCATGTCAAAATGTGCAACCAAATTCAAAACACTTACATATGTTAATTATAACATACTACATGTACCAAATAACTGAAATAAATAATGTTGATCATTAATATTATATAGTAATTAAAATGTAAATTATTATATCGAACCCTTTACAATGTACATATCCAGTTTACTGGTTAATTTTAAAACATACACTACAATTGGAAGCACCAACAGTATCTGTTTTACTGTGTGTTTTAGCTGTCTGTTCGACAACGTTGAGAACGCAAGTCACGTGGTGTCATAACGACGTCAAGTTGCTATAGATACGTACCTGACCAACGTTTCAAGCTCCTGTTTCGACGGAAACAGAGCATGAATATAAACTACCAGTGAGCGTGTATTTGTCTCCAAAAGCACCATTGTTCGTCTTTTTTTTTAATTTCTATTCAGCCAATTGCCGTAATTTTAGTATATATTACCTCTTGTCGAACACTTATGACGTCTAGATCAAGTCAAAGACATCTTCGCAAGCACAAAATGTTTTCCCTTCAAACAGATGATCATAATGATTACCACAATGGTTCCGAGGCACATTATTGCACCAAATATTTTTGGATGTTTTCGAAACTTTGTCTCAATTAAGTAGTGCTATTTTGCAACAAAAAGCTTTTGTTTTCTTTCGATGATGTGAAGTCTCTCTTGGCGGGGCGGAGGTAGCGGCAGTCCTCCAGGTCCTCCCAGTCTTCCTCGAACAGCGGCGGCGGCACATAAGGCGGCCCCGAGTAGTCCCGCACAATTAGGGGCCGGCTCGTTAACGTATATATCGGTGGCAACATTATAGGCGGAAGTTTTAGCGGACGCTCCCGTTTCACGCCGTCTCGCGGACGGTCGGACTTCTCGTCTTTCCGCTTGTCCACGGGCGGGAGATTGTCGGCGGCGGCCTTGTCCTGATCGTGTTTAAAAGTATCCTCGTGAGTGCGATCAAAGGAAATCAGAGTACCCACGTCACCGTTCTCAAATAAAATGTTCGCCTGTAGGGTTCCCTCACTCGATGTTTTCTGTAGTTTCTGAATCGCCTTGTTGTCGATGGTACCGTCTACAGACAAAATTCGCTTCAGTAACTTCATCCTGAACTCAAGTGGAGGAATGAACACTGGTGACTGGGGTGTCCGCCGTGAACTCAGCTGACCCTCTGAACTTGACAGCGTTTTCTCTCCGGTCGTCATTGAGTTTCTCGCTATCGTCTGAGTCGCCATCGTTTGCTCGTCAAAAATATTATCCCAGAGTCCAGATTGCACCCAGATCGGACCTCTTACATACCGCGATATATACGGGTTTCAGGTACGGTGATACTAGGCTAATCACTACCAGTTTATGACTCTTTCCTTGTAGATAAACCAGTTACGTTCACTGCTATCACACGCATTTGTTGATAAAAAAATCCACTTATTGTCGTCCCAAAAACGTTTGTAACATGCTCACGTTACACGAAGATCTTCAACTCTTCAGATCTCGACTGCAACTTGAGTACTGGTATAGAAAAGTTCAGCTTTAAAGTATCAATAAATCTTTAACTCTTGCTCACAGTCATCATAACATCTTTTAAATGTTGCTTTGAAATCCCTTTTATTATCATTCCATTTACAGCCTAAATATATAACTTCTCGTCTATCGTTGACAATTTTATCAAATTATATTCTTCAAATTTCTTCTTGTAGGTACAACATGAATTTAATTATTAGTTTTATTTCTTCGATCTGCTCAGTTCGCGAGTTAAATGTCGTCAGCGACAATCGGAGACGAGTGCGCTATTTATAGCGTGCCGTTATCGGTCCTCGCTGAAATATTTACCAATACAATGGACTGGATTCATATTAATTGTATAGAAGACCAGAATAACCGTTCTTGTGTTATAGTTACAAAAGAAATTCAAAAGATAGTTAAATAATTATTACTACATTCAACAAATTATGAAGAAAAATGAAAGTGGTATGATTTACATATAAGTACAGTGACTTGGATGTAAGGATTCAACAAATAGGAATGTTAAATAATGCGATATTTCAGAGTGTGTTAATTTGAAGAATCAACACAACCGCGTGAACGATCGACAGTTAATTATTCTGTCGGTTATTCCACTGACTGATAATTTATGTTATCGACTCAGAGTCAGTCTCTTTACAGTCAGCCGAAAAAAACATTATGTTATCCTCGTACCATTCACTTCATGATGAACTATTGCTGAGTTAGCTTTTTAAAATCTCTGTCACTACGTAGATTGTGTTAATTAACTTCTCTATAAGAAACAATGACAAAACGTTGAAGTTAGTATGACTGTGTTTCAACGTAACTATCTGAGAGAATACAATACTATTATGTGTGACTGTGTTAACATCACTATCCTAGAGAAAAACACGACCGTTACATATGACTGTGTAAACGTCACTATCTGGGAGAATACACGCCGTTACATATGACTGTGTCAACGTCACTATCTGAGAGTATACACGACTGTTACATATGACTGTGTCAACGTCACTATCTGATAAAATACGCGACCATTACGTAACGGTATGACTGTGTTAACTGTTAAACATCACTGTCCTAGAGAATACACGATCATTCCGTGCTGTGTTACCATCACTGTCATAGAGAGTACAAGATCATTACGTACTGTGTTAACATCACTGTCCTAGAGAATACACGACCATTACGTACTGTGTTAACATCACTGTCCTAGAGAATACACGATCATTCCGTACGACTGTGTTAACATCACTGTCCTAGAGAATACACGACCATTACCGGCTGTGTTAACATCACTGTCCTAGAGAATACACGACCATTACCGACTGTGTTAACATCACTGTCCTAGAGAATACACGACCATTACCGGCTGTGTTACCATCACTGTCATAGAGAGTACAAGATCATTACGTGCTGTGTTACCATCACAAACCCAGAGAATACACGATCATTCCGTATGACTGTGTTAACATAAATGTCCTAGAGAGTACAAGATCATTACGTGCTGTTTTATCATCACAAACCCAGAGAATACACGACCATTACGTATGACTGTGTTAACATCACTGTCCTAGAGAGTACAAGATCATTACGTACTGTGTTACCATCACTGCCCTAGAGAATTCACGACCATTACATATGACTGTGTCACTGTCGCAATCTGAGAGAATACACGACCAGTACGTATGACTGTGTTAACATCACTGTCCCAGAGAATACACGACCATTACGTAAAACTGTTAACATCACTGTCCTAGAGAATACACGATCATTACGTACGACTGTATTAGCATCACTGTCCCAGAGAATACACGATCATTACGTTTGACTGTGTCAACATCACTGTCCCAAAGGATACACGACCATTACATATGACTGTGTTAACATCACTGTCCTAGAGAACACACGACCATTACGTATGACTGTGTTAACATCACTGTTCTAGAGAATACACGATCATTACGTATGACTGTGTTACATTACTGTCCTAGAGAATACACGACCATTACG
This sequence comes from Congeria kusceri, assembly GCA_027627225.1. Classification (NCBI taxonomy): domain Eukaryota; kingdom Metazoa; phylum Mollusca; class Bivalvia; order Myida; family Dreissenidae; genus Congeria; species Congeria kusceri. The sequence goes on from CM051034.1 coordinate 31,803,870, forward strand.
TATGACTATGTTTAGATCACTGTCCTAGAAAATACACGACCATTACGTACGGCTGTGTTAATTTCACTGTCCTAGAGAATACACGACCATTACGTATGACTGTGTTTAGATCACTGTCCTAGAGAATACACGACCATTACGTATGACTGTGTTTAGATCACTGTCCTAGAGAATACACGACCATTACGTATGACTGTGTTTAGATCACTGTCCTAGAGAATACACAACCATTACGTAAGACTGTGTTAACATTACTGTCCTAGAGAATCCACGATCATTCCGTATGACTGTCTTAACATCACTATCCTAGAGAATACACGACTACTACGTATGACTGTGTTAACATCACTGTCCCAGAGAATACACGACCATTACATATGACTGTGTTAACATCACTGTCCTAGAGAACACACGACCATTACGTATGACTGTGTTAACATAACTGTTCTAGAGAATACACGATCATTACGTATGACTGTGTTACATTACTGTCCTAGAGAATACACGACCATTACGTATGACTATGTTTAGATCACTGTCCTAGAAAATACACGACCATTACGTATGACTGTGTTAAGATCACTGTCCTAGAGAATACACGACCATTACGTAAGACTGTGTTAACATTACTGTCCTGGAGAATACACGATCATTACGTTTGACTGTGTCACTGTCGCAATCGGAGAGAATACACGCCCATTACGTATCGTGTATGATGGTGCCAACGTCCCTGTCTGAGAAAATATACGGCCTTTTAGTATAATGGTGTCACCGTTGAAATCTGAGAGAATACACGACTATTCCATATGACTGTCTCAACATCACTATATGAGAGAGAACACGACCATTACGTATCGTGTATGATGGTGTCAACGTCCCTATCTGAGAAAATATACGCCATTACGTATGATGGTCTCAACGTCGAATTTTGAGAGAATACACGACCATCCCATATGACTGCGGCAACGTCACTAAATATGAGAGAATACACGGCCATTACATATCAATTATGTATCAATACGCTGTATCTGAAATAATATACGACCAATACGTTAGATTTTGTCATTATCACTTACTTCGAAAACATACTGGTTCTACGTATGAGTGATCCTACGTCATTAGAATCATTAGGAGTAAAAAAAAATATTTTTGTTTCAGGTTACCCGAACTACCCTAAAAATGCCCCGACCCTAGAATATTTTATTGAGTTGGTCAGATATTTGTTGTTTTATTAACTTTTTCCAGTAATTAAATGGGTTTTTTTAATGAATAAGTGTGTGTTTTTCGATAGCAACCACTTCAAAACAATGTTTAAGGATATTACTGATACGTTTTAAATATTTATTCAAATATTCAAAAAAGCCCTACCTACTTATCCTAATTTTTTGGGGCATGTAACCTGAAACAAACATATTTTTACGCCTTATATAAGACGTAATGTATGGATGAGCCAATAACAAACATTGTCATTACTCTTGAGTGTCAATGTCTCTAGAAGACATGGTATATACACGCCCATCGAGAATGATTATTTAATCACTATGGAAATTTCCGTGGAAATCAACTTTTATATAAGACTAAATATATTAATAGTTATGCAATAGCCAACATGACAATGAAAGAGCATCAATACAATTTTTATTTAAAGCAGCAGTCCAGAAATATGTAATAAAAATTAAACTTTGCAGAAATCTCTTCTAATAGACATCTTGCCGATCAAAATACAAAAACATCCGCACTGAAATCGATTAAGTAATAACGTTTTCGTAACTTTTTAACATTTAGTTTCTGTATGCGACAGCTGGTGATGCCTCTGGAGTAGATCAGCATGTACATTAGTGTGTATTCCGTTTGTACCAAGTGTTTTCGAACATAGACATTATAAAATGCCAAATGGTAAATAAGAAACGACTTTCAGTCGAGTAAACGTCATTAACGTCCATTACGGCTAATACCAATTTAAGATGTGCTGAATTATATTGTATGAACTTCGAACATAGACAAAATAAAATGCCAAATGGTAAATAAGAAACGACTTTCAGTCGAGTAAACGTCATTAACGTGCATTACAGCTAATACCAATTTAAGATGTATTGTATGGGCTGCGGCTTTAGGTAAAAACTAGTGGAATGTTTGCCATTAAAAAGTAACATTTTCAAAACATTCTCAACCCGGCATGTTTCCTAAAGTGCATTGTACTTGGACATATGAAAGCGTGTTTTCAGTTTACATTAAAGAGGATAAACTTTGAGTATTTATTCATCGTTATGAGCATGTTTGTTCACATGAAATGAAATGTAGATCGTTCAAATAAACTTCGGATAAATAATAGTTAACATTTCCTTGTATTTTCAAGAACGTTGACCTTTCAGTTCCGGGCGCTCATTCATGAGTCATAACACTTTTGATAGATATAAAAGTAAGAACTTATCCACAAGACGATGCACGGTATTCAAATGGAAAATAGTATAATAATGTACTAAATATAGTCTAAAAATACGTACATTACAGTTTCCATTATTTTTTGTTCCTGCCACTGTTCATGTGATCATCGATGTTTTATTTAGAAACATACTTCTTAAGCACCGATGCTTATTTTCTGCGAACAGGTGTGATATTATATTGTCTTAATTTCAAAACTAAAATATAATGTACGTTGGGAAAATCCGATAAAAGTAGTGCATTTAAATAAAGGTTACACAGCGCCATACGTAAAGATGTCATGTCGCCAGATGATTTGCTCCATATTTTCCTATTGTAACTGATGCAAATGTTCACAGGAAATCCGGATTGTCAAGATAGGAATCTGTTTATTTATCTCTTTCAATGGCTACGATTGATAGAATACCATTTTATTGTACGTAGACGGTGACAGAAAAATCCATTGGAATAAATCAAGGACATGACATCGAGATAGATTAAATTATTGCTATTTATTAAAGCATGTGTCACTGAGAGGTTATCACTTATTTTGAAAGAATCACAACTAATACTGAGCATTCGCTCTGCGGGCTTGGCATTGACACTATCAAATGACAAGGTCCCACGTACTACTTAAGTACAACAATGCAAAACACCCCCATTGCATACGCGATAAGCCTTATGTGTACCGATGTAACAATATGTGGCTTAATAATTTATTTGCGCGTGGATTTGAAAATTTGTCTTTACAATGTGTAAAGCTCCATTTCTTCGCAGTATTTTCTACCAGAGCCCGATTCCGCAAAGCTTCTTAGTAATATCGAATTCAATTTTTTTTAAATCATAACATTCCTAAAGTATGTGGCTAGTTCATTAAAAATTTTATTTGCCTTATTAAAACGGTTGTTTTCACAGGCAACGTTTTAATTTTTTGTCACTTAAATATCACTTAAGTTAAAATTCTCCTTAGGAACATATGAATATGGCCCCGGACACTGAGTCGTTGCGCGAACAACGTCCTTAAAAACCATTTTAACGATTAACGACCTTTAAACCTTTTCGCAACCACAACTTTAAACCCTTTTCGCGAACCACAACTTTAAACCCTTTTCCCGAACCACAACTTTAAACCCTTTTCGCGAACAACAACTTTAAAACTCTTTTCGCGAACCACAACTCTAAACCCTTTTCCCGAACCACAACTCTAAACCCTTTACGCGAACAACGACCTTAAACCTGTTTCCCGAACCACGACTTTAAACTCTTTTCGCGAACAACGATATTAAACCCTTTTCGCGAACAACGACCTTAAACACTTTTTGAGAACAACGACCTTTAAACATTTTCGCGAACAAATACCTTAAACCCTTTTTGCGAGCAACGACCTTAAAAACATTTTCTCTAACAAAGACCTTCAACCCTTTTCGCGATTAACGACCTTAAACCCTTTTCGCGAACAAAGACCTTAAACCTTTTTCGCGAACAAAGTCCTTAAACCATTTTTTGCGGACAACGACCTTAAAACCTTTTTGCGAACAAAGACCTTAAACCCTTTTCGCGATTAACGACCTTAAACCCTTTTAGCGATTAACGACCTTAAACCTTTTTCGCGAACAAAGTCCTTAAACCCTTTTAGCGATTAACGACCTTAAACCTTTTTCGCGAACAAAGTCCTTAAACCATTTTTTGCGGACAACGACCTTAAAACCTTTTTGTGAACAAAGACCTTAAACCCTTTTCGCGATTAACGACCTTAAACCCTTTTAGCGATTAACGACCTTAAACCTTTTTCGCGAACAAAGTCCTTAAACCCTTTTAGCGAACAATGACCTTAAACCCTCAGTGCGAACTACGGCCCAAACCCTTTTTCGAGAACAAGACCTTCAACCCTTTTCGCGAAAAACGACCTTAAACCCTTTTTGCGAACTACGACCTTAAACCCTTTTCCCGAACTACGACCTTAAAGTTTATTCCCGTACAAAGACTTTAAACCTTTTTCGCGAACTACGACCTTAAACCTTTTTCGCGAACAACGACCTTAAACCCTTTTCGCGAACAACGACCTTAAACTTTATTCGCGAACAAAGTCCTTAAAACATTTTCGCGAACTACGACCTTAAACCTTTTTCGCGAACTACGACCTTTAACCTTTTACGCGAACAACGACCTTAAACCCTTTTCGCCAACAACGAGCTTACACCCTTTTCGCCAACAACGACCTTAAACCCTTTTCCCGAACTACGACCTTAAAGTTTATTCGCGAAAAAAGACCTTAAACCTTTTTCGCGAACTACGACCTTAAACCCTTTTCGCCAACAACGACCTTAAACTTTATTCGCCAACTACGACCTTAAACCCTTTTCCCGAACTAAATCTTTAAACTTCTTTCGCCAACTACGACCTTAAACCCTTTCCCGAAATACGACCTTAAACCTTTTTCGCGAACTACGACCTTAATTATTTTTCGCACACAACGACATTAAACCCTTTTCGCGAACAACAACCTTAAACTTTATTCGCGAACAAAGTCCTTAAACCCTTTTCCCGAACTACGACCTTAAACCTTTTTCGCGAACCACGACTTTAAACCCTTTTCGCCAACAACGACCGTAAACCGTTTTCGCCAACAACGACTTAAAACTCTTTTCGCCAAGAACGACCGTAAACCCTTTTCGCCAACTACGACCTTAAATCTTTTTCGCGAACAACGACCTTAAACTTTATTCGCGAACAACGACCTTAAACTTTATTCACGAACAAAGACCTTAAACTTTATTGGCGAACAAAGACCTAAAACCCTATTGTCATAGTGTCCGGTGAAATAAAAATTTGCGTTCGCTATCCTTAACAACACAATTTAGTAAATGTCTTAAGATCTTCATATTCATTAGATACGTTGCTTTTGTTTTCATTTAATTAGTATGTATTTCATTTTACGCTCAACACCTTGATTCTATATTCTTGTTACACTTGCTTCGGAATTGTGTGAACATAAGCGTGAGTATATTTCGTAGAGTTAATTATATACATTATAAAAATTATGATCTGACACTGCGATGTTAGTACAACTTATGTTGTAATTCAGTACAAAACAAATAACAAAACCTGTAAAATAAAAAGTATAAATGACATTGTATTGTTTCACGAAAGTGCAAGTTCGTTGTAAGTCAGTGTGCATTTTAGTTGCTTAGACACAGCGGGCGTACTGACATATATTATTTTGATAGTTAATCTGTAGGATCTTACACTCTTCAGTCTAACACGTCTCTTTCTTTCTTTGAGGCGTGATTGAACTTATTAACTGACAATGAACTAATCATACATTCAGGTAAACATTCGTATCTCACATGAATCTGTGGTTCAAAAGAACGCTGACGTGTTTGGTGAAGCGGGAAGCTTGCGTAAAAATTCCCTTAGCTATTGCTGACATTAACTAATCAATATTTATTGTTGTTTTTGTAAACGTAACTTGTTGCCTAAACGAGCAATATAATTAGTGAACCCGGGCGTATACAATTGTACAACATGCAATGCATATTTTAATTACATAATTATAATGAAAGGTGTGGGATGAAAGGATCGGGGAGGGTACGTTATACTTATAGTGTGGCAAGTTAGGAAAGATGTTCATAATTATTAGACAAAATGTAATATTTAAAACTGCACATGATGCTTCATTGTTGTAACACACTGACTACAATACGTATCAATATAAACCAATCCAATCAGAGTATGCAACGGGAAACCGGAAACAGTTAAATATAAAAGTGGCGAGTTCATCAAGACGAGACTTGTGGCGGATCCGTGGTCTAGTGATAACGCACTGGTTTCACAACTCAGGGGTCGCAGGTTCGAGCCCCCGCTACACCCTAACCTACTAACTCGTCTTTCGCATGAGACGTTAAACCGACGTGCAGTGTACTAGGTGCTTCACACCGGGCACTAAAAGACCCAGGGTTGTCTCTGGAACGGGGCGTCTCCTGTATCTTGCACTATCCCTCGTAACCCTACTAATAAGTCTTCTGGGGGCGATGGCCATATGGGAGAGAATCCCGGTGCACTCGATAAAAATGTACCACACACAAGACGAGACTATACCATTAGTCAAATCGGTTACAGTGTATCAAACTCAATCTGAGATCCAATTATTCATCAAAACGAGACAAAACCCTTATCTAAAACGTAATCAAAGCATCATAACCAGAATGCACTCCGACGAATCCAGATAAGCCAATGTCAGTGTGCAATCATATCTGTTTACCGTTCCGACAGGCTTACTTTGCTCTAGACAGCACCGATTGACAGTTGTTCTGCTCGACTGGGGGAATTTAGAAGATCGTATATCAACTTCGATTCGATCTGAAATATGATAGAGCACAGGTTGTCAGTGAGTCATTTATATTAATGGTATGGCAGTATTTGCACTCCTTGTGTTTCAAAGGGAAGAGTCCGTATTGTTCATGTCTCGGCGAAATTTCTATTTGCCCGATTACTTTTTATAATTAAATAAACATAACCATCCTGAATAGTTAAATTTGTTAAGCGCATTACCAACGTCGGAAATGTACGTAAGAGTATACTAATAATGCAACACTCCATTCTCAATACCGGGACGTAACGCTCAATGTAATGTGCCAAGGGTGTATTTAACCTAAATATATTTTACTCTAATATACAGTGAGTAGTCATATTATGGTATCATTGTATCAAAATCGAAAATGACAGGAAGAAAATTAGGGAAAGAAGTGTAATTTAATAAAGACCATCTTCTTCAAATAATTATTTTAATTTCCCGTTTATCGGCCAATAAACAACGATCTGGAGTTCTGATGCATAGGAATTAAACCACGAGGGCGTTAGCCCGAGTTGTTTAATAGCCCCGCATCAGAACGAGATTTTGCATTTGTAATTGGAACTACGTTTTACTATGTTCCGCTCATGATCAGGACTACTTGTTGCGTTGTTTATTGGGTAGTGTAACGACAATGGCCCAGTCTCTTTATTTCTTACTGTCAGTATATACATGTAAGCCTGAGAAATTCGATTCGATCATTCGATACACCTGATCTCCGCGTAAATTAACATCCTGTTATTAAAATGGAATGACGCAGGCAAGTCTATTGAGTCACGTGACCTGCGGCTATTCAACCGGTAGCGCGCAGTGTTTAGAGAGAACAAAAGGCTGTCCGGCTTGCGCAGTGGTTGGTACACTCGCGCTTCACCTAGGCTTCCCGGGTTCGCTTCCCACTCGAGGCGCCTGTGAGTTTTGGTTGGTGGTCACCATACCGGACAGGTGTGGTTTCCTCCGGATACTCCGGTCCCCCCCTCCCCCCCCCACACACACACAAAAGACCACACAAAAATTAAAATATCTTTCAGTACAGTAAAATATCTACAGCTGGAAATTGCAGCTATAATTCAAAATTCGTCCCAACTTTCGTGAGTCTCCAGTAAGTCAATTAGGTAGGAGTGTTGGGACACACTCCGGGTCCTCACATAATGCAGCCTCAGGCGCAAAAGGACCTCATAAACTTCGAAATACACACGTTTAGAGAGAACCGTTCCTGCTGCCGAAGAAAACAGTGTTGTCAGAAATTTAAGGTAATTTATTAAATTTATGAGAGCTGATTCTTGATCTGCTTTCGAGTACCTCGTACCAAACTAGTTTGGGCGTTGGAAAATCAGCGGAACCTTGATATAAGAAAGACTCTCAATCCCTTGTCCGTGGAGTATTATTGCACAACCATTGCGTTTGATGCGATCTACACAGCGACAATATAGTGAGATCTGCTGAACCACACTTGGCTCCATACCTTGCTTAGACTATAAGATACTGTGCTAGCCCATCACATCTAAGGATATCAGTGTTCCATCCGCCCGTCTTGTACATATGTGAGTCCATTCACTGCTTTTGATTACCCATCCAATTATTTCAGTAGATCATATAATTGATTGTAAGTTGATTGAGTTTCTTTAATAATCATTTACTAATCATTAGGCAGGTAGTCCCAAAGAAAATTTATATAGAGTTATATAGACTCATGTTAATACTTTGCGTGCATTAGACACCACCCCATCTCTAGTTAGTCTACATTATACTAATAACCAATAGTATATTTGTAAATTAAATATACAAAAGAAGTGGAAAACGAACCAAATATGATAAAATGTTTTATTGTTATTTCCAAAACGGTTTGTTGAGCGCCCATTTCTTTGTTTCACTAAAAATCTACTGAGTGCGCAAATCAATGCTGATTGTAAACCTCATAATACAAGCACGTAAAATCCATCTGTTAGGTACTTATTTACATCATCCCACTCATAGGGTAAATATTTACATCTAGATGAACTTAAACAGACAAACAACGTTGTACGTTTCACACAGACAAATACGCACGACATAACAAAAACGTAATCCTTCCAGATCTGGAAGGATTTTATTTGTGATGGCAGTGATTACCGTTAACCGATAGGGGAGGTCACTGCTCCGAGGCGTTTGGGTGTTTAACTCAGGCTTCTGACTTTAAAACCAAACAACATCTCCACGAATGTAAAAAAAAAATCAACATCTTTCAAACGCTTTAAAAGCGTCTACAAGACGTTTGGGTAAAACGCAGCACCGATTTAAGTGCTCTCTGCTCTCAGTGCGCAACACAAACGCGAGTTTGGTTAGTTTTCACCATGTCGGACAGGTGGGTTTTCTAGGTCATGACCACATGACCTACTACTACTACTACTGCTGCTACTACTACTACTACTACTGCTGCTGCTGTTACTACTACTACTGATGCTGCTGCTGCTGCTACTACTACAACTACTAGAATTTCTACTACTACTACTACTATGTATACTACTATGTTATACTTTTGGGTATACTGCTATGTATACTACTGAGTTTACTTGCATACAGCTGACACGGTGAATGAAATATGTTTGATGCAAATATTTCTGTGCAAAATAATAAAAAAATAAATACAAAAAATGTTGTTTATTATGATTTCGTGAAAATTATGTATATGTATGTATTATATATTCATGAAAAGTTGGAAAGTTTTTTGAAATGTATGTCAAACTTATTATTTTAATTCGCGTGTGCGACTCACAAGTATGTTTTTTATGACTACGAATGAAAAAGAAACACGGTCTTACACAGAAATGTCATTAATTTATGTTAATGCTGTAAAATACATTAAAATTACATTAAAATTACGAGAGCATTCTGTTTAATTATACTGTACTTGGAAAATACGCATGTTGCGTTTATAACAAGACATTTCGTGTATAAACGTTTCACAAAAAGAATTAGAGATGACATAATAATTGTTTTCCGTGTTTACTTTATTTAATTAAAAGGACTAAGTCTATTGAATCTCATATTCCCGCAACAAGCGTATAGTTAGTTTAACATATTGTACACTTACATACAAGTAAGCTGAAGTAGGTTTTTGTTATAAGATTTAAAATAAATATATCGAAGGACAATCTCAGGAAAACACACTGCTTTTTGCAACTATAATTCACCTATCAATATTTTCCCCCAGGGGCGAAAGCAGCGGGCTGACCAAGTGGAATGAGACTAAATGTATTATTTGGGGTCTAATTCCCCACACTAGAGCCAAGCAGTTGTGTCTAAATCTCCACAGTGGGAGATACGTAGTGTATCAAATGGCCCGGGAAGAGGGGGGGGGGGGGCAATATTACCGCGATCTAAATTCCGACCGAAATCTATTTACCAGGATCGAGAATCATTCGGCGAGTCAAATTCCCGCCTGTTGGGAATAGCTTCCAGTTTAAAAAGACCAGTATATGCCCGCCGTTAACCCCTGGAGAAAAATATTGATAGGTGCATAAATATCGCTCCGTCGAAGCTTAGTATTGTTTCATTGTGTATCACATCGCTAAATGTTAGCCTACTAATCAAAATAACGCGTGGAAAAGCTTGCGATGTGTTTGTGAAGCTCCATTATCATGATATCATGATACAACAGAACTATGGCGTCTACAGCTATCATCATGATACAACAGAACTATGGCGTTTCCAGCAACCATCATGATACAACAGAATTATGGCGTTTCCTGCAAGTATCATGATACAACAGAACTATGACGTTTCCAACAATCATCATGATACAACAGAACTATGGCGTCTACAGCAATTCTCATGATACAGCAAAACTAGGGCGCCTACAGCAATCATCATGATACAACAGAACTATGGCGTCTACAGCAATCATCATGATACAACAGAATTATGGCGCTTCCTGCAATCATCATGATACAACAGAATTATGACGTTTCCAGCAATCATCATGATAAAACAGAAATATGGCGTCTACAGCAATCATCATGATACAACAAAACTATGGCGTCTACAGCAATCATCATGATACAACATAACTATGGCGTTTCCTGCAAATATCATGATGCAACAGAACTACTGCGTCTACAGCAATCATCATGATACAACAGACTTATGCCATTTCCTGCAATTATCATGATACAACAGAAGTATGGCGTTTCCTGCAATTATCATGAAACAACAAAACTATGGCGTTTCCAGCAATCATCATGATGCAACATAACTATGGCGTTTCAAGCAATCATCATGATACAACAGAACTATGGCGTTTCCAGCAATCATCATGATACAACACAGCTATCGCGTTTACTGCAAATATTATGATACAACAGAACTATGGCGTCTACATCAATCATTATGATACAACAGAACTATGGCTTTTCCAGCAATCACCATGATACAACAGAACTATCGCGTTTACTGCAAATATCATAATACAACACAACTATGGCGTCTACAGCAATCGTCATGATACAACATAACTATGGCGTTTCCTGCACATATCATGATACAACAGTACTATGGCGCCTACAGCAATCATCATGATACAACAGAACTATGGCGTTTCCTGCAATTATCATGATACAACAGAACTGTGGCGTTTCCTGCAATTATCATGATGCAACAGAACTATTGCGTTAACAGCAATCACCATGACAGAACTGTGGCTTTCCTTCAGTTATCGTGATACAACAGAACTATAAATTTTCCTGCAATTATCATGATAACAGATAGTGCGGAGCTTGAACTGTTTATGGCGGAAAAACTGAAAAGGTCTAATTCCATGGATACTAGTAGTGAGTAATTGTGTTAACGTAGGAGGTATAAGATACTAGAAATTCTACTGTCGATAAAGAAGTTAAAAATACACATGGTCGACCTATTGTTGCCCCCGCGCCCCCCCTACACACCTCCCTCCCACACCCACCTCCCCCACAACTCTCCCACACTCACCTAGCTAGTCTAAATGTCCGGTCAGCTGGCCATCAATTAAGCCTCCTGTATGTGAGAATAGTTATGCATATTAGTTCAGTACAATATTCGATTTTGTTGTCTCGTTTAGTTATACTATACTATAGCCCCTTTAAATAGTATTTTTAATAACCTTGTCATACCACATTTACGACAATACAAATGGTGATGCGTTATTTGCACGCTTGAACTATCGCATGCAGGCCATTGTGGCCCAGACGGTATATAAGTCCTCGCGTGCAATAAAGGTATATACAGTTTCATAATTAACTAATTTCTGTATTTTTAACATTTAATACTCGATAGTTTTAGAAAGTATGAAGCTTTTATTTATTGTATTGATGCTGATAGTGGTCGAAGGAGGAGGTTAGTATAAAAAGTTAATAATAATAATAATATTATTATTATTAATAACATAATAATAATAATAATAATGATAATTAATAATAATAATACAAATTATTGTTATTATTATTATTATTATTATTAACAATACTAAAAATTATAATAATAATAAAAAGAAGAAGAAACGGAAGAAGATGATGATCAAGAAATAAAATAAGTAAAGGAGGAAGATTTCATATAATTATAATAATATACACATGGTGCTTCAGTCGCTCATCAAAGTTACATGGTAATCGGAGAGAAACGGACATGTTATTGATGTATTTATTGCTTCAATCGATTGGTGCCAAATAAGCTATCTTTGTTGACATAAAATTAAATAAAAATTACAGATAACAAACACAATTATTAAAACACGACATTAATAATACATTATGCACCCTATGGGATTTGCCCGCCAGATTACTGGTATGACAGACATTTTTGTTTCTTCAACACAATTTCAATACATGTATAATCAATCACCAGTATTACAATACTATTTACTGAAAAGTAACGGGCGAACTTTTGGATTTAATATTAATCCGCAAATCATCGTTGTTTAATACTTTCATGTTTATTTAAAACATTCAACTGTATAATTATGACAGTGGTAAAACACGTATTTAGCATTGGTTATGACTCCGCGCAAAGATTTGACTGGTTCCGAGCAGAGCTGATGTCAAAACCATGCCGCTACCAACTTCCACGTGATCGTAACGAGATCACGTGGTATAAATTAAAACGGTGGACATGCAGAACAATACAACAACGTGGACACCATAATTTCTTTGAATTGTTATATTTAAAGGGACCATGTCGTCGAAAAGAGCCTCAAGGTGGCAATTTCTTTTTTAAAAATCTGAAATTTAGATATTAATACAGGCATTTAATAACGGTTAAAACAAGGTATATACAATGAGAAAAGAGTGTACGCATTCTGAGATAAAAATCAATTTATAATATGGGTTGTGTTTCTTTTGCCCTTTTTATGTTTACATTTTGTCGTCAGAATTGTGCGAATTTTGTGCAATCATAGTTTACAAACGACTTTTGACCGAGCATGATAGCGCAGTTGGTTTAATCGCTGTCTACTGTCAATTCTTCGTATGGCACCTAAGTCGTGAGTTAGATACCCTGATTGGGGTTTTAATTTTTCATACTTTTTTTCTTATTTGGCAAATATCTTATTGTGTATTATTTTATGTTTTATATATTCCATGCACATGTCTTTATAAAGCGCATTTGTATCATATAATATCATTTATGCTGTAATGGGAATCTGTTTTCGACGACATAGGCTTTTTTAAGTTCTTTAGGTATATCGTTTTGTTTTGTGTTTATTTTAACTTTCGATATGTATGCATGGACCAATAATGCATTATTTCTGTGGGAGTCTTATAAACAATTATTGATGCAGCAGCATTGCCTAAGAAAAATCCTTTCAGATTTTCAAATCTTGGTGCAATCTCCTAGCAGAGTTGTCGTTCGTTGCTTTCACCATACATTTTCTGCAACGGGCTTAATGACAAGAATCTTGTCAAAACGGAAAAAATGTATTTAATGCACACCAAAGTTGGTGTTTAGGACCACAAGCATAGAAATAAAGAATAAATGGTTTTTAAATGATAATAAATGAAGAAAAAATTTGATTCCTATTAATCTAACTATTTTCATGTCCAATTACGTAGATGGAATCAGTTCGCAGATGTGAACAACATGGACGGAGTGGATGGTATTGTGCATTGCGTTTTGAATGTTATGATCATGTGACTAAAACCACGTGAGTTGGGACTTCTTTCCGAACCAATTTCAGAGCTGAATGGAATGTAGCCGGTGATCAAGGGATTGACCTTGGTGGTTTCAGTGCTTATTTTACCACCAAGTGGAAGTATCCGCTGCGAGGAGTGTGAGAGTTTCCTTTATGCAATTCCGTTAATGGCAATCTTTGGTTTGCGCATGTTTTCCACGGGTCTCGGTCTAAATATAGATTGACCGGCCTGGCTCACCGCTTTATTACGGCCGTGTATATGGATCCGGTAAACAGCAAATGGTCTATCATTAGCATGGCTTCCGGCTTCATGTAATGAAAACTGATAGAGAATGGACTGCAGCAGTTGTATCCCTTGAAAAAAATATATACACGAGTTATCCACCATGAAAGGAAAAAATGCCACAAAAGCTACAATACAAATGGCATAACCTTGTGTATTGTACTCATATACATTTATATCAATTTGGAATGGCACATTTAAGGTACATTGGTTACAACGTTGAATTTTGTGAAAGACTGTGGTTTAAAACAAGTTTTGACCAACATAATCTATTAATCCAGTGTGTGGATGATAACTTGGTTAGTGTTCTCGAATAATTTACATGTAATACGATTATATCATTGGTTAAAATTAGTAAACTGCTTATCATAGAAAGAGTGCCATCGCATTAATGCAGACAAACTATTCACAATTTGGAAAAAAGCCCTAAACCTGGATGGGTATTTCACCAGTATTTACTTGTAGGGTGGGGTATAAACTGTTTGAAGTAAGTGAATATATATAGCACGATTTAATTATTGTAACACGATAATTTCACACTAACTAATGATTATTTTACAACTTGCCGTTTGAGGGCGAGTATTCGACCAGTCGTATAAATATTCTGGCAAGTAGTTCAGCAATATTGTTCAAACGGGTAAGGATGAAACGTCTCTCGACCCAAAATATCCAAGGAACTTAAAATCGGCACACCGGCAATTTTTAAACACTTTCCAATTTCAAGGTCTTCGCTAACGTCCGGTATTAAATATATTTTAGTCAGTACGCATGCGTCATTTTTCAATCCCGAATCGACCATTTGCCGTAATGCCGCGTTATTCATGACGTAGCCCGCACCACCGCTCATGTAACCATGATTTTCCACGTACATATTGAAATGGTATCCAACATAACCGGGCTTATTCTTGTCATAGTGACTCAGCAAAAATCGAAGGTTCTCCAATATGACGTAGGTATCATCATCAGCCTTTAATGACTGAAACGTGCTGTTAGGCAATAGTTGATCAACAACTTTAAGCAATATTTCTAATTGATACTGACAGCTAGATGTGTGATCGCGCTTCTGTAACTTACTCTTTGTTATTCTTGAACATGTCTAAACGCGAGTGACAATTACCAATTAACAGTTATGGTTTCATACTACCTGATGTATTACTTATTACTGGAGACTAGGCGAGTGGCCCGTGACACCGACCCGTATATTCAATATCTATCGTTCTGACACGTGAAAGGGGCCATTCTATTCAAAACACTGTATTAAGTATGTATTAGTGAAATAATATTGACAGAAAAATACTTGATACAATCAGAAAAAAATTGTACAGTTTTTGAAACAATTAAAATGTGTGAATATTTGAATGGCGTTTTAACTAAGCGAATGGTAATCATTCAATCAAATAGTCAAATATTGGAATAGTTTTGCCATCCCTAATTAATAGCAATCAAATAATTTGAAGAAATTTGGAATTTTATAGCCATTGGGTATATTTTCACTTTACATTTTGATCCAACCATACATCATACAATCTGACATGAATTTCAGATGACTGATCAAGACACCCCCCCTAGGGCAGACACTGGCAGTGCTGGAAAACAACCCAGGACGAGGCCCAGGCCCCCCAGTAAGGCAGAGCAATTTCAGATGACTGATCTAGACACTCCCCCTAGGGCAGACACTTGCAGTGCAGGAGAACAACCCAGGACCAGGACCAGTCCCCCCAGTAGAGCAGAGCAATTTCAGATGACTGATCAAGACAACCCCCCTAGGGCAGACACTGGCAGTGCTGGAAAACAACCCAGGACCAGGACCCCCAGTAAGGCAGAGCAATTTCAAATGACTGATCAAGACACCCCCGCTAGGGCAGACACTTGCAGTGCAGGAGAACAACCCAGGACCAGGACCAGGCCCCCCAGTAGAGCAGAGCAATTTCAGATGACTGATCAAAACAACCCCCCTAGGGCAGACACTTGCAGTGCTGGAGAACAACCCAGGACCAGGACCAGGCCCCCCAGTAGAGCAGAGCAATTCAGATGACTGATCAAGACAACCTCCCTAGGACAGACACTGGCAGTGCTGGAAAAAAAAGGACCAGGACCAGGCCCCCCAGTAAGGCAGAGCAATTTCAGATGACTGATCAAGACACCCCCCCTAGGGCAGACACTTGCAGGGCAGGAGAACAACCCAGGACCAGGACCAGGCCCCCCAGTAGAGCAGAGCAATTTCAGATGACTGATGAAAGCAAGACTCTTGGATGAAAGGTCAGCCCCAGATGACATTCTGTTCGTCGTCCTCAGATCCTTAAGAATATCTTATTTAGGAGCTGATTTTAATCAGATTGCTTGAGAACATTCCCGAAAAGAGAACCAAGATTTGAAGCAAAGTGTACATTCTTTAAAGATAACGTCTGTCAGAATGACTAAATTCATAGTAGTCAATTTCCCAAAATTTACACGTGCATTTTACCTTGCATTGGTTTGTTTTGGTTTCCGTCATGAAGACGAAAGGTTAAAGTCATGCCGTGATTACGTGGGCACTTTAAGCAGAACTTAAAACGAATACTACTGGAGTTACGCACGGATAACGGATGGGCGGATATGGGGTTAAATAAAAACAATAACAAACAACAACAAAAATAATAACCAACAGACAAACACATACCAGTAAAACATTCCACAGACATTGCTAGACGACTGTTATACTATAATAATCTGCATACTATATATAGCTGTGAGTGTATGTAGCATAGGCTAGTACAAAGCTATATGCAAACAGAACTAGTTACTTTCACTTTCGTTGCGATTTCTGTTCTTCTATAACTGCCAAATGTAATTGAAATGGTGACTAATTCACAGATACAGATGACTCGATGTGTAACAAAGGGGCCTATACTGCTGTGTCTTCCTGTGATCTTTATGGCAACACAGGCTGCACAACTTCCCTCATCAGGTGGTATCCATAGCAACACAGGTTGAACACCTTATTAGCCCCACGTGCTCCACGTGACGTTTACCTGCATCATGTTATTTCCATGGCATGTGTATGACACAAAATGGAATCTTGATTTCAAACGGTTCCAAGTATGTGATCCCCATGGCAATAAATTCCCGTCCCAATAAATACCCATGGCAACCCATTCATGTATCGTGCGATCTCAATTGCACTAATTTCCTCATCATCGATATTTTCATGCCAACCAATTTCCTCATGTGATCTCCAAGGCAACAAATTCTCTTATCAAGTGATCTCAATGGCAACCAATTTACTCATCATGTGATATCCATGGCAACCAATTCCCTCATGTGATCTCCTGGGCAACCAGTTGCCACATTATGTGATCTCTATGGCAACCACTTCCCTCATCATGTAATATCTATGGCAACCAATTTCCTCATCATGTGTTTTGCTAGGCAACCAATTTCCTCATCACGTGACAATGACGCCAACACTTTCTTCAGCATCCTGGAATTGAATGAAACAAATAATTGCAACAGATTCTTTCAGCTAAATCAACTAGAATTGTCACATGAGTGACGGATATACCCCCATAATATGGCCTTGTCACCAAACTACGGCATCCATTCAAAAGAAATGGACAGAGAGAATGCTTTAATTTGTGAATGGTCAAAAGTGTATGTGGAAAAATTTAATTTCAATAGGAGCCATAACTCTGTCAACATTTAGTGATTTGTAACCAAAGTTGAACTTGATCTGTATTTTATGATATTACACCTATGTACCAAAAATTATTTATATATGTGAAGTCTGTCATGAGTTATTGTCCATGTTTATCGTTTAAGTCAAAAAGGGGCCATAATTGTGTCCAAATTTAGTGGTTTGTAACCAAAGTCGACCTTGACCTGTATTTTATAATGCTACAAATGTGTACCAATAATTATTGAAATATGTCAAGCAATTCTTGAGTTATTGTCCGGAAATCATGTTTTTAGGGAATTTAAGTCAAATAAAAGGCCATAACTCTGTCAAAATTTAGTGGTTTGTAACCAACATCGAACTTGACTTGTATTTTATGATGTTACGCATGTGTACCAAAAATTATTTGAATATATGTCCAGCCTTTCTTGAGTTATCATCAGGAAACCAAAAACCAACAGACAAAAAGACTGACAAGCTCACTCCGACATACCCTCCCCCCCCCAAACTTTGTTTGTGGGGGTATAATTAATTGCTTATCACATGGTAGCAACTTCTTTTATTTGAATATACACACATATGCTACTAGTAAACTGCAACTGTTGAATCATATAATAATAATTTTCTATGAGTTTAACAAATTAATAGTAGGAACTAAGACCAAACATTAAAGGGACTTGTTCACAGTTTGGCAAAATGACAATTTTCAAAAAAATTGTCATAGATTCAAAAAAGAATGTATGCATTATATTCACACAAGCAAAATAACACTCCTGACTAAGAAAAATGTTAAAAAGATATGTTCGTTTATTTATAATCATCAATCGAAATTGGAAAAATAATAAAGCGTTTGTAACGCTTTTCATAGATAATTTAGCAAAAACGTGTATTACCGACATAGCGTTTAAACTGCCATCCAAATTCAAAAGCCTGCGTGGTGTAGTGGTAGCGCGTTAGCTTTTGCTTCTAGGGGTCCCGGGTTCGAACCCCAGGGCAGGCACATTTTTTATTTTTATCTTTTTCCTTGTTATTATAATTATTTAAAACTAATCCAGATATGACAGTTTTGTAAGTAAATTCATTTAATGACATTTTTCACAAATACGAAAATCTGTGAACAAGTCCCTTTAAGTCAATAAGGCACATCATCACTCCTGCCATATTTACATAATGTCTATTATAACAACTTCAAATCACTGTTAAACTGTACATCCTCATATCTACAATATTCAAACCATTAAAGTTTTGATTTTTAAACCTTCAATTCACTCTTAAACTGTATTATGTACCAAAATCAATGTTAGGTTTCTGGGGTGGTATTCACAAAGCATCTTAAGTTAAATGTTATCTTTATTCTTAAATGTGGATTTATTCTCAACTGTATAATTCCATACAGAAAAAATTTGCACTAAGTTATACTTGAAAATAATATCATTATGAACATGTTATTGTAGGAATATCAACAACATATTAATCTGTTTATTAAGTAAAGTAATATATATAATACATTCAAATTGTGCACTTAAGTGAAATATTTAAGAAATGACTTAAGATACTTTGTGAATACCAGCCCATGGGCAATCTCCCGAGATTGGGGGACTGGGGACCTGGCCCTTGTAGGGGATAATTGTCCCGTTGTTCCATTATGATTTCCTTCCTTTTCAGTTTGATTATCATAAACAGAAAGACTTTTCAACAGGTTTTGAAATTTAAACGGACCTGTTCACAGATTGGCAAATTGACAATTTTCAAGTTTTTTTATCATAGATCCAGAAAATAAAAATAAATTTATATTATATAAACAGGCGAAATAACAGTACTGACAAAGAAATATATTGGAAATATTGAATCGTTTATGAAAAAAACATCAATTGAAATGGACAAGATTATAAAGCGTTTGTAACGCTACTCATCAATATTTTGGAAAACACCTGTATTACTTACATAGCATTTAAAATTCATTAATACAATTGCAAGTCAGAATGGCTGGGTGGTTAGCACGACAATTTTGTTATCACGGTGGTCGTAGGTCTGAATCCCGGCGAAGGCAAATCTTTTAATAATATAGTTTTTCTGAATACAATATTTGTTGTCAATTAGTCCAATTGCTTTAGTTTATGCAGTTAAGACATTAAATGACATTTTTCAACAAGAGGGCCAAATGGCCCAGGGTCGCTCACCTAAGTTTCATTAGTCAAAATTTTTTCCATGTGTTAGATTTTTATACAGATATGGATAAACTAATACGGACTGATGGAAATGCTGCCTTAATCATCATGGTTTGAAAAACTTCAGTGACAACAGACAATCAAAATTTGGGAAGTACATTATTGATATTGAAGCTTTTTTTCAATTTGACCTAGTGACCTAGTTTTTGACCCCACATGACCCAGATTCGAACTCGGCTGAGATATCATTGGGACAAATGTTCTCACCAAGTTTCATGACGATTGCGCAAATAAGGTAACTTCTAGAGGGTTAACAAGCTTTTTCTTCAATTTGACCTAGTGACCTAGTTTTTGACCTTACACAACCCAGATTTAAACTTGGCCAAGATACCATTAAGACAAATGTTCTGACCAAGTTTCATGAAGATTGTGCAAAAAATGAGACTTCAAGAGTGTTAACAAGCTTTTTCTTCAATTTGACCTAGTGACCTAGTTTTAGACCCCACATGACCCAGATTCGAACTCAACCAAGGTATCATTAGGACAAATGTTCTGACCAAGTTTCATGAAGATTGGGCAAAAAATGTGACTTCTAGAGTGTTAACAAGCTTTATTCAGTTTCAATATAGCAATATAATGAAAACAGTTACTGCTCTGCCCCCTGGCGGCCATGTTTTTCAACGGCGGGCAACCATTTTCGAACTCGGCTAAGATATCATTAGAACAAATGTTCAGCGCAAGTTTCATGAAGATTGGGCAAAATGTGACTTCTACAGTGTTCACAAGCTTTTTCTTCAATTTGACCTATAGACCTAGTTTTTGACCCCACATGACCCAGATTCTAACTCGACCGAGATATCATTGGGACAAATGTTCTGACTAAGTTTCATGAAGATTGGGCAAAAAATGTGACTTCTAGTGTGTTAACAAGCTTTTCCTTCAATTTGACCTAGTGACCTAATTTTTGACCCCACATGACCCAGATTCAAACTTGGCTGAGATATCATTGGGACAAATGTTCTGACCAAGTTTCATGAAGATTGGCCAATAAATGTGGCCTCTAGAGTGTTAACGAGGTAAATGTTGACAACGCACGACGAACGACTGACAAAAGGCGATCACAAAAGCTCACCATGAGCATGTTGTGCTCAGGTGAGCTAAAAATGCGAAAATCTGTGAACAAGTCACATCAAAGTCTACTGAGTGCTGCTAAATATCAGAGCAACTTAAAACTATTTGTTACTTAAACTTTTAAAAAAAACTAGATGATTCTAATTTTTATATTCACTTAGGTGACACTTGATAAAGCATTTTGGGAAATATATATTCATAGGCTCAGTCCAAAAAGACACAAAATCATACCGAAGATGGTTCTTGTATTGTCAACTTTTCAAGACTAGAATGTTGCTTTACAAATAAAAATATGTATCCCCAATGCGTTGTTAACATTAACGTTTATATGTAAGTTACATACTGAAAACTATAAATGTGTCCACAGAAACTGGTGCCTACACCCACGCAACTGTTTCTACCTGGCGCCATGTAAATATCCAAGCTTCAAGTGAATAACTTATGTAGTTTAAAAGTTACAAAACTTCTGAATATAAACATTAACCAGAAAATCTATGTGAACAAGAAACATAACTCTGTCAAAATACAAACAAAGTTATAGGGAATGTTTCACTGTTTCTGGAGTAGATGACCAAGGTATATTTCAAGTTTCACGTGAATAACTGTAGTTTTGAAGTTACAAAACTTTTGAATATAAACTTAAACCAAAAATTCTATGTGAAAAGGGGCATAACTCTGTCAAAATACAAACAATGTTATAGGAAATGTTGCCTCTGACATTGAAGTTGAAGACAAAGGTATATTTCAAGGTTCAGGCGAATAATTTATGTAGTTCTGCAGTTACAAAACTTAAATATAAACTTTAACCAGTAAATCTATGTGAAGATGGGGCATAACTCTGTCAAAATACAAAACAGAATTATGAGGAATGTTGCCCCTGACACTGTAGTTGATGACAAAGGTATATTCCAAGTTTCAAGTGAATAACTTGAGTAGTTTTAAAGTTACAAAACCTTTAAATATAAACTTTAACCAGAAAATCTGTGTGAAAAAGGGGCATAACTCTGTCAAAAAACAAAACATACTGATGGAAAATGTTGCCCCTGACACTGGAGTTGATGACAAAGCTATATTCCAAGTTTCAAGTGAATAACTTATGTAGTTTAGAAGTCACAAAACTTTTGAATAAAAACTTTAACCAAATTCAGACCCGGACGCCGACGTGAGTAGGAAAGCTCACCTATTTTTCGAATAGTCGAGCTAAAAATCTTTCCATGGTGAACGTAACAAGAGCTATATAGCTAAAACAGGAAAATTCCACCCCCCCCCCAACTGGCAGCCATGTTTTTCAATGAATCAAATCTATTTGAAGAAATTGAGTAGTTGGTCACCAAAAATAATTTTTGCAGAATTATTTTGAAATTCAGCCAGTGGTTTCAGACAAGAAGATCTTTTCTTTTCAACATGGCCATATAAGGAAAACTGCCCCGCCCCCTGGCGGCCATGTTTTTCAACAAATCAAAATTATTTGAAAGACTTTGGTAGAGGGTCACCCAAAACTGCCCCGCTCCCTTGCGGCGATGTTTTTTTTTCAAATCAAAATTATTTGAAGAAATTTGGTAGAGGGTCACTCATAGAACATTTCTGTAAAACTATTTTCAAATCTAGCCAGTGGTTTCTGACATGAAGATTTATAAGTATGCCAGTTTTTTAAGCTTTTAGTTGCCACAGTAACCAGAGTTTTCCATATATTCAAACGATTGAAGGAATTTGTTAAAGGACCATCCCAGGAGCAGTCCTGCCAAGAATGGTTACAATTCGCCAAGCTGTCTCACTGAAAAAGTTGTTTAGTAAATTGTTGACAATGACGACAGTTGACAACGGACAAGGGACGAAGACTGCCCAGAATAGCTCACCTTTTGACCACTTTGTGCTCAGGTTAGCTAAAAATCACAGTTTGGATAACTCAAGGGTCTTGACTCCTTAGTGCCTGGGGGGATTTGGCTGAGAATAGAGCTTTGCTGAGATATTATCATGCACATAAACATTTGCATAAAGTACCGTAATTACTCTATGCTTTCGGACACTCACAGTTTTTGGACAACCTCTTTTTTAGTCAAAAGAATTCTTTTTTGTAACTCTTTATTTTCGGACAATCATCTTAAAACTCACAATTTATGACTCAATATTTTCGGAAACTGGTTTAAAGTTGGATTTATTAATAAAAGTCTGTTTATTTTGTTGTCGTTTGTTTTTATTGTTTTTAATATAACATTCAAGGTTCTTTCATAAACATTCAAGGTTCTTTCATAAAAAAACATTTTAATTTAAAGTTTTAAACATGCACACATTATAAATTACCCTGCTTGTGAAATATGTATTAATCCAATTTCAATACATTGAATTTAAAAACGCACTGTCACAACATGAACATTACATATATATATTGTCTGCCCAAAACAAAATCTCCCCAACTTTCTGACACCCTTAAAGTGTCCCCTAGAACACTAATTCATTAATGGTCTATCGATAGTGCTTGCGTTGTTCAGATACAGTAGTATCGATCGATGCTTTTTGACACCAACCACGTGCTAGGCATGTTACACGCTTTCAGATACAAACTGCTAGATGATAGCCCTAGTACGGTAGTCACATCAAAGACTTATGGAGTCAGACTGACACTGTTGCTATGTAACACCTACTATCGCCGTGCAGATTTTGGATACCTGGCTAAAGGGTGATGTCACGCTGTTTCCCTCAGTAGTTTTAAGAGGTGTCATTATTAATGCTTTGGTTTTTAATGGATTGTTTTGTTTGTTCAAATTGGGTAATAATATTCCAAGGTACTTAAACCTCATTTTAATGTTATTAAACAGAATATAATAAATTAAAAAAAAACAGAATATTATAAATTAAAAACCGGTTGTTCAAAAAGGGAAACCATACATATACGGACGTAATTGAAATATTTTCCCCATGTCTCTAAATATGCGGACACCCAAAATTTTGGAATATTTCATGTCTGTAAATTTTCGGAGACGACAAAAATTAATTATTTTTAAATGTCCGAAAACTTATAGTATTACGGTAGATTTAAGATCAGATGGTAACTGTTGGACTGATGGAGATCTGAAAAGAGTGTAATCTAATGACCGATGGACCGACAGACATTTGCAAATCAATATACCCTGCCCTCTTTGATGGGTGGCATAACTAATAAGAGAACAATAACAAGAGGGCTCTGAGGGCCCTAGGACGCTCAACTGAGACCTTGTAACCCAATTAGAATTTGCATCTCCGAGGTGTGGCTTATTTTATCCCAGAGGCCTAATTTGAACAATCTTAACAAACCTCTGGGCCTTGCGGTTTCAGGTAAAGCTTTTTAAAGTCATTCTGCTATTTAAGTCTATATAAACCATGTGACCCCTTGGGGTGTGGCCAGATTTGACCCCAGGGGCATAATTTGAACAATCTTTGGAGGACCACTATGCAATGTTACGTACCAAATATAGGAAAGCTGTGGGCCTTGCCGTTTCAGAGGAGAAAATTGTTTAATTCATTTTGCTATTTTAGTCTACATAAACCATGTGACCCCCGGGGCATGACCAGATTTGCCCCCAGGGGCATAATTTGAACAATATTTGTAGAGGACTACATACACATACCAAATATGAAACCTCTAGGACTTGCAGTTTCAGAGGATTAGAATTTTAAAGTCATTTTGCTATATAAATTTATATAAACCTGTGACCTCTGGGGTGTGGTCAGTTTTGACCCATGGAGCATAATTTGATCCATCTTTGTAGAGGACCACTATAGGATGTTACATACCAAATTCGAAACCTCTGGGCCTTGCAGTTTCAGGAGAAGATTTTTAAAGTTATTTTGCTATATATTCTATATAAACCATGTGACCCCCAGGGCGTGGCCAGTTTTGACCCCAGGGGCATAATTTGAACAATCTTTGTAGAGGACCACTATAGGATGTTACATACCAAATATGAAACCTCTGGTCCTTGCGGTTTCAGAGGAGAAGATTTTTAAGGTCTTATAGCTATATATTCTATATAAACTTTGTGCTCAGGTGAGCTAAAAATACAGAGAACTGTTATATACCATCCAAGATCACTCATGTTTCTACCTCTACATTTCCTACTGTTTGTTGAGCTCCACTGTAATGCTGTGTGTTAGGTTGGCAGTTTGGACTGGTTCTTAAGTACCTCCTGCTCGCCCAGCTGTCTGTAAACACACATAACACTCATTACTAATAACACATTGAAGACGTATGATTGCTTACAACAGAGATACCGTATACATCTATTATGTGGACATGGCAGTTGTTATGGCTACCATGTGTTCATATTAGCCCTTGTGGCTCATATTCGGTCAAAAAAGCCCATGTGGTTGATATTGGTCAAAATAGCTCTGATAGATAATATGTATGGTCAAAGTTCTGTTAGTGTCCATTGTTTGGTCAAAGTAAATATTGATTCTTATATACGGTCAGAGTAAATCATGCAACTTATGTTTCGGTCAGAGTGAATCATGGGGCTTATGTTCGGTCCGATTGAATAATGCGACTAATGTTCGGTCAGAGTGAATCATGTGACTGAAGTTCGGTCAGAGTGAATCATGCTGCAATGTGTGGTCAGCTAGAATAATGCGACTAATGTTCGGTCAGAGTGAATCATGCGGCTAATGTTTGAAGCAGATTGAATCATGCTGCTAATGTTTGGTCTGAGTGAATCATGCGGCTAAAGTTCGGTCTGAGTGAATCATGCAGCTAAAGTTTGGTCTTATTGAATCATGCGGCTAATGTTCGGTCAGAGTGAATCATGCGGCTAATGTTCGGTCAGAGTGAATCATGCGGCTAATGTTCGGTCTGAGTGAATCATGCGGCTAATGTTTGGTCAGAGTGAATCATGCGGCTAATGTTTGGTCTGAGTGAATCATGCAGCTAATGTTTGGTCTGAGTGAATCATGCGGCTAATGTTTGGTCAGAGTGAATCATGCGGCTAATGTTCGGTCAGAGTGAATCATGTGGCTAATGTTTGGTCTGAGTGAATCATGCGGCTAATGTTTGGTCTGAGTGAATCATGCGGCTAATGTTTGGTCTGAGTGAATCATGCGGCTAATGTTTGGTCAGAGTAAATCATACGGCTAATGTTCGGTCTGAGTGAATCATGCGGCTAATGTCTGGTCAGAGTGAATCATGCGGCTAATGTTCGGTCAGAGTGAATCATGAGGCATAAGTTCGGTCTGAGTGAATCATGCGGCTAATGTTCGGTCAGAGTGAATCATGCGGCTAATGTTCGGTCAGAGTGAATCATGAGGCTAATGTTCGGTCTGAGTGAATCATGACGCTAATGTTTGGTCTGAGTGAATCATGCGGCTAATGTTTGGTCTGAGTGAATCATGCGGCTAATGTTTGGTCTGAGTGAATCTTGCGGCTAAAGTTAGTTCAGAGTGAATCATGAGGCTAAAGTTCGGTCCGAGTGAATCATGTGGCTAATGTTTGGTCACCTTGAATCATGCGGCTAATGTTTGGTCAGCTTGAATCATGCTGCTAATGTTCGGTCAGAGTGAATCATGCGGCTAAAGTTCGGTCTGAGTGAATCATGCGGCTAAAGTTCGGTCAGAGTGAATCATGCAGCTAAAGTTCGGTCAGAGTGAATCATGCGGCTAAAGTTCGGTCAGAGTGAATCATTTGGCTAATGTTTGGTCAGCTTGAATCATGCGGCTAATGTTTGGTCAGATTGAATCATGCGGCTAATGTTCGGTCAGAGTGAATCATGCGGCTAAAGTTCGGTCAGAGTGAATCATGCGGCTAAAGTTCGGTCAGAGTGAATCATGCGGCTAAAGTTCGGTCAGAGTGAATCATGCGGCTAATGTTCGGTCAGAGTGAATTATGTGGCTAATGTTGGGTCAGAGTGAATCATGTGGCTAATGTTCGGTCAGAGTGAATCATGTGGCTAATGTTCGGTCAGAGTGCATCATGTGGCTAATGTTAGGTCTGAGTGAATCATGTGGCTAATGTTCGGTCAGAATGAATCATGCGGCTTTTGTTTCGGTCAACGTGAAATATGCGACTAATAGTCGGTCAGATTCAATCATGCTGCAAATGTTTTGGTCAGAGTGAATCATGCAGTTAATGTTTTAGCCAAAGCAGCTCATGCCGCTTATATTTGGTCAGAGCAGCTCATGTGGCTAATATTTTGACAAGGTCTTCCTAATCTAGTGGCTAATATTTTATCAAACTAGATGTGTCACAGACACGTATGCCAAGCATGTCGCCAACAGTAATGCCTCCACAAATTTATTTTCATATATATTTTATAGTCGAAACAAGAGGGCCATAAGGCCCCAGGTTGCTCACCTGAGGGGCTAAGAAACTACTGTTCTGAGCAAGTTTCATGAAGATTGGGCTAAAAATGTGGCCTCTAGATTGTTCACAAGCTTTTTTTTTTCAATTCGGCCTAGTGACCTAGTTTTTGACCCCATGTGGCCTGGTTTCGAACTTTTCCAAGATATCATTTGGACAAATGTTCTGAGCAAGTTTCATGATGATTGGGCTATAAATGTGGCATCTAGAGTATTAACAAGGTTTTTTTTATACCTGTCCTGGTGACCTAGTTTTTTACCTGATTTGAGCTAGTTTCGAACTTGTCCGAGATATCATTGCAACAAATGTTCTGAGTAAGTTTCAAGAATATTGAGCAAAAAATGTGACTTCTAGAGTGTTCACAAGCTTTTTCTTCAATTTGCCCTAGTAACCTAGTTTTTGACCACACAGGACCCAGTT
Organism: Congeria kusceri; assembly: GCA_027627225.1. Classification (NCBI taxonomy): domain Eukaryota; kingdom Metazoa; phylum Mollusca; class Bivalvia; order Myida; family Dreissenidae; genus Congeria; species Congeria kusceri. The sequence continues at coordinate 31,831,753 of CM051034.1, forward strand.
TTGAACTCGTCTGAGATATCATTGGGACAAATTTTCTGAGCAAGTTTCTTGATGATTGGGCTATAAATCTGGCTTCTAGAGTGTTCACAAGCTTTTTCTTCAATTTGGACAGATGACCTAGTTCTTGATCCCACTTGAACCAGTTTCGAACTTGTCCGAGATATTATTAAAACAAATGTTCTGAGTAAGTTTCAAGAAGATTGGGTAAAAAATATGACTTCAAGAGTGTTCACAAGCGTTTTATTTCATTTGACCTAGTTTTTAACCCCAGTTCAAACTCTTCCAAGATATAATTACAGCAAATGTTCTGGGCAAGTTTCATGAAGAGTGGGCAATAAATGTGGCCTCTAGAGTGTTCACAAGCTTTTTAAAGTTTTCAATACAGCCATATAAGGAAAACTGCCCCGCCCTTTGTGACCATGTTTTTCAATCGAGCAGAACCATTTTCGAACTTGGCTGAGATATCATAAGAACAAATGTTCTGAGCAAGTTTCATGTTGATTGGGCAAAAAATGTGACTCCTGGATTGTTCACAAGCTTTTTCTATAGCCATATAAGGAAAACTGCCCCGCCCCCTGGCGGCCAAGTTTTTCAACGGACCGGAACCATTTTCGAACTCGGACGAGATATCATAACAATAAATGTTCAGAGCAAGTTTCATGTTGATTGGGTAAAAAATTTGACTTCTAAGTGTTCACAAGCTTTTTCTTCAATTTGACCTAGTGACCTAGTTTTTGACCCCACATGACACAGTTTCAAACTCGTCCAAGATATCATTGGGACAAATGTTCTGAGCAAGTTTCATTAAGATTGGGCAACAAATGTAGTCAGAGTGTTCACAAGGGTAATGTTGACCACGAACGATTCATGACTCACGACAGACAAAAGACGATCACAAAAGCTCAAACCATGAGCATGTTGTGTCCAGGTGAACTAAAAACAACAAAGGGCTATTTTTTCGGCTAAAATTGGTCACGGCCAGAATTCCTTCCTTAACGATCACCTATATATTAAGGATCTTCAGCTGTCAAAGTTTGAGCAAAATCTGCCAAGAAGTTAAAGAGGAGTTGCGTCCACAAAATTTCAGGAAGTATACATACTAAATTGGAAAAACTGAAAAAGGGTCGTAATTCTGTCAAAATTGGTAGCAGCCAAAATTCCTTCCTTTACCATCACCTACATGTCAAGTTTCTTCAGCTGTGTAAGTTTGAGTGCAATCCGCCAAGCAGTTAAAGAGGAGTTAAGTCCACAAAATTTCGGGATGTACGTTAAGATGGACAGACAAGTGCAGTGCTTTATGCCTCCCACTTTATGGGGGCATAAAAAGATTTTGTGGCTTATATTAAGCAAACCTTGTGAAACTTATATCTGGCAAAGTGGTTTGGTGGCTAATACTTAGTCAATGAAACTTCTGTGGCTAATATCTACCAAAAATACCTTTAGTGGCTAGGAAAATATCTCTTGTTGCTATTAATTTGTCAAAGTAGCTCTGGTGGCTATTTGATAACACTATGACACCACCTTCGTACCTTGTGAGTTCAGCCTCCTTCTCCCTTGGAGAGCACCTTCTGCTGCTCTGGGCCTCCTGGCACCGCCTCTCTGCCTGCATCTTGTTTGTCTGGCCGCCCCTATCTGACGCTTCAGACTCAGCCCCTGGTTCTGGTTCTTAGACTTTAGAATAAAGAACATACTTGAAATAGACAGAGCAACAGACAAGGCACGTATTTGCGTTAATACCCAAATCTTAAACACCACTTTCTCAATTTTAATGTTAAGTGACAAAACTCAATTCATACACTAAATAGTCCAAAAAAATTCCAAACAGATTACATACAGATTGTTCAATGTTTAACTGATTGTCATATAGGAGTGTTCAATGCAAGCTAAATATAACACATGACGTGTAGTTTTTTATCGCATCATTCAAGCATGGTAAGTATATTGATGGTATCTGTGTGTTACAGTTTTATTTAATCTGGGTATTTCCAACAATTCAATAAATGTGAATCGTGGAACATAATTTCAAGTACTCAAGTTCAATTAAATCACTCATTACTCAGATGTTTTAACTAGAACTCTGCGAGTCGGATGTGTCGCCTGACGGGCAATAACTCAAGTACGATAAGAGCAATACTACATTTGACTTGTGCTGAACAATTGAAATAATTGAGAAACATCATTTTAACACAGTGTGACAGAATACAAGAGCTGTCAGAGGACAGCATGCTCGACTATTCAAATTATTTCAGTTCGTGCATTTTTTTAAGTGGATGGAGCATAAATCTGCTGATGCCAAGGTAAGTAGAAAAGCTCACTTACTCAAAATAGAAAAAAATAATGCAAGATGTTAAGGTGCATGATTTGAAGCTAAATGCAAAACTTGATTTTCTTTTAATTGTGCATATGAAAATCGAAATATATTTCCTAGATTAAAATTAAGAAATTACCGAATTATATGACAGCATTAAGTGCCACTGAGATGTACAATGAAGTTGCATACATTTATTTTATGCTTTCCGGTGGTTTGCAGGAAAATATTAGTGAAATAAAATTGGTAATTCACTGTTTTAAAACAGTTGATATAAAATTTTGTAACTCACTGTTTTAAACACTGAAAATTACCACTTTGATTATTGGACTACTTTCCACCAGGAAGTCGGAAAAAGCCAAAATAACACATTTTTAAGCATAAAATAAAAAGATGCCACCATATCATTTATATTGAGCATATTTGTTGGTTTCAGTAAAATATTGTGAAAGTATAAATTTCTATGATCACTCGTGAATTAAAATCTATATTATACCGAAACCAACAAATATCCTCAATATAATGGATATGATGGCACCTCTGCGATCAGGAGATCCCTTACTACAATGATAGGGTTCAAGTCATCCTTCTTTGCTGACCCCAAGTACTGGTTCTAACTTGGGAACAGAAACAAGCATGCAGTAGTTAATCTGCAAGCTCTTAATAGTTTTGAATGGAGACCAAAACAAGTTGATAAGTAATCTAGCAGTTACTCCAGTAATGGATATAGTGCCCACCTTCCAGTCTGGAGATAGTGAATTCTTTCCAAATACAGACAGCATTCAATTGATCTTTCTCAGTAGGGCATAATAATTATCAACATCATTCTTTTAAAATTAATTTTACAACACAATCTATAACTTATTGTGATTATCTGAGATACAATTTTCATTCCAATGTAATCAGTATTTACAACATTATTTATGCACACTTTATTGCCATATGAAAATAGTGAGGAGCTGAAGCTAATCCTGAAATACATACGAGGCGTGTTGTGGGAAAACCAGACCTTATGCAAGTGCTTAAAGTGTCGTCCCGGATCAGCCTGTGCAGTCCGCTTTTACGGTATTTTCTGTTTCAAGGAAGTCTCTTCCTAAACATGAATCCACTGTAGGTGGAAGTGCCGTTCTGAATTAGCCTATGTGGACTGCTCGGGCTAATCCGGGACGACACTTTACGCACATGCATTAAGCTCCCACGACATGTCTCATATGTATCAACAGTATCATGATTAGCTCAACTAGACAACAGCTTTAAACTGTACCAGTAATTCGTCCGGAAAACGATCAAGTTTCACAAACCATGCTTTTTTTTTACATACACCATATTAATTTACCAGAAAGACTAACAATGGCCATGTAAACTCACACTTATAAACCAGTTAAATATTAAAGTATTTAATACTTTTAATAATTTTACCACAAAAACTACCTAGATCATTCCACTCTGTGCTGCACACTTGGAGACTTTCTTCAGTGCATTTCGCATCACCATCAATCTGAAAATACCTGAAAATACAAAAATGTAGACAGTTCTTCACGAAACAATGTTTAAAAAGCAACACCAAGAGGACAATGCTTAACTAGACCAGAAGCATCACTATAACAGTTTTTTCAAAAAGAACCATCAGGCAAGCTATATACTAAATAAAAGTCTTCTTTAGTTTTCGTAGTTTTGGACAAAATATTTGTGAAGGCTTTTCCTTCTTAAAGTCCATATAAAACAAGAGTTTCGGCCCTAGGTCGCTCACCTGAGGGGCTGAGCAAGTTTCATGTTGATTGGCAACAAATGTGGCCTCTAGAGTGTTCACAAGATTTTTCTTCAATTTGACCTAGTGACCCAGTTTTTAACATCACACAACCCAGTTTTGAACTCATCCGCATCATCATTGGAACAAATGTTCTGGCAAATTTCATGAAGATTAGGCAATAAATGTGGTCTGTAGAGTGTTCACAAGGTAAATGTTGACAACAAACGACGCAGGACATCCACAAGGCGGAATTTAGTAGGACCATTGGTTTTCTACAAGCCAATAAGGAAAACTCCCGGCACCCTGGCCAACATGTTTTTCAACGAATCAAAATTATTTGCAGGAATTTAGCAGTGTGTCACCCAAGGACCATTTCTGTGAAATAAATTTGAAATCCAGAAAGCGGTTTTCTATTATAGCCTTATAATTATTTCGAAATTTAGCAAGTGATTACAGACAAGAACATTTTTGAAGTGTTTTCCTTATATAACAGGGTACGGTAAATGGATACATTCCCAACGCCAAATAGGTTTATTTTTCCCAATTGGAAGAAAAAAATCCAAAATCAGAAGTAACGAAATGCTAAAGACATAGGAAATGTGATTCTAAGTTGTAAATCATGAACTTACTTACTTTATTACATTTTTCCTAATTGCAAGTTTTCACGTCGCGAAATTCCCAAATACATAGGAAATGTGATTCTAAGTTGTAAATAATGAACTTACTTACTTTCTTACATTTTTCCTAATTGCAAGTTTTCACATCACGAAATTCTCAATTTGCTGGGTACCTGACCCATTCCCAAAGCAGTGAAAACAATCGCACATGACCCAGTTTCAAACTCGTCCGAGATGTCATTAGAACAAATGTTTTGGGCAAGTTTCATAAAGACATGGCAATAAATGTGGTCTACAGAGTGTTCGCAATGTAAATGTTGACAACAAACAAGTAACGACTAACGACAGACAAAAGGCGATCACAAAAGCTCACCATCAGCATGTGTGCTCAGGTGAGCTAAAAATAATTAGCCCCAGGTGGGTCATTTTTAGCCCAGCTAGGGGCAACATTTTAACAACTTAGGTAAAGAACCATACAGCGACGCTACATACCAGATGTCAAACGCATAGGCTTTAACGTTTCAGACAAGAACAATTTTGAAGTTTTAATTTATACAAGTCAATACATGAGACCCAAGATGGCCTTCGGTTGCCCAATTGAGTTTAATGAATTATGATGACTTGTACAAATTAAATAGCATGTTAAGAGTAACAATTTGACAACAGGCAACAACGATGGACCACTGACAGCCATGTTGTTGTCTTTTAGTCAGTGGTTTTTTAGTCAGTGGTTTCTGACACAGACATTGTTTTTTCAAGTTTTCAGTATAGCCATATAAGGAAAACTACCTTACCGCCTGGTGGCCATGTTGTTTTACAAATCAAAATTTGAAGGATCTGCTCGTCATGACCCACTAGCACCCGGAATAGGGGCCACATGTTGACCCTGTGAATCTCTAGCAGGCTGGTCCCCAGCTTGAAGGTCGCAGGACTGGGTCAAGGGGGGTCAAGAGGGACTGAGTTGTTTAAGGTCTCTGTGCGCGCAAACTTTGCTTTCCGCCATACAGCTAGTGTAGATCTGGCAAACATTTCCTAGCGCTCTGTTATGCATGTCATGCGTCTCTGAAACTCAGAAAATTGCAGAAATTACTTCCCATGATTACTGATAAGGTAAACTATGAAGCTCCTGAACACATGAACATTCAAAATATGTAAAATATTCATTAGACTTTTCTGTGTAAACATGTCCCGAATGTGCTCATATTACATAGCAGATTTAAGCGTTGTTTGTAAGACACATACAAATGATACGCAAACCTATGAATATTCTCAAATTCTAAATCCGTCATGTGGTTTCAGTTAAGATTTTCGAAGTTTACAATATAGTCTAATCATATAAATAATAAGGAAAAGTGCCCCAAACCCTGGTGGCCATTTTTTTCACAAAAACAAATTTATTTAAATGAAATTGGTTGAGGGTCAACCAATGAACACTTCTGTGAAATTATTTTGAAACCCAGCATGTAGTTTCACTCTAGACAATTTTTACATTTTCGACATAGGCACGTAAGGAAAACTGTCTGCCATGGCAGCCATGTTTTGATCTTTTAAACGTTTTAATATAGCCATATACGAAAATTTGCTGCACCCACTGGTGGCCATGTTTGTTAACGAATAAAAATGATATGAAGGAATTTGGTAGAGGGTCACCCAAGGAACATGTTTTAAAGTTTGAAGTTGTCATTTTTGCACAAAAATATGGATTGTTTCTGCAATACATGTAGTAATGTGTCTGCTTGTTTCAAAGACAGAAAGAATTAACTTAATTTACTCACGTTTTAGCAATATATGTGATGAGTATTAAGTTAAAAATCTAGTGAAGAATCAGTAGCATTATGAAGTGTTTGTAAGATAATGAAATACTATGGATATGATTTTATTAACATTGATAAATATAAACATATGAATATTGCCAAACAATCATTACAAAATAACAAAAATGCCTAGAATGATAAAATCTCCCACCGTTGTGGTACTGCCTTCAACCCCACCAAACAGTAGTGTGAGAGCCTGAGTTATTGGTGGTACTGCCTGCAACCCCACCAAACAGTAGTGTGAGAGCCTGAGTTATTGGCGGTACTGCCTTCAACCCCACCAAACAGTATTGTGAGAGCCTGAGTTATTGGTGGTACTGCCTTCAACCCCACCAAACAGTAGTGTGAGAGCCTGAGTTATTGGTGGTACTGCCTTCAATCCAAGTGCCTTCAACCCCACCAAACAGTAGTGTGAGAGCCTGTGTTATTGGTGGTACTGCCTTCAACCCCACCGAACAGTAGTGTGAGAGCCTGAGTTATTGGTGGTACTGCCTTCAACCCCACCAAACAGTAGTGTGAGAGCCTGAGTTATTGGTGGTACTGCCTTCAACCCCACCAAACAGTAGTGTGAAAGCCTAAGTTATTGGTGGTACTGCTTTCAACCCCACCAAACAGTAGTGTGAGAGCCTGAGTTATTGGTGGTACTGCCTTCAACCCCACCAAACAGTAGTGTGAGAGCCTGAGTTATTGAAAGCTTTTGACCAGCACTAACTACAACACGTGCACAAAAAGAAATCGCTCAATGAAACTGATAAACACATGTTCTTTAATGAAAAATAAAATGTTTAAGAAAACTGGATGTTTATTTGCCAACCAGTTTATCAATTCATCTACTACATATGCAGATTACAGAAAGTCCTTTACATTTTCCCTTTAAAAAACCTTTTAAACTGGAATTTTTACCTGTAAAGCTGTGACTCATGCTGTGACATTGAAATGTATGGGCATGACCTTTGACATTGAAATGTATGGGCATGACCTTTGACATTGAAATGTATGGGCATGACCTTTGACATTGAAATGTATGGGCATGACCTTTGACAATTAAAACCTAAAAATCTGTAATAACTGTTCCTGGACGATGTTACCTGTCTTAAAAAATGTTGACCATTCGTATTTTGACCGTGATGACCTTGAAATTTAGATCTATCTGTTGCTTAAATGTGCAATGTTTGACCAAATTAACTCTCCTTTGCACTTGGATAATTGTCGACTGCAATGGTTTGACCAATGGAATTCATGTCCATGACCTTGAAGATACAGATATAACATCTCGACATTGACCTTGAACATATAGGAAATGTAGAAGAGTGATAATGGACATAAAGGAAATAATTTGTGTGTTGAACTTGTGCTATAAGGAAGTCTAGTAGATTGACCTTTTAGGAAAAGTAGTAGATAAAACATTTGACCTTTGATGCTTGTAGGTTTGACAAAAAAAATGACCATTAGAATAAAGAACATGCAGTGACTCAACAACTAACTTAAACTAACTGCTAGTTACTAAGCCTTATACAAAAATACAAACATCTACATACAGTAACTAACTAAAACTATACTTAGGAACTAGAGCTAAAACTACACAAAAAGTATCACAGGTATCATGACCTTCACTGTAATGATGTGCCTTGCAAACTACTGAAGGACCATATTTAAAAATTATTTGATTTTATGAGCCCATCACATGACTGGCACTGACCATTCATCAGACAGACCACCATAAATGCCCAACTGATTCGGAAACTGACAGGCACTGTCCCATGAGTTGACAAATCAAGGCAGTGGTCCCATAAATACAGATCCATCAACTGATTGGCACCAGCCAAACAGCCAACAGATCATGTGATAGGTCAAATATCTGACCTATTTAAAGGCCCTGACCTACAAGTATGGCCCAGTGAAGGTCAAAGTGACACTGACCCAATAATGGGTAGCCACATAAATATAGTCCTGTGAACGACCATCTGAGGGCAATAGACAATGAGGCCCAATGGTCACCTAGCTGACAATTACAGAGATCTATACAATGACTAACATTTACTACCAGGGTCCTGTCACACAAAACTTCAAAGGCAAATTAAGCTACAAGCTGTAACTTGTAAGTTTTGTCAGTTCTTTATGAAAAACCAATACAATGATTGGAATAAGAGATAATTGTGAAAAGCAATTCACTTATTAGTTTCTAAAATAATTTTGAAATAAAAGTTTTAAAAGAATAGGCTGTTAACTTAGTTGGTCGTTAAAGTTTTGAACTAGACTAGGAAACTACATTGACAATCTATAGATATATACCTGTAAAGAAAAGGTTGGAACACATTATACTAAACATGAAATGATGAAGTGGGTGGCAAATAAAACATCCAAAAAGGCATGCATGCCTTATAGCGCACAAATAAGAAACAAGCGATTAGAAAAATTATTCCTGATTAAATTGTAAACAAAGCAGTCCAAAGGACAGCTATATCCCCCGCCGTGATCCTTCATTAGATTTTAAAGGTGACTTCGAATTATCACACTGACCTTAATCAGTTTCATGAAAATTCCTTAAAAGGCATAGGAGATATAGAGCTGACACTAAAATGGCTCAAACATTTGACCTTTAAGTGTGACCTTGACCTTAAGGTGGCAAGACTGCTCTATGCCTTCTGCACATGGCCTCAATGTGATAAACATTTGAGCCAAGTTTTACGAAAATCCTTCAAAGGGCGTAGGAGATATGGAGCACACAAAAATGGAGGCTCAAACATTTGACCTTCGAGTGTGACCTTGACCTTGAGGTGGCATGACTGCCTCATGCCTTCTGCACATTGCCTCAATGTGATAAACATTTGAGGCAAGTTTCATCAGAATCCTTTAAAGGGCGTAGGAGATATATAACGGACATGAAAATACAGGCTCAAACATTCAACCTTCAAGTGTGACCTTGACCTTGAGTTGGCGTGACTGGCTTATGCCTTCTGCACATGGTCTCAATGAGCAAAACATTTGAGGCAAGTTTCATGAAAATCCTTCAAAGGGTATAGGGGATATGAAGCGGACACGAAAATGGAGGCTCAAAAATTTAACCTTCAAGTGTGACCTTGACCTTGAGCTGGCGTAAAAAGCACATGCCTTCTGCACATCGTCTCAATGACCTAAACATTTGAGCCAAGTTTCATGAAAATCCTTCAACAGGCATAGGAGATATGGAGCGGACACGAAATGGAGGCTCGAATATTTGACCTTCAAATGTGACCTTGACCTTGAGCCGGCGTGACTGACTCATGCCTTCTGCACATCGTCTCAATGACCTAAACATTTGAGCCAAGTTTCATGAAAATCCTTCAAACGATATAGGAGATATGGAGCGGACACGAAATGGAGGCTTGAATATTTGACCTTCAAGTGTGACCTTGACCTTGAGCCGGCGTGACTGACTCATGCCTTCTGCACATCGTCTCAAATGACCTAAACATTTGAGCCAAGTTTCTTGAAAATCCGCCAAAGGGTATAGAAGATATGGAGCGGACATGAAAATGTTACAGATGGACGGACGGACGGACGGAGGGCATTCCTATAATCCCCCTCCCGCTTCGCGGCGGGGGATTAATAAATCAATAAAACAGTCATTCAATTTGTAAGCCAACTATCAGCATGAAATCCATCAACAACTTTACAGGTTATTACTGGTCAAAAGGACAACTACCTATTAAAATAATTACTACTAACATGCTCTTGTCATTTTGTAAGGCAGTACCACAGTCAATAATTTTAAATCAAAATATTTTTGGAACTGTTCCTTTTATTATAATGCTGGAACAGTATGATGGAGATTTTTGAGACAATAAAATTGGACAATGTTCTATTTCAATATTACAATTGAAATGCAATTGAAACAAAAGCATATTGATCAACTTAGAACAAGTAGTCAGCAAGACACATGTGTCCCCCTCCAGGGACCAATCCCCGGCTTAGTGTCCTAAGTTAGGGAAAAGGGTGCAGTTAAAAAGAAGGGACTTAATAGACAATCAAAAAACATATGTCCATTTTATTTTCTCATTAGCAACCACCATTAAAGATGTTTTAAAATAGCAGTTAGTCAGTTACACAATAAAATGCAAAATCATTTAATCCCATTAAATGTGTCTTTGTTCCATCTATAGATAACTTTTTATAATTTTTAAAACAAAAGAAAACTATCATTGTCAGTGATGAATGCCCCCCCCCCTTCAAACACCCACACCCAGGGCACATTGATGCAAATTGTTTTATGAGTAGGGAATCATTAAAAGCATAACTAACGTACCAACCACATTTGAAAAACCTATGTCCAGCTACTGTCCAATTATTGCAGTAAAGTAGGAATCCTCTACTAGTCATTTCCAACATTCCTACAAAGTTTTACAAAACAAGGCAGAATTGTTCCATAATTATTGCCTAGGCATCATTTAACAACTATTGAACAGTATGACCTCGACCTTTGATGCAATAAACCAATAATCAATAGGGATCTTCTACTAATAAAGACCAACCAACTTACCAAATTTGTAAAAACGAGGCCTAAGGGTTCCATAGCTATTGACCCAACAACATTTAATAATTATTGGTCAGAATAACCTGGGACCTTTGACCCATGACAATACCCAATAGGGATGCTCTAGTCTACTGGTCGTGATTTACCTGGTACCTTTGACCCATGACTCAATACCCAATGGGGATGCTCTAGTCTACTAGTCGTGATAACCTTACCTACCAAGTTTAACGAACCCTGCCTACTGATTCAATTGTTATTTCCCTGACAAAGTTTTGCAACTATTGGACAGATTGACCTTGAACTTTGACCCAAAGACTAAATAATTAATAGGGATCCACTTCTAGTTGTAACCAACCTACCAACCAAATTTTACAAACCTGTGCCTAATGGTCCTATAGTAACATCCGGGACTAGGTTTAGCACCTATTGGTCAGTTTGACCTTTGACCCTATAAACATATAATCAAAAGGGATCCTTTATCACATGACCAACATACATGTACCTACCACGTCTAAAGAACCTAAGCCTCAAGGTTGTGTAGTTATTGCCCAGACAAGGTTTTACACCTATCCGTCAGTTTGACCTTGACCTTAGACTGAAGAAATCAACAATCTATGGGGATCAAACCTACCGACCAAGTTTTAAAAAACTAGGCCTAAGGGTTCTGTACTCATTGTCCAGACAATGTTTTGCAACTATTGGCCATATTAAACATCTACTGGTCAGTTTGACCTTGACCTTTAACCCGATAATAAATAAGGATAGTCTACTAGTAACGAGTCAGAACCAGCGTACCTACCATGTTTGAAGAACCTAGGCCTCAGAGTTCTGTTATGGCCTGGACAAGTTTTTTATAACTAATGGACAAACGACAAACAAGAAAAATGTTTAGCAGAAACTTTTTTTAATTTTTAGTAACAGTGACCTTGACCCCACTCACCCCATATGCAATCCCAAGCAAAGTCTCGATATACGGTATTTATGTATTAATTTTCATTCAAATATCTCGATGTGTTCTAAAGTTATTGGGCGGAAACTGCTTTTTTTGCAATCCAAAGCAAGGTCTCGATACAAGGTATCGATGTATTAAGTTTCATTAAAATATCTCAATGCGTTCTCAATAACTTGAGAACGCATTGAGATATTTTAATTTAATTTTAACTTGAGCGGAAACCGTTTTTCTATTTTTAGTAACAGTGACCTTGACCCCACCCACCACATATGCAATCCCAAGTGAGGCCTCCCTATAAGGTATCTATGTATGAAGTTTCATTACAATAGCTCAATCCGTTCTCGAGATATTGATTTGTTGCACGCAAACATTAACCTGAATTTCTAAGTACAAAAAGGGGCATAATTCTGCTAAAATGCTGGTCATAGTTATGGGTCTTGGCCTGTGACCTTATATAATGACCCTGAAGGCATGTGTGAAGTTTCAATTGAATATCTGTAGTAGATATAGAGATATTGAGTTGTTGCACGCAAACTTTAACCTGATTTACTAAGTACAAAAAGGGGCATAATTCTGCTAAATTGCAGCTCAGAGTTATGGGTCTTGGTCAGTGAACTAACATAATGACCCCGAACACATGTGTGAAGTTTCAATTGAATATCTATAGTAGTTACATAGATATGGACATGTTGCACGCAAACCTTAACCAGAGCATTACGCCAAAGCTGACAAATGGGTGAGCTGTATAGCTTGAACTATTCTGTGAATATTCGAGGTTAAGGTAGAAAGGTCCTAATGACTTCGGAAATACTCGCGAAATATCGGTTAACTTCGGCAACTAACCGTAAATCTAATCGATCTGATCCGAAACAGAAATTATTTTCGCAAAATAAACATTACTTTTTAATGTTGAGTTATTTTCAATTAAATGTGTGAAATAAATGCTTATTTGTGATTAAAGATGAAAGTAAAACTGTAGCTTGAAGAAAAACAAGGTACTCTGGCATAGGGAATACCTTCAAATGACGTCATTGGTGGGAATTTCTGTTTACATTTAATCATGAAATTTTCTCGATATGTCTGGTGTATTTTATTGCACTAAAGTAAAAATATTTATAAATAAACGTCCAAGGAATATTAGTATTATTAAACATAGTTATTCGTATATAAAAACATATCTGCGTGAAGGAAATACGTGCTCCTTGCTGTGAAATAACATTCATTCACACCAAAAACTTGGAAAAATAGTCAGTCGAGATGGGTGGAGAGCGGGACGTCGGGAGATCAAGTTTGGTGTTCTGTTGGATAATTTAAAATACTTTTCATTGTGTAAACTTGGACCTGTTCCACTGAGGAATTTTGACGAGATCTACCGCTGTAAAAACCATCTGAAAATTATGTATCGGCGAAATGATGAGAATGATCTAAGATACACCTTTTTATCCAAAAACAGTGACATTTTACCAATACTGTAGTCACAAGCTTCAAGAAGAGTCTTGATGAAGTTATCACAAAGATTTGCCAGTTTTGTAAAACTCTTGTTAACCCAATGTAATGAAAATGTCAATTGAATTTTTTTAGACACACACTTATGAAATATGTTTATTATTTTTCTGAATTTGGTAACCAAGGATATATGAACCTCAGCTAGTTACATTTGCTTTTAAAAAATTTACACATAACACTATTTCTTTAACATTAATGCAAAAATAATTCATTTAATATCGATACTGCTATTAGATTATAATTAGAAGAGAAAAAAATATTTTAACATAGAAGGAAAATATTTGCTTTTTTACTTGTCTTATTTTTCAATTTTTTTTTTTATAACATAGGGTTGCTTCACTCCAAATGTTATACCTTGAGATGTTTGTGGTGAACCTATGTCAATTTATACCTTTTTCCTCTCAGACAAGGTTATATTATATTTTTGTATTACTGATTTTGACATACTATGAAATAAAAGTTTAAAAAATACAAAAATTGGTGTTTGGCATATTTTTACTGTAATGAAATCTGTTGTTTTTTACCACATGCTTAGCCAAATTTAATGTCATAAGTATTGTTGGTCAACTTTAGTACTGATGTTTGTTATACTTTTTCATAAGATACATCTTTAACGTATAAATTAAAGCTATTCAGGAACAAATAAAATACATTTTGACAATATGTCAGTCATTTTTGTAAGTGTACCCCATTAAAATTTTAGGTTGAAGTAGAAAAATGAGGGGTTATAACAAAAATCGCATTTTTGTCAAAACGTCTGGTTAGATTTTGTTTATATTTCACAGTTTAGTCTCATAATAGATTTAATGACCAAAGATAATAAGAAAGTCAAAGTCTGAAAAAAGTCCTATTAGGGGCTTTCTACCTTTAAAAAGAAAATTGCTTTCTGGCATCCATGAACACAGCAAGACAGATACCTTTGACATACTGTCATAAAAATCGTAATTGCAGTTTTTTTAAACCATCACCTAATGCATGAAACTATATTAATCCATGTTATATTTTGTTGATATTATAATGTATTCTACATAATTCAATGTTCATTACAGTTTCAAAATAATTAGTACGTAAATTTCATCAGGTTACACTAGGGGTGCAACAATACGGCAAAACCAGTATTGCAATATATTGCGATACATTAAACCCATATTGCAATACGTATTGAATACATAATGAATACATAACGACGAAATTAATAGACAACACCTATAATTTACATCTAGTACATGTATTTACTCAATTTTACTGTTTGGTATGGTAAAACTACATCAACAATAAGCAGTCAAAAAAGATTACTTAAATGTCCAGTTCCCAAACTTCAAACTGTATTTAACATATCTTGAATAAGTTAATAGTATGTTATAATCACCAACATTATTAATTTCTTGTTTTAATCACATTAAACAAAGGGATCTGCCGCAATTGAACTAAAGCGCATGATCTGGTACTGTCAACAGTTAACTATGTGACATTGTATTAAAATGATACTCTTTCAGAAAAATAAGCATTTTTAATTATATATTAATTATATTTTGTTAGTAATTAATTCATCAAAAAAAATTATGGATAAAACAAGTGCATTTAATTACCATGCATTTATTTTTTTTCCAATTTGAACAAACAATAAAATCCGTTACAAACACAGGTAACACCTGTTAAAACTAAGAATATTGACAGTGTAAAGTCATCAATTAGCTGGGCTTCCAAATCTGCAAGACTTCCTTAGCAGCAATGGTGTGTTTGTTTGACTTCAAAAGTCTTTGATGTGACTGCTGAACTCCCCATTGTATAGCAGTTTGTAATAAGTGTGTAACACACTGAGTGGTGTCCAAAAGCATCAATCAATACTACTGTACCTGAACAACACAAGCACTGTCAATAGAGTATTAATGAATTAAGTGTTATAGGGGAAATGACAAGGGGTGTCAAAAAATCAGAATGTTGTTTTGTTGCAGTGGATAAATTGCAGATTTAAATCGGGTGATGAAATAAACATGCATTGGAATTAAAATGGTAACTGTGTTATGAGGAAAACTTATTGTATCGTAATTTACTAATTATTTCCATATTTTGTTCAATGGTGTTTCGTACATTAAGTTTCTATAAATATTGCGGTACAGCAAAACCATATCGCGATACGATATTGCAATTGCATGTATCGCGATATACCGATATACCGGTATATCGTTGCACCCCTAGGTTACACTGTACTAGATATTTTATTTATTCAAAGTCCTGAAACCATATGTTGAGGGCAAATTATTCACACCCTTGACATGTCACTCAAGAGGCTATGCACTAAGACATTTTTGCATCTTTCAAGGAAATTTATATCTATTAATTCTTAAAACTGTCTAAATCATAAAGCATGTTTTAAACTGACGTATTGTTGGGCTGTGATATTCAAAAGTGGCTTAACATTAAGGCTATTAAAGCTACTACAACTGTATCTTGTGTGTTTGCAAACGGCTGGCAGAACTTAATGGATTCAGGCTCATTCGGAGTGTTCACTCTTTTGCTTAATGTATTATATATGCATATCACCCAGAAAATTGCATATTTATGCAAAATCGGGCCTAATCTTTGCTCAGAAAGTTTCCAATATAGATGAATGCATTTCTTGCCAATGGTTGCCAAGTAATAGCTCAGACAAGAATGGTGTCCTATATACTAATTGTAGAGATAATTAAAAGACACTGCAATTCCAGCGTGTCACTGATGCAGGACATCCTGATAACATGCTCGTCTCCTTTTTGGACTGAAGCTTCTTATAAACATTTCAATGCATTCCTAAACATGACAATGACATTATACTCATCTCTTTTTACTGATTAATGATGTCACGCAGGGGAGGCAACAATCTTTTTCTTGAATCTCGGATGCAGACAGGCACTGGATTGAACCCCCTTGAGTGGCTGTGAATCACATCTAAAAATAAGAACAAGAATCCCAGGCTGTCCAAAAGTTCAGCTGAGTACTGACAATGACAACAATGTTACTAGTGAAAATGTATGTTTTAATAAATGTGCTTAAGCAACTGCAATCCCATAATGGTCTTAAACCTTTTAGTGCACAACTTCACATGCTGATGAACAGGTTATACTTTTTGAGGAGAGACAGACGAACAAGGGGAAATCTATTGCCTCCCCCCCACCTTTAATTGTGGGGTCATACAAAGTAACCATTTTGGGGATTGTGAATGAGTCCCTTTACATGACCCTATCTAATAAGGAAAACAATCAGTGCCATCCCTGTCCAGTATCAAATTCATTCATCATCATACACAAACCAAACGCAAGTTGGGACTAGCTAAATGAACAAGAGCTGTCTCAGGACAGCACACTCAACAATTAAATTGCTCTGTCAGAGTTATGGGCCTTTATCACTACAAAAAGGGGCATAATTCTGCTAAAATGCTGGTTAGAGTTATGTGCCTTGGCCAGTAACCTTATATAATGACCTTGAAGATATGTGTGAAGTTTGAATTGAATATCTGTAGTAGATATAGAGATATGAAATGGTTGCATGCAAACTTTAACCTGAAATTTCCAAGTACAAAATGGGGCATAATTCTGCTAAATTGCAGGTCAGAGTTATAGGCCTTGGTCAGTGACCTTACATAATGATGACCCCGAAGACATGTGTGAAGTTTCAATGGAATATCTGTAGTAATTACAGAGACATGTACTTGTTGCACGCAAACCTTTACCAGAGCATTACACTGACGCCGACAAACGTTTGAGTAATATAGCTCTAACTATTCTGTTAATAGTCTAGCTTAACAATTAAACCTTGCCAGACTAACAGACTGACAGACAGATGGAGGGTTCGAGTTAATATACCTACGTTGGGGACATAAAAAACACATATTAGTGCCTTTGATGAACTTTTGTAACTGAAAACCGCTGGTTAAACACACCCCCCCTCCCCCCAATTGAGGGGTTTTAGACAAAAATGCTTGGCTCTAGGGTGCGGAATGACATCCCCCAAAATACCATTAGTCAAATTGCTCTTGGTCTGGGGTTGCTCGTCGTTCCCACCCTCCCCTACCCGGGGGAAATATTGATAGGTGCATAAATCTAGCTAGTAGATTTATACACAATCATAAATGCATATTATAGGTAATTTTTGGCACATGTAAAGCAGTTTAGTTATTGTTTGGAATATTGCGAACTTTATTGCTGCAAATAATAGGGTGAAAATGTATGCTTTCAGCTCTATATACAAAAGTACCACTATATTCGTTGCATATCTTGTACTCATAAATTAAGACTAATAAATCTTTCCGATCTGCTTAATTTGTGTTTTAAATTCAACAACAATAACGATCATTGGGTCTAGACAGATAAATAAAATGTTTAATTCAAAGTATTTTAGTATAAAAGTATTATTATTGGTGCTTATTGATACAAGTTTAAGCTGCATGTATAAATCAAAAACTTGAAAAGAATAAATAATTAAATGTAGACACATACATCCACAAGCCTAAGATAAAGTACTATAATTAAATATAGATGATACTTTAACGAAAGATCGTCTCTTTTTTTCATTAGTGGTCACATATATTTAATTCGGTTAGTGTAAACTTACTTCCGTAAAAACAAATGCACGAAGTTCGGACACTGTCACACGTCACGTGTGCAGTGCGTTTGTTGATAAAATAAAAACAATAATTTCTAATAAAACACACGGAAACCGTTAGAGTCAACTATCGTATTAATACGACCCAAAATACAACATTCTTGGTTCTCAAATTACGTTTTGTTACGTGTTTTTGTTCAAATGGATAAAATGTTGATGGCCGCCATTGTACTGGAAACGGAAATGAGGTTCAGGTTAAAAACAACTAAGCATTTGGTTTGGGGATAGGGTTGGTGTTAGTGCGTGTTGTATATTCTTACCGATTTACAAAAAATATTTGCAATTTCGTGATAACTGTGGCTAAAAATAGCTCTTTAAATAAAAAGTACTAGAATACTGTGCAATAAAAGAGAATAATCGAATTTGAAAACGGATATTTTAATTAATGATTCTTAATGTATTGCATGGAGATACGGTTCCTGTTTATTATTGTTTTTTTTCTTGTGTTAATATTTCAATTAATTATTTGTATTATAAATTCAAATATATTAGAAAAACGTCGTGTGAAAATCGACCTTAATGACAAAATTGTCGATTTTCAGGGTTGAGACATTCTGATAGAAGAACGTGTAGAGAAAACGTTGGTGAAAACTATTTGTTATTACCTCAAAATAAGATCTATAACGAAATGTTATGATGTTTCAAATCACGTCACCTGCAACCCGTTTGAGAAGCTTTGACGTCGAAAAACTAACGCGCGGTTGTGCTCTGGACAGTGAAAAACTCGTAACACGACGTTATGATTTTATGCAGAAACAATATCAGTATTATTTGTAAATACTTGAATTGTCCGCAATAGTTTTATTTATACATAATAGTAAAAGCAATATTGTATTCTGAAACTTCCCGTTTCTAGCATTCTACAATGCACTGTAATTACTAGATATGTTTTTGGACCCTTAAAGGTCATACAAAAAATTCGTGTTCGAAATTGTATTTAGAAACACGGTGAAAATGTTGCAGTTACGTCTGTATAATTATGTCTGGTTTACGGTATAACGGCATTTGCATAATAAACGCGGGTAGAACCAATTAATGTGATATTCCTTTAAGCCTGGGGGGGGGGAGCGGCGGGCATACGGGACTTTAGACTGAAAGCAATTCCCGGCAGGCGGGAATTTGGGAATTTGACACACCAAATGATTCCGGGTCCCGGGAAATATACTTTGTTCGGATTTTATATCCCGGTAATATTGGCCCCTTGGCCATTTGATACACTAATTAAGCATCACCCATTGGGGGGATTTATACAGAAATGCTTGGCTCCAGGGTGGGGAAATAGATCCCCAAAAATAGAATTAGTCAAATCCCCTGGGATTGCCCGCCGCTCCCCACCCCCTGGGGGAAAATATTAATAGGTGCATTAGTAACACCAGAGATCTATTAACGAACATGTAAAAAAATTGATAGATCTTTGGTAACACCCATAGCAACGGTGTCAGTTTAACTTCTCTTTGATGTGACTGCCGAACTGCGACTAGATTCTAGGTATTGGACATCTCTAATCCACGGTCTAATGCAGGCTTCAGCGGAGGAGCAGAGAGTGGGGTACGTCAGTTTATGTATAATTGTCTTTTTACCCTTACCCAATGCATTCTTTTTGCATTCATGTTACTGAACCAAGCAAGACTGCATTTTCATGGTCGATAATTGGGCTTTGTTTACACAAGTTTGATATATAAAAATAAAAACAATGCTTAAATATATTGTCAAATGATTAAAATATGCAGTTTTCCGCTGATTTGGGTGATGTGTTGTAATAATTTCTCCATTTATACGTTTATCTGACAACTATTTTCGAAAGTTAGGGTACCTGTAGATAGATAATGGATCGCTTAATTGATATATATCGCAAAAAGAATGCATGGGGTAAGGGTAAAAAGACAATTATACATAAACTGACGTACCACACTCTATGCTCCTCCGCTGAAGCGTGCATTAACTGATGAGCATGCATTATCTTCTAAGCCAGTATTATCATGATACAGACCGTGTAATCATTTCGTTATTTTGCAACGTTGACAATTAGGAACGACGAAAATGTATTGATTCACGCGTATAAATTTAAATGATAAAGTTTAAAAATTAAACCTATCAAAAGCGATTTCACCGTATTGAATCCGATGTTTGTAAAGCTTTATTATGGATAAAACATGTTTTAGTCTACTGTATGTTTCAATGGCATATCACGTAAGGAGGATGACAAATGAATTAGAAACGATCTGCATTGAAACAACAACCACATTCATATACCTTCTAAAATTGTGTTTCCATTTTATTCTGCAAATACTATAGGAAAAGTAGTCTTTGTGATCAGAGCAGTCAGCTGACGAATGGAATGAACTGAGTGATGCTGTGCGAGAAATATCGTCGGCGCTCCTGGGACAATCCGCCACTAGGTCACCGGCGGTCGGTCGGTAGATGGGAATTGATATCCAGGGTCCCTGAGAATGTTGAACCGCTGATCGGGCGCAAGACTGTGTTCCTTCACGATGACGATCTCAGGCGAACTGGACTCAAGCGGAAGTACTGAAACTTCTTGAACTATAATGTAATTGAACGAGTTCAACGCTAGCGCTTAACTTTCAAACTGTGTCTACAATACATATCAAACTTATAAACGTATTGGATTTTAGACGCAACTGACTTTGCCATATTCCAACAGACGCTCAAGGAACGGTTTCCAGTGACGCCTTTTCCATTGGGGGAGGGGGGGGGGTCCAGTACTGTTTTCTGTACTTTATCTTTATGTTGGCGAACCCAGCATCGTGCATGACCTGCGGATCATCAGTGATGAATTTATTCAATACATACTTTTAAACGAAATTTTGTTTTCAAATGATAAATTACGCAGTATTGGACGTAGTTGTTGTATATTGCAGCAAATCTTAAACGGAAAGATGGCTTGCATTTGTAAAAAAGACTGTGTACTTATAAAATATATATTGGTTTTCCAGAATAAGGTCTTCACGAATACTGGTCCTGTTGTATATTAAATTGCAATATTTTTTTGCTTTGTATGTAACTCTGTCATAGTATACAAGCAGAAAGGCGAGCGATCTATGTTTTTGCAACTGGTCAAATATGAAGTCTGCTGTCTGATGTTGTTATACCGTAAGTTAGGTTTCGATTGTTTACGATGATGGAGATGAGTGTCGTGGGAAAACCGGGCTTAATGCACGTGCGTAGTGTCGTCCCGAATCAGCCTGTGCAGTACACATAAGCGTGATCTTGACCTTTGCGTTATGGTCACATGTTCTGCGTGTGACACACCATCTCCACATGATGAACATTTATGGCAAGTTATTTTAAAATTCCCTGACGAAGATACAGTCCGGACAAGATCGGACGGACGCACGGATTCACGGACGCCCTCACGCACATACACCAAACCGCCATTGTGACAACTAAGTCGAGCTGACCGCAAGCGGGCTCGACAATTATCGTGTACTATAACAATATAAATATTAAACATATACAATCGTGTACTACAAATATATTTATTTCATTTCTATAAATGTTAACACAATGTAAAAGTATTAACAATTTATGTTAGTTTCGAACTCATGACATAGTATAATTGACAAAGGCAGGTATTATTGCGCTAACCATCTGCGCTATATAAAATATATATTGGTTTTCGGACAAATGTTGTCTTAACTAGGATTTTACACGAATGCATTTATGAATAATTATAAGAACCTGTTTTATGAAGTCTAAAGGCTGATAATGCCACACATTATCGTCAAAATGAATACTATATTGCGTTATATTTAGGTTTCGAATGTGTATGGGGTAAGAGATGCCCGTTTTCAAACAATTCTCAATAACTATAAGGGAAACAACCTCTGCATTCTTGTTCAATCGATGATGCGAGTTCCCTCCCATTAACGTGCGCGCATATTGAAAATTATTTTCCTTGCTTCGATATTTCAAATCAATTTTGATCTCACCTATTTCTTACGTTTATGCATTATTAACCTTTTTTTAAGGTAAAAAACAGTTCTGACAAATACAGATACAGTAGATTTTGGATGTCTTTTCACGGGCAGTTTTAGGGGCATAGTGGTTATGTTGTCGTTCTGAAAGATAATGGCGACGGCTGTGCAAAAGTGGTGATAAATCATGTAAATACAATCCCTGAAGCCATCAAAGTTGCATGTTGCGCGCAAGTTTCGAATATGTGGGAACTCCAATTTCATAAATTTTACCAAATAAGCAACTTTAAGTTCGTCTAATTGACGACCAGGCCCTGGGGCCAAAATTACTAAAAGACATAATATTGGGATAAATATTTGTGTTCTCATCAAATATTATATCAATGTATTAACCATTTTATCCTCAGATAATTGTTGTATTTTACATTAACTACATACACAGGGCTTTCATTAACTTTTGAATTCAGGAAGTTTGAACTTCCTAGCCTCTGATTTTGGCAGTTTTTCTCATAATTTTTGGAAGGTTTGGCAGTATTGCGCGACATATGTACGAAATGTAATTAAGTATAAAACTCAAGGTTTCTTTAAGGTCATTTCTTTTTCATCAGGTGTTTATAATATGCCAATTTAATTACTTAAAGAGGTATACATTGAGATGAACAACACTTCAATTTTTCATCTAACTTGGTCATCTTTACATGACGAAACTTCCATGGCTGCAATTTTGGAAGTCCCATTACAAAAACAGGGAGTAAATTACTCCTAAACTTCCCTTAATGCAAGCCCTGAATACCGAACTGTTATTATACAAAAATTACCTTAATTCTGAATCAACAACTCCTTGCACATTCAATGCGTGATACCCCTTCCGACAAACAAACACTTCTTCGTGCTCTTTTGGAGCAATTATTGGTATCAACGTACCATCCACTGCACCCAGAACATTTGGTAGGCCACACAGCCTAAAGAAGCCCACCTTCACACGTGTCTGCTCTTCTAGATCAACTGGAAAACTGCAGAACAAATACCAGAATGTGAAGTTCAGTAAAAAGTGTTCTGTCCACAGAGTGGCAAATAACACAATATTTTTTCCTCATAGATCTTAAAAATAATATAAGTATTAATTTCAATTATCAAACAACTAAGCGAAATAATTAACATTTATGACAAAAAAATTAACGTTGTTGAAAAATGTTGAAAAATACAAATAAATAGTTTATGAAACATTCGTTAACGTTTAAATAATTTGTTTTAATATATATTAACGCATAAAACATAAATGATTTGGGAAAATGTTTATTACAATGTACTAGTTTGAGCAACAGTTTGTTATTTTATATCTCTGTGCTTTATGGTCTGAGTACTGCAGAAAACAAATCTTTGGATTCATTTTTCCATATCATGTTTGTTTGGTGAGGCAAAAAAAAAAAATGCTTGTTTCAGGTTACATGACACCCCCAACAATAGGGTAGATTGTGGGGATTATATTATTACTATTATTTATGTGACAAACTAAATAACATGTTCTAAGGTCATTGAATTTTAAAGGTTTGGTCACAAAAATTGAAACATTTTATTTGTCTTTACACCTTAGTCTAGCTGCTAATATACAAGTTTGATGAAACATGATTAGAATTGCATTTTGAAATGGCCTATTATAATAAAGTGTCTAGCTGATACAGTTAAGTTAGTAACCCAATGGACAACGATCAAAATGAAAGAAGAGCGAGCTTTTATATAACCCAATATATATATAAAGTGTCGTCCCAAATTAGTCTGTGCAGTCCGCACATGCTAATCTTGGTTGTCACTTTCCGCCTACAGTGGATTTATATTATGATAAGACTTCCTTGAAACAGAACATACAATAAAAGAGAAAAGTTCTGTCCCAGATCAGCGGATGCGGACTGCACAGTCTGATATGGTACGACACTTTAAGCACATGCATTAAGCCCGGTTTTCCCATGACACGTCTCATATATATATATATTAAACAAGTGTGTTCAATGCCACCACTAGATCAGTGTGAATTATTTCAGTTTTGCAGACAATTAATAAAAAGAAATACAAATACCATATGTTGATCATTCGTCGATTGACGGCTCTGACAAACGCATGTAATATGCACGATACAGATGAACGGCTGATGCCGTGTATGTCTGCTAGCTCAGAATAGAAGTATGAAAATGTAAAAAAAATATATATACAAATGCAATATGACAACAATCATCACTATCATTAAAGCATGATGAAACAACAAATCTAGTTTCGAGTAATACAATTTCCCCATTTTACTATTATTCAGCGTTAATGGCAACAATCAAACATAACAATAACCCACAATCCCAAGGTTATTTATAATAACCTGATTTGTTGGTCATGTGAAAGGATCATAGCATTGTGGAAAAACACAAATACAACTTACAGTCATGACGACATTTAGAGCGTACATCTATAAACATTATACCAATGTAGAATTCTTTCCATCACATATCCGAACACAAAATGATCCGAAATCCATCCAGTGCAGAAAGAGGCCAACAGACGCCTTAATCATTTCGTAAAAAAAAGATTAGAGCAACGGAGGGCACAATATCATCAAGTGCTGTAGAACAATAGCAGATTTTTTATAATATAAGTAATTCACAAAAAGATTTTTAATCAAATATCAACACTGTAAATCCAAAAATTAAATAAGTCCGAAGAAAACTAAAGGGCAGTAACTGGAGTACACTATTGATCGGAAAGTAAAATATAAAGAGAAAAGTAACCGAGATCTACTGACATTTAGAAGAACATGGAGTACCATGGACTCTGTAATCGAAATGTGTGGAGTTTTTTTTACCTTTGTTTCCACAGAGATTGCTCGTCCTCGAACTGTCTGTGGCTCTATATCACGCCTCACAAGTTCTACTATTTCACGGACACTCACTTTGCTAAAACGATATCGGGACATAAAGACATCATCCGGAATATCGTCTAACAAAAGACGGTGCGAAAACCGTCTTACCCTCCGTCTTCGTACAACATATCCGGCATCCATTTTGTTTAGAACGTCATTACGAGTGCTTGTTACGTCTCGCATACTTACGAGAGGATTCTACGATATCGTAAATTACGATGATTTATTGAAACGCAAAATGATAAGTTGCGAGAGTCGCAACTGGTTTACGAGTCGTAACTTACTTACGAGGGCTTATTGAAACGGTCCTCAGGTTGTTATTATCTTATCTGTCACATATTCGACTTCGTCTGATGTCTTATGGTCAGTCAAAATGTGCAAGTTTTGTCAAGATGGAAAACGAAGTCTCTATTCTAAAGTTGTTGTTTTTTAAATAAAGAGGTGGCAATAACTTTAGTTTAGTTTAGTTTAAACATATTTTATTGTACAATACATATATATTTATGTACATAGTATACAAAATTAGATTTGCATGTATACAAATAGATTGGGCCTAGAGTGATACTAACATCATCGAAGGGCCCTTTCCATTATGACAGTTTATTGTAAAGGTTAACAAGATGCCAATGTCAACATTCTTATACTGAGAAAGTACTTACTATGTGACTTATGTTAACTTCATATGAAAAGATATTAACAAGAAAAAAAACATGAAAAAAAACCCAGGAAGAACACACACAAAACTAAAGTTACCATCCCCTGACTGGCTCGACCGTATTCGTTTATTTCGACACTAATGCAACAATGTTAATGGATAGCGGGATGTTCATACGCGTATACAATGATCCGATTATACATTAAATCGTTTCGTACGTTTAATAAATAGCTGAACTTCATTACAAAGCTTAGAGTTATTTTCATAATTAAGATTTTGTATACCATACAAGAGTTTCGTAGCACTTATTGGATGATGTACGAGTGTTTCTAAACATTTGTACCCGTTCGTCATGATAAAGAGGACAATTAAAGAAATAGTGATCTGCATCTTCAGTTTGGTAACCACAACAACAATTAGGTGAGACGATTAAGTTATTTTCGAAAAGGTGTGCTTTCAAGTCACTACATTTGTTCCTTATTCTAGCATGCATTACCTGATATTTTGTTTCTCCATGTAGATAATATATAGGCACCATTGGTGCTTTAAATTTTCCTTTAAGTTTTGATTTAAATTCGCCTAACGTATCGGAGTTGCGTGTGTTAGAATCAAGATCATTCCATAATTTGATCGCTGATGGAATAACCGAGTTGGAATATATTTCAAGACGCCTAGGTAGTGCAAGTAGATTATCGCCATTTCGTAAGTTATAAGAAACATTTTCGTTTACAGTTGTAGGAAACAGATCAGAATTATACTCTGGGAGGATACCAGGAATATGTTTGTACACTAGTATAAGCATTTGAATGTTACGTCTTTGTTCCAATGGTACCCAGCCAATTTCAGTAAGTAAATTGTTGATTGAGGAAGATCTGGTTAAACCACTAACTATTCTAGCTGCGTCATGCTGAACTTTTTCTAAAAGATCTTTTTCGTATCGTGTACAATTGTCCCAGACGATCGACGAATATTCTAATACAGGGCGTAAGTATGATATGTAAATTTGATTTAATGTTCGGCGTTGTAACTTAAACTTCAACATTCTCATGGATCCTAATATTTTAGATGCTCTTTTGAGAATAGAGTCAATGTGATTATGCCATCGGCCATCTTGGCTAAACAAAATACCTAGGTGTTTGTGGGTTTCAACGAACGACAACTGGTTTCCGTCAAATAGCAAATGTGGTTTAGGAATGTCTGATAATGAGAGAAAAAAAAGCGCGACTTGTACTTATGAATGGGCGCCGAGGCGCCGACACGATACGCCGAAACGCCGAGACGCCGATGATGCGCCGAAGTGCGACACGATGCGCAGAAGCGTTATAAACGTCGCAATCTCGTGTTGTTGTTTTTCATATGTGGCTATAAAATTGGGCGAAGATACGAAAAGACGACATTTATATCGCTTCGGGGCATCGTGCCGGCGCTTCGGCGTACCTACCGGCGCTTCGGCATATCGTGTCGGTACGTCGGCGTATCGTGTCGGTGCGTCGGCGTATCGTGTCGGCGCGTCGGCACCCTTTCATTTCTGATGTTGAAATTATATTAATACTGAAGTCGTCATATTGTAGGCAATGACATTTTTTGTGCATTTTAGCCATTCAAAATTGGCAATAACTATACAGTAGTGTTCCTAGCACGATCTGAACCATAATCAATCCCATTCGAGATTTTATAGTCATACACAAACTGTGCAAATTTGGTCACGATTAGATGACAAATAAGGTCTATATGGCGAGCGCAAGCCAAATGTTAACAGC
The DNA here is from genome assembly GCA_027627225.1 of Congeria kusceri. Lineage (NCBI taxonomy): Eukaryota > Metazoa > Mollusca > Bivalvia > Myida > Dreissenidae > Congeria > Congeria kusceri. Next base: position 31,859,109 of record CM051034.1, read on the forward strand.
ATACGGACATCAGACGACGGACGACATGTAACTACGCGCTCAGGTGAGCTAAAAGTATACTAAATATTGTTTGTTTACATTCCAGAGGGGATTAGTCACTCACGAAAAACACGAGGAATTCCCACGGTAGCAGTGCTCGATTGGCGATACGGATGTAATCGAACAAATTGGCCATGCACGTTTTGATCGTATTTGATACTTAGGAATAAAGAGAGTATAACTAACTAGAGGGTGGCGCATTGCATGCTAATTAATCCAACTCATTAACTAATAACGTGGCGCATAAAATGTCAATCAATTTAACTCATTAACTAATAAATGTTAACTACCTATACTCGTAGTAGTAGTAGGGTATCCAAAAAGTTTGTGGACAAGAGTCATAATATTTGTATTAACTGTGGCTAAAAATGTATAATATTTGGTCAAATATTAATATACTTATTCTGACTTTGGTTAACAAATTTCGGTGACGTAACAACGGCATTCCTGAGCGACATTAGCCATGGTTATCGCTAAGTGTCGCGTACCAACAATACTCCATTTCTGTTGTGTTTCCATATAAATATTACGTATGTACGGTGTGTGTAAGTGCGTAAACTGGTGGTGATACTTATGGTGTTACTTGGGCGTAAAAAAATATATGTTTGTTTCAGGTTACATGCCCTAAAAAATTAGGGTAGGTAGGTCGGGATTCATTTTTTAATTATTTTTTTATTTGGTAAATGGTCAACTTGAAGATTCTAAAACTGAATAATTATTCAAAACATTTAATCATTGAAAAAGGTATATCAAACAAAAATCAATCTGACAAACCCAATAAAATGTTCTAGGGTCGGGGCATTTTTTTAGGGTAGGTCGGGTTACCTGAAACAAACATATTTTTTTACGCCTTACTTTAATGACAACAGAAGATTCTCCTTTTAAATTAGTTTTTGTGCGTACAGAACGAAAACAAAGGGGTTCATGTTATGTATACGTTGCTTGTATCATAATGTAAATGGACATAGAACGCATTGTTATTATAATCCTTTAACTATTGTGTAATTAAGAAATAATTTTTGATTTAGAGTTGCGTTATCGGCAAATAAACAACAATTTGGAGTTCTGATGCGTAGGAATTAAACCATGAGGGCGTTAGCCCGAGTTGTGTAATAGCCACGCATCAGAACGACAAAGAGTTCTTTACTGGCCGATAAACAACGACAATGCGAAAATTATGTCGATTCTAACATGATATGACATATATTTTTGCAATTGTGATTGAAACTACTATTTACTATGCTCCGCTAAAAATCGGGACTTCTTTCGCGTTGCTTATTGGGCAGTTTAACAATGATACTTGTGTTATTTGTCTATAGAAAAATTAGCAATTATCATTTTAGAACATAGTTTTGTTAAGTGATTTCATGCAGGCACTAGCTGTTGTTATTTGTCCAAAGCCTGCTGCATTGGCACGAGCCCTTATCATCAAGTTTAATAAGTATTTTATTAATTAACTTTATTATTATCATTAGTTATTACTGGTTAAAATTTGATAAATCCGATGGTTGGCGTTTAGTTTTATTTATTTCCATATTTTTGATTTCATATAGTAACAGTTCAACTGACCAATCAAAATGCTTAGATCCCATACAGGAACAGTTGAATTCATACAGGAACAGTTTATCGTTTTATTTACTCGTGCTTACTGATATAAGACGTGCATTTTCACTAATATTGTGCGTAATACTGTCAAGTTGATTAATATAAATAGCTGATAAACAACGAATGCGAAAATTATTTCGATACTAACATGACCTGACCACATTTTCTGCACTTTCTTCGCACCGAATTTAAGCGTCGTAGCAAAAGGACCTGGGTTGAAGTTTGTAAAAGAAATTTAAATTTGATGATTGAATGCTGAAATGAGAATAATCCATAATACAAAATCTATAATGTTAATTAATATAATAATGCATTATAAGTATAATGTATATCAAATAAATACGCATGCTATATGCGCTCAGAATATTGAATTTAAAGTCTAAAACGCAATAGTTTTAAAGTATGATATGTTATATGTCATTACATGTTAAAATAATCAATATTAAGTAAATTAATTTGAGATGAAGAGTAATAAACATAACCACATGCTACTAGGTAACGTAGATATTTTAAATTTTCACGTGGTGTCATTAGACAATGGTAATGTCTAATGTATTATCTAATACCGTTCATAAATAAGAAATCGTTTTCAGTCGAATAAACGGCATTAACGTTCATAAGAAATAATTCCAATTTAAGTCAAAGATGTATTGAACTATATTATATGGACTGCGGCTTTAAATGTTTTGCCTTTAATAAATAATAATGTCTAAACTTCATATATTGAATAAGCTAAATGGAATATTTTAATGACTATATAACAATTAAGCTCGTCTCATCACAGCGGATTGATCATTAGATCTAGACACTTATGTTCAGTGCTTTGATTTTTGTCCCTCCTAAGTGCTCTGTCTTCAAGCGTGAAAACCCCGCGTCTTTGTTTGCTGTTGTCGTCTGTAGCAGTTAATTGAACTTTTAAGTGGGTCTCCTGTTAGATGTACATTTAATGGTCGAGCTGGAAGATCTGATGATGGTATGTTGAATTACTTCGCATTTTTTGTAACAGGGAAGATTGCTCGCTTCTGTTAGCGTTTGACCATCGAAGTGTTTGTTTTTGGTGTTGTTTGGCTTAGATCTATATAATATATTCAACACAAATTTAATCTGAAATGGTGTTTATGCCGTAAAATTATTAACGTGTAATAATTGCATGTTTGGATCCCAGTTAATTCAGAGTAGGATTTTCGTGCGCGCCTTTCGTGTGTGGTCATAATAGATCTTCACTTTGCTTTCAAAATCACGATTTTAACAAGGCATTGATTGGCTGACTGCATGAAGGGTCTACTGGCGCAGTGCCTAAATCCGCCACATTGGGGGGGGGGGGGGGGGTTTACCGATTGACATAAAAATTGACATAAATCAAGTTAGGTGTAATGTGCATTAGCTGGCGTGTTTTGGTTACATTTTAAATAATTGGCAAATGAAAAATATTTATCGAGATTGAAGGCCTAAACAGTGTAAAAAATGAGCGCGGGAGTGCCTAAATGCGCCACCCCTCTTTAAAATGTTCAAACTGCTCGAAAATAATAATGTTTCATAAATTCTGTTTTCAAAGCAACTTAATTGACTCCTATTGACAAAAATCCCACTTTTGTTTATTTATGGTTCATTTTCTAGTGTTTAAAAAAAACACGGTGATCCGAAGTTGCTTGGTGAAAATCGTAGATCAGAAACCGTCACATGCTTATTCCACATACTGGTTAGCGAGTATTTGTCGGACAGTAGTATTATCCGGACGTTTTTAAATATTCGCGTTTCGTAACCGCTTTTCGTATTTTATCATCATAATACAAATAAACGCTTATATTTTCAAGTATATTTCGTTTTTCTTCAAAAATAGCGAGTTTATTTTTTGGTAAAACCCCAAATGTTTACGTTGATAGTCTGACACGCATGCAGCTGTCATCCGCGGAAGTAAAATGACGTGTGCATGCGCGATAAAATCCCAATTTGGGGCCCAGACAGGGTTTGTGATAGTATTGGCTGTCTGCTCATTATAGCAGACGAACTCTGGCAGAACATTATTTAACCCACTACGACGTTAAGAACGAGCGTAGTAGCTACATAGATACGTAACGTCTAGTAAACTCTTTAAAACGTCATGCTTCCGTATTTATTTCAACGCTTTACTTATATTCTCTAGTAATTATTAAATCATTTGATAAAGTGGTATAATTTTGATATAAATTATGCATCTGATTATTTATTTGTTGTCTAATATAGATTAAATAAAGTTATAAAGCATTTCTCCGTATATTTCACTGTTAAAAAAAATGTCCGGAAAATACTACTGTCAACGTGAAAAAGACCGTGTTTTATGGACCCCTTTCAGGGCCTCTCTTGTTGCCCATGCGCACAAGTGAAACTTATTTTGTTTACATACGCAAACGGGTTGATCAACCCAGGATGTAACACGCAAATTTTCAGCGTTGAGTTTGTTCATGAATTAAAACTGTCCCAAAATAAATGCATATTTCGTCCGACAAATACTCGCTCACCAGTATGACTATTATTCTTATTTAATTTTCTCTATTAAGCAGCTGGCTGTCTGTTGTTAATACAATGTTTCAATTTCTTCCCAATACCCGTTTGTTTTTATAAAAATAGCTCTGAAACTGAGGCCTTGCGTGCATGTGGGACAAATAATGAGGGTTTTGAGTAGCGAGACATTTGCGCTCTTAATATGCAATTTTTTCCGCATTTTATTGTATGTAATGCCAATGAATAATGGTTATTTTTATGCTGCACATGCTCACATGGAAAAAATATTAAAAAACGATAATTTAATTTTATCATGGACACAATGCGGTTTGTTTGCATTTATTGGTTATGTACAAAATAATTCGATTAAATATTTATTTATGCAAAAAACTAGATAAAAACTCGTCAGCATTGTGAAGGGAAAGTATCTGAATGACTGAGATCAACACAATAGAAATCGCCCGTAAAAAACGCTTATTCGGATGGGATGGCGGATTTAGGCAAGTGGTGGATTTAGGCACTGTGCCAATAACGTGGCCTACTGGTTGTCTTTAAACCCTATGTGTAGCGTATTTAAGGAAACAATTTTTAACGTAATAAAATAGACTGATCCGGTTTTTTGCCTCGAATAGTGTATCGTCCTCCCCAGCTATTGTTAAAGGATTAATTTCCATTCAATAATTCATCGAATATCACATCTACATTTACACATGCTTTTTGAATATCGCAAACATTATGCATGTGCTCTTTTGTATGGAATAGTTTGACCCCTAAATACGTGATATCGAAGTGTGGTTATTGGATAATATTGCATATTAATTTGAATATGATTGACATTTGTGGAAGCGTCTTTTACATGTATGTTGAGCCAATAAAATGGCTGAATTGCATCCATGAAGTGAAACACCATTTTTTAAATCGGTAACAGCATGTTCTAAACGGATGCTATTTCTGGGGCTTGGCTATTTGGAACCTCGCCTTCTCAGTCAATGTAGTAAGCATCACAAGATATGGATATATATCTACTATTCACATGTTTCAATGATTTACCAGTATATGGGCACCTCCAATCAAAATGTAGGTTATATATTCTACAGAAGATAGAACCTAGTATGTAAAATCTTATTAGCTAAGTAGGGCCTCGTTTAGCTGCGTTGGTGTATGGTAAGAGTATGTAATAATTAAATTTTGTTGAGAAATAGAACAAACACATTTTTGTCAAGATCTTGTATTTATAATAGAAAATACAAGTAGAAGATATTATAACTATAGTGAATGAGTAATAAACAAAATAAAATGCACACACACAAATGAACAACCACAGGCCATATGTGAGAGACAGCCAGGTCATACAACAGAATTCTGGACAGAAACTGCCCATCGTTCTGCAGTATGTGACCATACCTGGATATCTCTCACATATGACCTGCAGCTGAGGAATATGATGTAAATGAGAATCACGGTGTCGAAATGAATGATAAACATGCTCACATGCACACGCGCGCACTCAAATGAACAACTGCAGGTCTTATGTGAGAGACACCCAGGTCATACAGTGGAATTCTGCACAGAATACAGAAGTAAACTGTACATCCTCCACTGCATGTGACCATACCTGGGTATCTCTCAAATATGACCTGCAGTTGTAGAAATATATACATGATGTAAATGTGATTGTGGTTCATATGTGAGAGACACCAAGGTCATACTGCAGAAATCTGGACAGGGTCCATCATTCTGCAGTATGTGACTGTACCAAGGTATCTCTCACATACGAACCACGGGTGTCGAGTATGATGAAAACTCACACACACATAGATAAAATGATTTATATGAAAAAAAAACAAAAAAAACACAAATAATAATGGAAAACAACTAACAATGACAGCGGCAGGTCTAACAATGACAGCGGCAGGTCTAACAATGACAGCAGCAGGTCTAGCAATGACAGCAACAGGTCTAACAATGAACATTATTAACAAATTCACATTTTTGAAGTCTCTTTTCAAAGGCCATTAAAATATATTATTTTAATATTATAAATATGGTTATGCTAAGAATAACTGTCTGTTTTTAATTCTGTAATACTAGTAGTTTAACTGTAACATTGAACATAACACTTTCTTCATTAACATGTGTCGGGTACAAATTAAAAAACAGACAATTTAGTACAGCACTAATGCAAAACATGCCAAATTGAACTATTATTTGGTGCTAAACTACTGATACATTACACACTGTTTCCCAGTAATTAATACATGAATTCGTATTAAAAAAGTTATATCAGTAAAATGTACTAACATCGAAATTGTATACAAAATAACATGGAATTTGATAATTGAAATTATGGATTTGCAATTTTCAAACAAGGCTTATACTTGGTAATCAATTTAAAAAGATTTACAAATCATCCAACTTGAAATGAGTGATTTTAACTTAAAACATGATACATACTTGGTAAACAACTTAAAGTATTATTTTTGCAATTTTCAAACAAGGTTTACCGTATATACTTTATAAAATTATTTTTCAGCTTTTTTCTAACAACTGAAATCATGTTGTAGAGATAAAAAAAGTTTAAAGGAAATTAGAGTAGCAGTATGAGGATATTAACATCTTTTTTATACCTCCACAAACAAAATTGAGGTAATGGGTATGTAGGAGTGAGCTTGTCTGTCTTTCGGTCAGTCGGTCTGTTGGTTTTCATAGTTGCCGGACGATAACTCAAGAAAGCTTGATATATTCAAATAAATTTTGGTAAACATGTTTAACATCATAAAATACAGGTCAAGTTCGACTTTGGTTACAAACCACTAAATGTTGACAGAGTTATGGCCCGTTTCGACTTTTATTCCCTAAATACATGGTTTCCGGACGATAACTCAAGAAAAGCTCGACATATTCAATTAAATTTTGGTACACGTGTAACTTCATAAAATACACGTCAAGTTCGACTTTGGTTACAAACCACTAAGTGGTGACAGAGTTATGGCCCCATTTCGACTTAAATTCCCTAAAAACAAGGTTTCTTGACGATAACTCTATAAAGGCTAGACATATTCAAATAGTTTTTGGTACACATGTGTAACATCATAAAATACAGGTCAAGCATGACTTTGGTTACAAACCACTAAATGTTGACAAGAGTTATGGCCTCTTTTCGACTTAAATTTCCTAAAACATGGTTTTCGGACAATAACTACAAAAAGGCTTGACGTATTCAAATAATTAGGTACACAGGCGTAACATCATAAAATAAAGGTTACGGTTTCCAGACAGTATCTCATGAAAGGCTTAACATTATTTAAATTAGTTAAGGTAAATATGTCTAACATCATAAAATAAAGCATTATTTTTGGGTCCATTTCTTTCAAACGGATGCCATAGTTTTGTGGCAAGGCATTATTATGGGTGTATATTCGTCACTCTTGTAACAATTCTAGTTTCATAAGGTGCAAAGATTGAACAATGAAAGGTACATAAAATTACAGTAAAATTCCCTGTGTTGAACCAGTACTCTAGTGATTTTTGTTTACAAGGATTGGTTTTCTCCCCCCTCCCCCCATTGAAACGTAAGTCTTGGTATCATCAACTGATCAGTATCTCCTAAACATTACTCTTGTCACAGCCATTACACCACTGCAAGAACATAATTGTAGAGAAAAATACCAATAGCTTGTTAATTATTGGTTGGTTGAAAATGCTCATAATTATAATTGGTACATGTCATAAATACTACCACACAGTACTTAGAATAAAGGCACAGGAGGTAAAATGTGTGAATAAAAAGGGAAATTTAAACAAAATAGCTACATGTGGATAATGATTTAGTCAAAATAGGCTTTGGGTAATAATGCACAAATAATACTAGTAGGATTCAGTTAAATGTAGCAGAGGAAATAATATGTTCATTAATTGACACGTATATGAATGCGATATTTTTTAAAATAATAATTTTAATGGTTCTTAACTTCTTATTCATAAACTTTCAAGACATATCATGAAACTAGATTCACCTTTCCATGTACGGTTTTGGTATTTTATGTGCAATCCCTTTTTTTCTGTGACTAGAAGCATTTTCTTTCATAGAACCCACCCAAAGAATGAAAAAAAAACACACTAGGTTATCACACAAAGACAAAACAACAATTTTAGTAAACACAAACCACTTGATAAGTGGTTTTTGCTAACATTAAAATAAACATTCTGAAAGAAAATACAGGCTAGAATCTATGTTCGAAAAGGACAGAAAAAAAACAATGTATTGTTTTGAAAAATATTGTTGCCCTCAAAATGTTTTATTTGCTAATAAATGCATTATTCATTCAAATTGTTTTCATCATATGACTGAAACTTCGGATAAAAATGATAATAATCTCCTAATAAACACTAGGCATTTGGATCTCAGGATGAAAAATAGAAGGTCAGATGGTCCCCTTTCAGCCAAAATCAGAGCAAACGTTCATGCCCTTGAAAGTGAAAAGATAATTTGGATTTTGCAATGCCACAAGTATCAAATAGCATTTTCATGATTGACACATCATGGCTGTGTTTGGAGTATGTGGGAAGGGTTAATTGTTTGTGGTCTGCATCACTAACATATATATTATCTGCATATTGTCCACAATTTGAATATTGGCCAAATGTAATTAAAGAGAGCAAACTTCAGTTGTTGATATATAAATAGTCCTTTTGGGAATGTGCAGTTTCAAGAGGGGAATATGGAGTTGTCATCAGATCTGACATTTAAGGAAGATAATGCATATCTGTCTGGTTAGTGACAGAATAGTTTCTGAGGGCAGCATTGTCATAATTTTCATTTACACATAAAACTTCAAATGTTCCCATATGATTTTCAGGTAAATCAATTGAGTTTGCTTTGACTGCTGCATGTTTTGTGACACACAGGTTCATGAAATTGTCCAGAATCAAAAAAAATCATGTAAAAATCAGACACAATTTTTGTGTTTAGAATCAAAAAGTAGTGACAGTTAACATGGTCATGTAAAATGTCATGTTATTTCACAGGTTGGACAGACAAGTAAGATGCATTTCCGATGTTGATGAGTATGTACCTATTGCATTGATATAGGCTCTAAAGTAAGTAAACGTTACATAGTTAAAAGTAAAGTTTAAACTGCTGCATTTGTTGGCTTTGAAGTTCAACACCTGACCATGGGATTTATTTGAATCACGTTGAAAAAAGAAAACACATAGCATTTAAGAGTTTATTTGCAATAAATATTATTCCTCAACTTGTAAGAAGTGCCTAAAAATGAACACACAGTGCACAACTTCCCATTATTAGGGCCTTGGAAAGATTGATGAGAGGGCCCATGGTGTAAGGGCCATATTGTCATATGTCCACATTGGGCAAATCAATATACAGAACCAGAAACAGTTAAAACACGTGAAGTATGTAAAAATGGCAAGACTCGAGTTTAAGGGCTGTAGAACATGTGAATTATGTAAAGACAGCATCACTTCAGTTAAGGGGCTGTAGTACATGTGAATTATGTAAAGACAGCACAACTCCAGTTTAGGGGCTGTAGTACATGTGAATTATGTAAAGACAGCATCACTTGAGTTTAGGGGCTGTAGTACGTGTGAATTATGTTAAGACAGCATCACTTGAGTTTAGGGGCTGTTATACATGTGAATTATGTAAAGACAGCACAACTACAGTTTAGGGGCTGTAGTACATGTGAATTATGTAAAGACAGCATCACTTGAGTTGAGGGGCTGTAGTACGTGTGAATTATGTTAAGACAGCATCACTTGAGTTTAGGGGCTGTTATACATGTGAATTATGTAAAGACAGCACAACTACAGTTTAGGGGCTGTAGTACATGTGAATTATGTAAAGACAGCATCACTTCAGTTTAGGGGCTGTAGTACGTGTGAATTATGTTAAGACAGCATCACTTGAGTTTAGGGGCTGTTATACATGTGAATTATGTAAAGACAGCACAACTACAGTTTAGGGGCTGTAGTACATGTGAATTATGTAAAGACAGCAACACTTGAGTTTAGGGGCTGTAGTACATGTGAATTATGTAAAGACAGCATCACTTGAGTTTAGGGGCTGTAGTACATGTGAATTATGTAAAGACAGCATCACTTGAGTTTAGAGGCTGTAGTACATGTGAATTATGTAAAGACAGCATCACTTGAGTTTAGGGGCTGTAGTACGTGTGAATTATGTTAAGACAGCATCACTTGAGTTTAGGGGCTGTTATACATGTGAATTATGTAGACAGCACAACTACAGTTTAGGGGCTGTAGTACATGTGAATTATGTAAAGACAGCATCACTTGAGTTTAGGGGCTGTAGTACGTGTGAATTATGTTAAGACAGCATCACTTGAGTTTAGGGGCTGTTATACATGTGAATTATGTAAAGACAGCATCACATGAGTTTAGGGGCTGTAATACATGTGAATTATGTTAAGACAGCATAACTTGATTTTAGGGGCTGTAGTACATGTGAATTATGTAAAGACAGCATCACTTGAGTTTAGGGGCTGTAGTACACGTGAATTTTGTAAAGACAACACAATTGCAGTTGAGTGGCTGTAGTCCATGTGAATTATGTAAAGACAGCATCACTTGAGTTTAGGGGCTGTAGTACATGTGAATATATAAAGACAGCATCACTTGAGTTTAGGGCCTGTAGTACATGTGAATTATGTAAAGACAGCATCACTTGAGTTTAGGGACTGTAGAACATGTGAATTATGTAAAGACAGCATCACTTGAGTTTAGGGACTGTAGAACATGTGAATTATGTAAAGACAGCATCACTTGAGTTTAGGGACTGTAGAACATGTGAATTATGTAAAGACAGCATCACTTGAGTTTAGGGACTGTAGAACATGTGAATTATGTAAAGACAGCATCACTTGAGTTTAGGGACTGTAGAACATGTGAATTATGTAAAGACAGCATCACTTGAGTTTAGGGACTGTAGAACATGTGAATTATGTAAAGACAGCATCACTTGAGTTTAGGGACTGTAGAACATGTGAATTATGTAAAGACAGCATCACTTGAGTTTAGGGACTGTAGAACATGTGAATTATGTAAAGACAGCATCACTTGAGTTTAGGGACTGTAGAACATGTGAATTATGTAAAGACAGCATCACTTGAGTTTAGGGACTGTAGAACATGTGAATTATGTAAAGACAGCATCACTTGAGTTTAGGGACTGTAGAACATGTGAATTATGTAAAGACAGCATCACTTGAGTTTAGGGACTGTAGAACATGTGAATTATGTAAAGACAGCATCACTTGAGTTTAGGGACTGTAGAACATGTGAATTATGTAAAGACAGCATGACTTAAGTTTAGGGACTGTAGAACATGTGAATTATTTAAAGACAGCACAACCCCAGTTAAGGGGCTGTAGCACATGTGAATTATGTAAAGCCAGCATCACTTGAGTTTAGGGGCTGTAGTACATGTGAATTATGTAAAGACAGCATCACTTGAGTTTAGGGGATGTAGTACATGTGAATTATGTTAAGACAGCATAACTTGAGTTTAGGGGCTGTAGAACATGTGAATTATGTAAAGACAGCATCACTTGAGTTTAGGGGCTGTAGTACATGTGAATTATGTAAAGACAGCATCACTTGAGTTTAGGGGCTGTAGAACATGTGAATTATGTAAAGACAGCACAACTCCAGTTGAGGGGTTGTAGTACATGTGAATTATGTAAAGACAGCATCACTTGAGTTTAGGGGCTGTAGTACATGTGAATTATGTAAAGACAGCATCACTTGAGTTTAGGGGCTGTAGTACATGTGAATTATGTAAAGACAGCATCACTTTAGTTTAGGGGCTGTAATACATGTGAATTATCAGCGTTTTTCCTCTATATAAAGTCGGTACCGGAAAACGGTACCATTCCCAATCGGATTTTCTTACTATTTTTCCCAATTTGAAGTTAATAAATTCCCAAATGTAAGGAAAAAATCCAAAAAGACCCTGAAAAGATTGACGATGTTCCTGTATTTTACTTGTCTTTTAGCAAACCGTAAACCTCCACGCACATCTGCAGGGCCTTCCCCAGGCCGTTTTAGCTCCCCGATGCCCGGGCGTTTAATATTAACTTGAACATATCCAGGGCGCCTAAAATTAGTGTTGCGCTTATAAACATCGCCCGGGGCACGTGTATTTTATCAATTAATTAGCTGTGTTGACTGCAGCAGACCGACAATGCCTGCTGTGAAAGCTAATCTCTTACGTCACAATGGCCGTTGTTCGCTCTAGAAACATGTACACACCACTCTATAAAGTCAGTGAATGATCAAAGCGAGTGTCACTTTGCCGAAAATGTTAACAATTAACAGTTATTCCAAAGCAGCAATCAATCACCGTGAAGCACCGACCTGTAGGCGGAGTTTCAACAAGCAGTAAAATCGATATGAGCCAATAGAAACGCTCAGTTTATCGGCGCAGTTGGCATGTATCCACACACAAGTAACCTTATATGAGCGTCAAGCGTATTATTGACCTAAAAAGTAAATGAGCTTTCATATTTTATAATATGCACACTTATTAAATTAATAAGTTTCATTGCTTTAAAAAATAAACTGTGAAAATTCAATCTCAAATATGCTAATATGAAATCGTAATCGGAAAAGCCTATCCAGTGTTACTGCTCAGTGTTGTAGTTTGCCATACGGTCTTGTTTATGTACATGTATGCCATGTAAAACCCGTGTTTTCTGCAAAAGAGCGCGAAATGTCTGCTGACAATCACGACGTCACGTTCCACACATGGAAAGCGTGCGTGTACCGACCATGTGCTTTCTTAATACAGGTTTTTAACACTTGATGCGCGTAGGCACAACGAACACGTGGAAATTCTCCCGCCGTTTTGCAAGAACAAAGCATGTATAATATTCATGTATTCTAATCATGATTCTTACAATGACGCTTTTGCTTTTAAAAGACTAGAGGTATACCGTTTAAACTGTGATGTTTCGTTATTTCATTTCGTTTAAACGTTTACAAACAATTGAAAAATTGTTAGCCTTAATTTTAAGAGCTAAAACGCACCCGATAACGTCATATGACACATGTCGCAAAAAAAAAATTTGACGTAGGCACCGGGGCGCCTGAGAAAAATCCTGGGTTACTGCTAACAGCTAGGAGAAGTAACTTACTGTTTTTACATCTTGACATGTTTTAATGAAAGTGATAAATTTCCCAATTTGGCTGAAACGACGCTAATTTGCCCAATTTGACCGGTACGGGTACCATTCCCAAAGTGGTGAGGAAAAACGCTGATTATGTAAAGACAGCATCACTTTAGTTTAGGGGCTGTAGTACATGTGAATTATGTAAAGACAGCATCACTTGAGTTTAGGGGCTGTAGTACATGTGAATTATGTAAAGACAGCATCACTTGAGTTTAGGGGCTGTAGAACATGTGAATTATGTAAAGACAGCATCACTTGAGTTTAGGGGCTGTAGAACATGTGAATTATGTTAAGACAGCATCACTTTAGTTTAGGGGCTGTAATACATGTGAATTATGTAAAGACAGCATCATTTGAGTTTAGGGGCTGTAGTACATGTGAATTATGTTGACAGCATCACTTGAGTTTAGGGGCTGTTATACATGTGAATTATGTAAAGACAGCATCACTTGAGTTTAGGGGCTGTAGTACATGTGAATTATGTTAAGACAGCATCACTTGAGTTTAGGGGCTGTAGTACATGTGAATTATGTTAAAACAACACAACTCCAGTTTAGGGGCTGTATTATGTAAAGACAGTTCATGAACTGATATACATGTGAATTATGTTAAGAAAATTGGCCTCAGTTGAAAAGTTTGTTGGCTTGCAATTTCTGAAAATGTAAATGTTTCAGAAATGTTATCGCAAAGACCGTCTGTGCGTGTGAACTGTGTGCACTAGGGTTCCACCATTAAAGATTTGAGAAGGAAGAATGGAGAATGAGCTGAAGACAGGTTTTTGATAGTGTCACCTTGTTGCTATCTTGGCAACATTGTTCTATCATAAAACAATGAAAATTAAGAAAATGTGGACCTCATGAAGGAAAGTGAAAACTAGGACTATGTTAATTGACCAGTACTTTGCGAAAAGAAACAATGGGACCAGTCGGTTAAGTTGTACAAGAAATAAAATTGGGTACTTGTTCAAAATGGCAACAAATTTAATATAAATTTGTTAATATGACTCAAAAAACATGATTTTAGAAACAAGAGTGCCACATGGCCCTAAAGCGCTCATCTGAGTATGAAGATCTGGGCTTTGTGGTTTCAGAAAAAAATTGAAGTTATTTTGCTATTTAAGTCTATATAAACCATGTGATCCTCAGGGCCTGGCCACTTTTTACCCCAGGGGCATAATGTGACCAATCTTTGTAGAGAACCACTGTACTTTGTTACATACCAAATTCTAAACCTCCGGGCCTTGCAGTTGCAGAGATTTTGAAAGTCATTTTGCTATTTAAGTCTATATAAATAATGTGACCCCCAGGGTGTGGCCACTTATTGCCCCATAATTTAAACATGGCATTGCGGTTTTGAAGAAGTTTTTTAAATCCATTTTGCTATTTAAGTTTATATAAATCATGTGACCCCCAGGGCGTGGCCACTTTTTACCAGAGGGGCATAATTTGAACAATCTTTTTAGAGGACCACTATACCATGTTACATACCAAATACCAAACATCTGGGCCTTGCAGTTACAGAGGAGATGTTTTAAAGTCATTTTGCTATGTAAGTCTATATAAGCCATTTGACCCCCAGGGCATGGCCACTTTACCCCAGGGGCATAATTTGATCAATCTTTGTAGATGACCACTATACCAAGTTACATACCAACAATTATTACGAAACCTTTGGGCCTTGCCGTTTCAGAGCAGAAGATCTTGAAAGTCATGTTAATATTGAAGTCTATATAAACTATGCGACCCCCAGGGCGTTGCCACTTTTTACCCCAGGGGCATAATTTGAACATGATATAGTGGCCGTGGTGGTTTAGGAGATTGTTAAAGCCATTTTGCTATTTAAGTCTATATTAATCATGTGACTCCCAGCAGGAACGTATCTAAGGCCAAATCAAATGAACGCCCGTGGGTATGATAGTGTAGGGGAGGTTAGAAATAGAAGTATAGAAGATGGGTGGTAAAAGTCAGAGAGTTGGAGAGTGGTTAGACAGAGAATTGGGAGAAAGAGTGGTTAGACTGAAAGGGGGTGAGATGGTGAATAGATTATACAGGGCGGGTACAGTGATAGATAATGAAAGGGGAGATTGAGAGATGGGGTTAGAGTGAGAGAGAAGGGATAAAGACGGTGGATAGACTGCGAGTTGAAGAGAGAGAGAGAGAGATAAGATGGTTAGAGTAATATATGAGGCGCGTCATGGGAAAACCGGCCGACATGCATGTGCGTAAAGTGTCATCCCGGATTAGCCTGGGCAGTCCACACAGGCTAATCCAGGACGACACTTTCTGCTTTTATGGCATTTTCTGTTTCAAGGAAGTCTCTTCTAAACCTAAATTAACTGTAGGCAGAAAATGCTCTCCTGGATTAGCCTGTGCAGACTGCACAGGCTAATCCGGGACGACACTTTACGCACATGCATTAAGCCCGGTTTACACAAGACACGCATCATATATAGTGTGGTGTAGAACGAGAGGGTGGTTAGAGTGGTAGAGAGAGATAGGATGGTTAGGTTGTAAGAGAGCAGCAGTATGGTTACAGTTGTTAGTGAAAGACATCGGGCTACCATGACCAGCACCTGAAGACATTGGGCTCAAGAAGCCCAGGTAACCCCATCTACAATTAGACAGGGTTCAGAAAACGCTGACAATAAGCTACCAAGTATCAATTTCCATCACCTTATATAGTGTTCAGTATTACGCTGCAAGTTTCGGCTAAATACGTTTTTTTGAATAAAAAATGGTGTCAAAAAGACAATTTACTTCAATTGTATTTTTGCGTTAAGTGGTCCTTGCTGTTTCGAAAGAGAAGTGTTTTTTAAAGCCAATTTGCTATTTAAGTCTGAATAAACCATTTGACCCCCAGGGCATGGCCACTTTTTACCCCAGGGGCATAATTTTTGAACAATCTTTGTAGAGGACCACTATACCATGTTACATACCAAAAACGAAACCTAAGGGCCTTGCGGTTTCAGAGGAGAAGATTTTAAAAGTCATTTTGCTATTTAAGTCCATATTAACCATGTGACCCCCAGGGCGTGGCCACTTTTTACCCCAGGGGTATGATTTGAACAATCTTTGTAGAGGTCCACTATACCATGTTACATACCAAATACCAAACCTCTGGGCCTTGCGGTTTCAGAGGAGATTTTTAAAGTCATTTTGCTATTCAAGTCTATAGAAATCATGTGACCGCCAGGGCATGGCCACTTAGTTGCATAACAAATATGAAACCTCTGGGCCTTGCGGTTTCAGAGGAGAAGATTTTTAAAGTCATTTTGCTATTTAAGTCTATATAAATCATGTGACCCCCAGGGTGTGGCCAACTTTTTACCCCAGGGTCATAATTTAAACATTCTTTGTAGAGGACCTCTATACCATGTTATAAACATATGCCTTGCAGTTTCGAAGGAGCTTTTTTAAGTCATTTTGCTATTTTAAGTGCATAAAAACCATGTGACTCACAGGGCGTGGCCAGGTTTAACACCAGGGGCATAATTTGCCTAGGAGATGATGTTTTAATTAAAATGTTGACGCACGACGGATAAAAGGCGATCACAAAAGCTCACTTTAAGCATGCTGTACTCAGGTG